>CM075860.1:52231179-52596179 GCA_037975125.1 Latrodectus hesperus
TAAATTTCTATTAATTTATGTCTGTCAATTAGTATTTGGAAGTAAAAAATTGTTTTGCTTTTGAACACATCTTTGGAAACATAACTTTTCTTATGCATATTTGATTGTTTATAATTCTATTTTATTGTATAATTATTTTGAAATATTAATAAATTTCTCAAGTATATTGCTTGGGTAAATTATGAAATCAAATAAATTAGTGCTAAAATTGAAAATTGGTATAATTTTTATATTGCTGTATATTTATTTTGATTGATAAAATTTTAAAATGTTTAGTGACTTTCTTCTAATACAAATAAACTAAAGAGTAATGAAATATAAAGTTCATGTCTGTGTTAACTGTAAGAACTCCACTTTTATGTGTTCAAAATATTTTTGCGCTGACGTTTTGTCTGTAAGCCATAAATTTAATAAAAAATAAAAAATTAATATCTTTTGAGTTGATACTTGGTTAAAATGGCAGAATTATTTAGAAAGGAAAGATAATCAAACAAAAGTCATCTAAATAAATGAATGCATAATATTTCTATACTTTATGTGTTTGTAAAACAGTTAATTTTTTCTAAATATAAATTTCAGAAGTAGTATAAAGTCATATCTTATTTAATAGAGATGTGATAGTTATGTACTTATTTATTTTTAAATAGCAGTTATATTGTACTTGGGCATTTGCATCAATCTAACAAAGCAAACCTTGTAAAAAAAGTCCACTTTTACTAATTCCATGGGAAACAGAAGATGGGGAAGACCATCAATTAGGTGGCTTGATTCAGTCAAAGGAGACTTTAATCTGATAAATAAAGGAAACTGGAAGAGCCATGCTATTAATTAGGACCAAGTGTCAACCCTTGACCTGTTACAGGCTTTAGTGCCTTAGAAGATAAAGAATTATATGTAACTGAGATTCAAAAAAAATTTCAATTAAATTTTTTCTGTTAAAATTTTTTTAAAAATTCTTTATTTAAAAAATTTATAGAAACATACTATTTCAGTTTTCAGTCTATTCATCAGGTAAAATATTTTCATATCATTTTTACTGTAATGCTAGCACCTGCACTATCGCTAATTTTGGAGCTATCTATGTACCACAAATTCCAATTTCTTTAATTACTCCAACCATCCATCCATTTATTTATTTTTGTGGAAAAATCTTGATACATGTCTGGCTGTTAATCTGAGACCAACATTCAAGGTTGAATGTCCATTGCAACTACTAAATCATAAAATTATTTCCTTTTAAATTTTAGACGCCTGTTTCACCATTTATCAAAATCATTGTTCAATCAAATGAACTAAGTTTATAATATCCTCATGTGTATGTTTAGAGGGCTTAGAAGTAATTCATAAGGTCACAGAAACAATTATATGTACAGCTTATTCTATAATTCCAAAGAGTTACTGCACACCACCTTGGCACATAAAACACTGATAAGAAGCAGGAAGTTTTAGGAATTATTTCAGAGATATTCCTTAACAGAGAATCTTGTTGACTCTTAGAGAGCAAAAGCATTAGCTCACAGAGGTTGTTGAAGTCGGACTCGTAAGTATCTTCAATAACGTTTTCAGCATCCAGTAAGCAATTGTGCAGAAAAGTGAAAACAGCCAGTGGAATGTTAGAAAAATCTTCCATTCCTATTTTAAAAACCAGAGCTACTGGTTACTCTTTTCATAGGAACATTGCTAATGTCCTTGTTGAAACTTGCTAGTATCTCAAGTCTCGATTCTTATATTTTTAAGGATAGATGTTGAGGAAATTTCAGTTTGCTTTCATCAGACGTTAAGCTTTGCCCTGTTACTGTAAATTTTGAATGTTAGAACTAATGAAACCATTTCAGAGCAAACCAATAATACCAGTCCATGACTTGATGGAATCGGCTATATTATGTTCGTCATTTAAAAGTTCAGATTCTTTATCGAAAGTGTTCAAATGTGTTAGCATTTTAAATATACTGCATATAAATTCTGGACAGAAAATGTGCGGTATTTGCCAGAACATATTCTCGAAACAGTGATGGACAATATACAATCTGCGTAAAATTGAAGACTTAGCAGATACATACACAACTCACCTTGTAATCAATGCGAGTTAAATCAGTGGATGGTAGACTTGAAGTAGTAACGAGCGATCAGCATCCCCAGATATATTAGAAGGCACATTGAAGAAACTAAGCGATAGCTCGTACTTCGCACATGAAGAACAAACGGAAGAAAATTTTACTTTCGGTCAAAAATTATTTTCACTTGTATTGTTTACATAGTTTGTAGTATCATTATGAACACTGGTTTTCTTGCAGAAATGACAATTACTCTTGCTAGGAGATGAAGTATGGCCATTCTCAGGTCACCATGCAGCGATTTTATGATCAGTTGTTTACAGTAGTCTCTCAATTAAGCGCATGTTTGACCCTTAGGAAGATATCTGCATGTCATCCACATAAAGCATGCCATATACAGAAGGTGAGATTTTATGAAGACTGTTACTGATGTAAAGATTATATATAAAAAATGACACTTAAAATAGAGCCTTGGGGTACACCCTTAGCTTTAATAAAAGTACTGGACAAAAACTGATTAATAAGAATTTTAAAAACACGGGAGCGTAAAAAATTTGCTGGAATATTGTAACAGTACCTCGAAAACCAAAATCATAATTAACGGAGAATTCTGTAACGCCATGTACAGTCGCATGCTTTGTGTCAAAAAAATAGAAATCGGGTAATTTTTCGGCACGAAGGCGTTGCGGATTTGGATTTCCAGTTATGTTATCAAGAGTGGACCTTCCTTTAAGGAAACCACTCTGATTGATAGGAATGCAATTATTTTTTTCCAAGATGTATATTAGATGAGCATTCACAATACGTTCGGGAATCTAACATAAGTAATTCTTGAGATTTATAGGTTAATAATGTTAAGGATTTTTACTAGGCTTGAGGGCTGGTATCGCTATTGCTTCGTTACAGAGTGATGAAAATTTATTTTGGATCAAATTTACTGTATGGTCATCCTTGGTACTGGAAACCCGGCAAACTAGTATTTTGGAAACTCTATTTGTCCTTAATTTCTCATGAATATTTACCGATTTAAATTCATTATATAAAATTTAATCAAAAAATTTTTTGATAATTTAACACTTTAACTTTATTATTTTACCATTGATGTTTGAAATCTATAAATCTGCGTTTTTTGTTAATTTTGTAAAATTAGTTGAGCATATTGTTGGAAACCAATTTTACTTTGACAATTTACAATGATCCTACCGACTCATCTCTAGTAAGGAACGCGTTGTTTCGTTGAAGAGCAGTGAATGTTCCCGGACTATAACTTTTGTAGGTATTTGTTTGTATTTTTTCTATAAATTATAATTAATTGAATTCTGTTTGTGTATTGATATTTTTGTTCTGAAAATTAAAATGTTATTCAACGAATGCTGCTTTTCTTTGGAATATATTCCCCTCCACTCAATTAGAAATATCACCTGTTAATGTGAGTAAATCCAACAATAAGTATCTAAATAAAGTGTGGGAATTCAGACTAATGGAAACGTAGTTAGTTTAAAATTGCTTACATTCATCATTGAATCAAAGACTCTTGATTCGTGGTGGGGTTATTGAAAAAAATGGCACTTGCCTTATAGAGTTTTCAATTACGATGGGCTTCGAGCTGAATTTTACTAGCTACTGTGCGCTTGACTGACAGGGGTCCGCCACCGAAAAAGGTTGGGAAACCCTGCTCTAACTGATATATATTATTAATTTATAGGAAATAAAAGCCAAATCGTGAATTTCGCAATAAATTTATGTAAGTGTAATAATGTAATTCTGTGGTATGTGATGGTTTCATTCAAAAATTAAATATGAACCACTTTTAATATAACTCATTATGAATCAATATTTTTCAAATCGAAAGTCCAGAAAACATTTTAACAATTTTGAATTGTTTAAAATAAATATTGTTTCTTTTAAAAATATCAAAAAATATTTCCCTTATATTTTTCTATAAGAAAAGATGATTTTATGTGTGTATTTTATATTATTCTTATAACTTTAATGTTTTTTTATAATAACCATAAAATAATGTAATTTCAAAAGTTAATCAGATTTTCTACTGAAATGATTCCCATAAGAAACGTTAAAAATATTCACAACATTAAAATTTCAATAATTTTCAAAATATTTCGTATCTTTTACATTATGAGAATGATTATGTAAAATTATTTTATCATTTAAAAAAAAATCTATTTTTAATTAATTATTAACATTTCTTAGACATCAGAATACATTAAAGATTTATGAAAAAATTTGCATGAGATTAATATCCTAAGATTTCATTAATATCCATATGAAATATTTTTTGTGCTCATTTTCACAATTAATGAATAAAATAAAATATAAAATATACCTCAAAATCTTATATTAATGGAAATGACAAAGACAAAGTTATAAATGTTGATACAATTTTCCGAAATGTAAGAGAAAATTGTTATCATAGATCTTGCTTTGAATAAAGTATTGAATAAAGAAAAAGTAAGGGATTAACACACCTCGATTTTTGGATTATGATATGAAAAATATATTAGAAATTCACAATCTGTAATTTATTTCAGTAAAACAAGTTCCATTAGTTAAGTATACAGGGTGGCAATGATTGAACTAAATTAAATAAACTCCGATTACAGTCCCAGATGGCAGCACCTACTAAATGATTTTAAATTTTCAAATTTTCCAGGACTTTGTCGACAGTATATATATATAGTCTCAAATACAGGGTTAGCAAGAAATAAGTTTCCCACTTCAGATGGCTGTAGAATACGTTCTATTTGTCCAAATGAGATAAAATTTGAATTACAGTTAATTCAAATGATGCGGTTGACATTTATTAAAAATAGTACAAAATTTTGCCGTTAGATGGTGCTGTAATACATATAAAAACATTTGATATGGTATATAAATGTTAAATAATAATAATAAAAAAGTAGCATTACAGCTTTTCAATATGCCCCTCTTCATTTTCAACAATGTGCTCTAATCACAGAACAATATTTTCTACAGCAGACCGGAGTGAGTCTGTCGGAATATCAAGGATATGGCGCCGAATGCTCTCCTTCAGATCTGGTGCAGATGCTGGCCTTTTACGGTAGACATTGTCCTTCAAAAAACCCCACAACCAAAAGTCTCAGGTAGTAATATCCGGCGAACGAGGAGGCCATGCCATAGGGAAATGACGGCTGATAACCATTGCCTCAGTAAAATGCTGTGTTAGCAGTTGCTTTACACGACGATCAATATGAGGAGGTGCGCCATCCAGCATGAAAATTATGTCCTGAAGGCATACACGCTGCTGAAGTTGTGGGATTAAAAAAACCCTTAGCATATCTTGGTACCTTTGTCCTAAGATCGAACAGGTTTTGATTCGTTTTGCAGTTATCTCTTCAAAAATTACGGTCCAATGACAAAAGTAGCCGTAAACCCACACCAGACTGTCACTTTTCAGGTTGCAAGGGGTTTTTCTGGATAGCGCGAGCTATCCAGAAAAACCCCTTGCAACTGTTTTCCGCTGCCCAAATTCGACAATTGTGGGTGTTGACTTGGCCATTAAGTTGAAAGTGGGTTTCATCAGTCTACAGAATATTCCATGCCTAATTGACGTCAACCACCATTCGAGCAAGGAACTGAAGTGCAAAAGTTTTACGAACCTATAAGTCCCCGTCCTGCAACAAAAGCAATGGCTTGATTTTGTAAAGATAAAAATGCAAAATCTGTCGTAAGATTTTTCGTAAAGTGGAATACGGCATATCCAATACAGGGGAAACAACTGGCACACTCACACTACCATCTGGCGACTGACTGCTGGCTTCAACGACCGAGGTAGCCATCTTTTTCGACTCTAGAAGAGTGGATTGGCTTTCGTCCTCTACCGAGAAGAATTGCAAGCTGCCCAGTTCTTTCAAATTTCTGTATCATCTTGCGTAACGCACATGGAGACATTGGACCTCTTCATATCTGCTTCATACGGCGAAATTCTTTTACAACTGCAACGGAGTTCTGCTGGTTCTGGTAGAACAATTTTACAAGTAGCGCTTTTTCTTGCAAAGAAGGCATGATGTGCAGAGAAGTAATTAATGCTCGTTCAGAATCCACCTTCTTTTAAACCAAAGATAATGCTAATAGGCATACGCTGTAAAGCAAATGACTTTTCATATTTTCAGTATATGTAAATAAGTATCATTAGTATTACAGCTCCATCTTTCGGCGAAATTATTTACTATTATTTTTTTTTAATAAATGTCAAGCGCATCATTTGAATTATCTCTAGTTCAAATTTTATCTCATTAGGACAAATAGAACGTATTCTACAGCCCTCTGAAGTGGGAAACTTATTTCTTGCTAACCCTGTATTATCACAAATATGTATTTAAAAATATAATTGTATTATATTCAAAGCAATGATGTAATTAAATGAGTTTGTCTAAATTTAGAATATTAAATGTTAATCCTATTATATACATTAATTTTGTTGGATAATGATAATTTTCAATATTCTCAAAAAACTATCAAAATATAAAAAAAAATGTCAAGAAATTACACGTTTTGAGCTTCAATGCACATAAATAAATAAAATGTTTTGATAAATAACTAGTCATAATTGCCCAAAATTGATAATGCCCCCTAGTCAAAATGTAAACAAGAATTCAATATGATGTAAATAAAATTGCATTAATTTACAGCACAATGACATCAAATATCTACGTCATAATTTCGTCATGGTGAGTTCTACGAGAATTCTCTTGGTTAAGTTTTTATTAGCGAAATCGCTCTCGTTTACTACCATTGAGTTATTTCGAACCTACTCTAAATCCAGAATCGTTGTGCTCTCCACCCAATTTCTGACTTAGCTACGACATGATTGATGTCAATTTGTTCGAATATAATTCGTACGCGACGCTCAGCGTGTCGCGAGTGGAATTTCGTGAATGACAATCGACAAATTTGGGGACTGTGGAAAAGATACCAGTTAGATTCACACAGGCAAGCGCGCATGTTGCTTGCTGATCTGATCTAGCTAACATTTTACTAATCTATGTAATACTGTTAATTAACTTATTAAACTTAAAATTACCTTATAGTCAGTAATCTAAATATGTAATAACCATTTCAAATAATTCTTATAATCGGCAACTACACTATCATAGCTTCTGAACGATTTGCAAGATGAAGTTCAATATATCAAGTGCTTAGTCGCAGAGCATGATGTGGATTATGTACGAGCACACGCAACTTGTCGTCCATTTGCATGTGAAAATGCCATAGTATATAAGACAGGCAGCAAATTCGTCAACAAGTCGAATATACGATACCGTTTCATAAGACCAATGCAGTCTCAATAAGATGTCGTGGTTAATAATGTGTGACAAAGATAGAATAATTGTTTCCATTATTCCGATTATTTCTATTGTTGAGTATTTATTTTTCATTTATAGCTTCAAATGAAAGGAATAGTAATTTATTAATAGGTGCAACTACCATTATCGTGTCCTGCAACTTATCTGTGCTTTACATTAAGCAAAAAAAAACTTTCAGTGCTTTATATTAAACATGTTGTTCCATTGTTGTAATTGTATTTTATTTTTGGCTTATTTTGTAGATGATATTAAGTACTTAAATATTTATTGAATTTTCTAACATTTTAAAAGTAATAAAAGTTTTCACAATACTCCAAATCTTTTTTTTTAACTAAAAAAATGAGAATTATATATTTCGTAACTTTATGATTTGATTTTTATCACATTTTCGTTATGAAATATGACCAATATATTTTATACTTTGAAAATATGGATGTACAAGTTACATTTATGAGAAATTATGATTATTATATACATCCAATTTTTTTTAAAGTGTTATTATTGTATAATGTAAATAAACATAAAGTGTTATTAAGTTGATTATTCTGAACACAACAAATTGCCATCCTTAAAAAAGTGAAAATGGATTATTAAGAATAAATCATAGTAATACAACTATAACGATATGAATGAAAAAAAAACTTGTAGGACTTTTTTGTGATATATATATATATACACTTGTCGAGTAATATTAGAAGTATGGTAAGCATTTCATTATCGGCGTAAAGTAATATGGGCATAAATTTACTATTTACAAACATATAACTGATTTAAATATCTCAAAGAATAAAAATCAACAAAAACATTTTTCCAAACAAGCATATATATATGGTAGTTGGTTGCTAAAATATACAACAAAGTACCATATACATTTTATGGATTTATTTTAATCCAATAGGATAAGCTCTTCAGCATAATTATTCCCTAAACTGTATTTCATGTTTATCTAGATATTTGTCATTACTACAAAAGACAATTTGCACTACAAGAAAAATCGTGAGTCTAATAACTATATAGCACATAACAATATTCTACTATTTATTCAAGAATTGTTATTTTAAAAATATCAGTTTGAACTATACATACATGTTCATCTTTAATTAACCGTAACAGAAATAATTAATTCAATTTATTGCTGTATTTTATATATTATTCAGGTTAAAACTTGCTCTTATTCATATAAATATACTTTTAAGTTATAATATGATTAAACAACAATAAAGATAAAATTAATTGTATTTATTGTATCAATATTATAAGTATAACACGTAAATTTTAAATTATTTACAGTATCAATTGAATATTTTGAATTGATGCTGTGTTAAAAACATGAAAATTTTTATTTATAATTTCAGAGCACAGTAATGTTTATTCACAAGGATTATTTAATAACATTAAAATTAAGCAGCTTTATTTCGCATTTTACGAAAATCTTTGTTAATAAATATATTCGAAGGAGATTATAAAATGATAGCATGTAAAAATTTTCTTGAAAAAACTATTAAAGAATATAGGACTCACTGAATGTAAGTCCATTCATTAAAGCTATGATTACATTGAACATTCAAAAAAGTATGTAAAAATTATTTGGATCTTTTCAATGCAGCTACTTTTCTATAAATCGATAATGGAAATGAGAAGGAAATAATTAGGAGATTTTCTTTCGTTGAAAATGTAAATAAATCAAGCTTTTAATTTTGCTATGGATTTTTGTTATTAAAGTCAGGACTCATTCCATGCAATTTACAATGCATTTTTGATCGGCCGAATTGCTTATTGCAGATGATAAAAATCATACGTTATCAAAAATCAGAAATAATTTTTTTTAATAATATCGTGAGAATGTAGAAAATGAGGAATTTGATACTGTATATACATCAGCAGTGTCTAAAGCACGGCTTTGTGCGGTCCGCGGTTGGGTTTTTAATATTATAACGGAAAAATTAATTTTTCAAACTTTGTTGGTAGAAATGATTTTATTTTTTATATGGTATAATAAATAACTAAAATATCGAATCGTATTTTTATGTACGTATTTGTGAGTCTCGTTCCAACTCGTGTCTAGCTAGAGATGTAAAATTCCAGGGAATTTTGGGCCAGGAATTTACTTGGCAGTTTTGGGAATAAACCGAGTATTTTAGGGAATGTGGGGATTTTTGAGAGAATAAACTGAACCAAGAATAATGGATTTTCTTGCCTTAAATATGAAGAGAAGGGAAGTAAGCAACGTCAATATAAAAAAATCTGTTCTGTACAAAAGAGTGAATTAGTTTCGTTCTGAGAAAAAAGTACCAGAACTGTCAGAATAAGTAATGACATTTCCATGTTTTTGTTGCTATAAATTCTTAACTTCTACTAAGGAAATAAAGAAAAATTTTCAAATTATTCTAAATTGATAATTAACGCAACATATATATATATATATATATATATATATATATATATATATATATATATATATATATATACAGTATGTCCACTAAAGTCCCTTGCCACTCTCTTAACTTCGGAACTGCTGCTACTATATTTATAAAAGTGGTGTCTAGGTATAGTAAAGTAGCCATGCGCTACTGAATAAAACAGACTACTGAGCCATCTGGTGGAAAACTGCGGAGTTAGCATTCCTATCTCGAAAACGAAACGAGATAGAGAGAAAAAGTGATTTACAAAGTTGTAGAGCATCCTCCATTTTATACGAAAAGATACCTTGTAGGCATTAATGTGAAGAATACATCGGTTAAAACGCACATTTGTTGTGTCGTGCTGTGACGTGACAAAACGATCTAAGAAAGGAAAAAAAAAAGCAAATAGTTATAACCATATACTTTATTTAAGATGTTCAAATTTCTCACCGTCAGCGGCAATGCACATTTGAATCTTCGCTTGAAGATTACGTTGCGCACGTTGGAACACGCGACCGTAATGTGCCGTTTTTTTTCCTGCAATTTTTGTGGAGGAGTCACATACACCTGCTGTTTCAAGTATCCCCACAGGAAAAAGTCCAGTGGAATCAGATCAGGAGAACGTGGAGGATTTGGTTGCCAAATTCCTTGACGAGGTAATGCTTCACTGGAGATGTCTAGTGAGCAGGCGCGCCGTCATGTTGAAACCATAGATTCTAAAGATTAAACAACGGCAGGCTCTCCACAAAATCGGGTATTACCAAGAAGATGTCTCTTTTATAGCTGTTTCACGTGAACAGGCATGACTTTTCTTACGTATTTGCATACTGCATACAAATTGTTGAAATTATTTTTAATACTTCGGCTCTTCCCATTTCGAAATAAAAGTGAAAAATGTAATCCCAAAAATGTAAATCGTTTTCTTTCACGGCTAGTGGTGAAAGAAAACCATTTTTAGTTTTTTCAAATATGCATATGTACGATGTGCCACGTCACAGCACGAAACAGCAAATGCGCGTTTTAACCGTTGTATTCTTCACATTAATGCCTACAAGGTATCTTTTCGTATTAAATCGAGGATGCTCTACAACTCTGTAAATTACTTTTTTTACCTATCTCGTTCCGTTGTCGAGATACGAATGCTAACTCCACAGTTTTCCACTAGGTGGCGCAGTAGGTGGTTTCATTCAGTAGCGCATGGCTACTTTACTATACCTAGACATCACTTTTATGAATATAGCAGCAGCCGTTCCGAAGTTAAGAGGGTGGCAAGGGATTTTAATGGACATACTGTATATATATATATATATATATATATTAAGAAATTCCTATAAAGAAATTATTATAAGACAACAGATTAACTAAAATCATCACTATTTTAAAGAAAACAGTTTAAAAAAATGTTAGAAAAGTTGAATAAAGTAATGAAATTATGCATGTTAAATCCCAGAAAATTAAACTAAATTCTACTCAATAATATACAAATATTTTAAGTCCTTAAAAATATTTTTTATTTCACTATTAATATCTTTATATTTTAATACAAATTTTAACTACAATTGAACAGAAACTTATTTTACATCAATGAATTGACATCCAAGTAAATTCATTAGATGTGTTATAATTTTTTAACTTTGTTACAACTTAAAATTAGAAATAACAATAAAAGTTCATTTATAGAATTCAACAATCGTCAGTAATAACAGCTAACCAAAAAATTTATTTAAATATATCAATAGCTAAAAATTTTGGATAACAAACTAAACTATACATATCTTGGAATATAAAAAATCTAATTTGAAGTAATTTATTTTATTGCTTCAGAAAATAAGTAAAACATTTAAGAACTATAAGTTATTATTGAGGATTTAATTGCATAAAAATATATAAAATATGATTGGTAATACCATTTAAGTTATGTGGTATTAGAATTTAAATTTGACATTATTTCACTTTCCATTTAAGTTTTTGGTTTATAATAAATTAAATCTGAAATAAATATAAATTTAAAATAGATATTATTATCACAGATACATTATTTATATATGCACTTTCCCTCAGCAAATATATACAAGGACTTACATTTATTAAAAAACTATCTATGAAAAATTAAAGTATGCACAACAAAATATATCACTGTTACTCTAAAATAAAAAAGTGTTTAAAATAAACAATAATATAATCAATATAATCAGTAAAAGGTCTAATACAAAAAAATATAATTGTACTACTTCAAAAAATTATGATTAGAAAGCTAAAATTATATAGCAAAATCTGTGAGTGCTATTCTGAAACAAAGTAAATGGTGCATAAAATTAATTGATTATATTAGGTTGTCACACTCTACAGTAATTTTTTTCATAGGGTTTCTATCTTACTTGGATCTACAATTTAAAGTTAATTCAAAATCACTATAAATAAGAAAGAATGAGAGACAGTTCAAATCTGCATTTAGTTAAATGGAAGGTAAGGGCACACTAACCATTCAGTTTATTACATAGCAGAAATAAATAATACACGTATTGACCCAATAAAAAAGCATTTTCAATTATGCCACTCTCAGGAAATTGATGGTTAGGACTATTTTATAAAAAAAATTACTGTAATTTAACATATGTACATTTTTTGGATAATTTAATTTTAATAATTAGATAACTTCAAAAATTTTTATTTTTACATCGAATGATAAAATTAAAAATGAAAAAAATCGAGAAAATTTTTTTTATAAATAATTTTATTTAGAAAAATAAGTTTCAAATTATATTTTTTGATGAAAGTTTTTTAATTTTCTAATAAAAAGTTTACTGTAAAATGTTTCAATTCAAATATCATCTAAAAATTCATGAGTTCACAATTTTCTAAATGTTTAATACATTAATTTCAGTGAAATGCCTGATATACTTTTATTTTTAGAATATTTACATAAAAGGTTTAATATTGAAAACTACAAATAATAAAATTACATTTGATATAAAAAAAATTTTGATCTATCTTATCGATAAAAAAATCTTAACTAATTGAATTTGAAGTATGTTTAAATATAAAAATTATATAATGTTTATTGCATTGTTATAAAACTGTATTGTATTGTAATAATGGTTACACCAATTTTTCTTGACTCAGATTACAGAATTTAAAAAAATCTGAAATAATGGCAAGCGATGTGTGTGTGTGTGTGTGATAGAAGGGAAAAAACTAACATTTAAAACTAATTTTTAATAATGAAATATTTCCATATTGATATGATAGATTTTATCATATTACCTCTAATTAAAAGATAAATAGCAAATTATTTTCATAACAAATGATTTTTATCACAGCAAGTCGACAAAAACCATTTATTTTAAAAAATGAATCTTAAAAAAAATTCTATAAAAATTGATAAAAAAACAGTATAAAATTTAAATAATCTCAAAAAATCATAATAGTTGTCTAATATGAAAAATTTTCACAAGTAATTTAAAACTTGATTGCTTTTATAACCTCTACTTAAAAAAGAAGAAACAAAGAAAAGAAGCAATTTATTTCAATAAACTTAACACACACAAATATAAGATTATATTAAATTCTCAAAAACAAAAGAAAAAGATCAGAAGTTTATCTTGTTAGAAAAATAAAAATTAATTTGTTTCAATCATGAATTTTCTTGAAACAAGATATTTCATGATAAAATGTGATATGAACAAAAATACCACTATTTATCTTAATCATGAGGACACTTTTATTCATTGATTAAATATTTTTAAACTATTATTATTTTTTGTAGTTTTTTAAATCATAATTTTCAATATATAATATTAAAAAAAATTTTGAAAATAAAAGATTATAAACACATAACAGATGAGCTACAAAAAGTGTTTTAGGTATTATAATTACTCAGACGGGAATAAAAGATTCCACTATTTTTATGTTATTTACAGTTAATAATAATTTCAATATGGTTAAATGACTTTGTCATCTGATTTAATGTTTCGTAAATCAGAAATGCAATTTTTTTTGATATGAAATAATCTTCCTTAATTGAAAGAAGTTAAGAACAAAACTGTCTTTACATTAAAAAAAATTTTTTTTCTGTATTCAAATAGGAAATTAATTGATAACACATACAATAAAATTGAAAATCATTTTGTAATATAAGCAAAATGATAAATACTCATTAATAAGAGTCTTATTATTTTACAAATACATTTACTATACCTGGTTTAAGTTGACTTTCTTTTAAATAATCTTAAAAACCCTTTTTCAAATAATTTAAACTGACATAACTTAAATGTTGACAAAGATGCATTTAAGATATAGTATGTTAACTTTTATAACTTCATTTCATTGTATATAATAAAATAAGAAATTTGATTTAAAATTTTAACAACTTTTATCTGCTTATAAAAAATTGGAAAAATGAATTTATTTTACAGATTTGTTATTACAAAAAATATAAAAAATTTCAAACGCATTTTAAACTACACCCAAAAGAGTAGCATAATTTTTAAATGCTCAAAAATTTCCAAGAAATTATTTTTATATTAAAATAAAATTTTGTTCAAATTTTGCTGAAATTAACATTTATTTAAATAACAATAAAGAAATGTCATCAATTCAAAAATAACTTATAAAATATACATATAAAGATATAATGTACAAAGTTCATCATAATATACAAACACTACAAAGTTTAAGATGTATATTCTATACAATGACAAGAGCTGCTTTGATTGCATTTTATAAAGTTAATTTTTCTGATCAATTAACACATCATATTTGATATGTTTTTTCAACAAAAATGAAAACATTAAATAAAATTAAATATATATATTTTTTACAAAATTTATACATGAAATTTTCATATTTTTTAAATAATAATATATAGGAATTTATTTTCCTACACTTAAACACAAAACACACTCCTACACTTAAACAACACAAACAACTTATTTTAATTATTATCATAACAAACAATTGCTTATCGAGCTAAGCTTTTAATTAAGTAGATTTTATAACTTAATAGGAAGTTTATTCCTTTTCTTCATCGCTATCATCATCTTCAATAACCATATAAGTTCTTTCCTCATGGAGACTTTTTGCATAATTTATTTGCATAGTCACCTGTAACATTAAATCAAATTCCTCATCATAGAAGTCATTAAAATTACATTAAAATGCCTACAGTACTTTAAGCATGTAATGAATTAAATTATAGAGCATTGGAATATTAAAAAATAAAATTTTCATAATTTGCCCTTGTTAAAGTACATTTACTTCCTAAACAGATATTGTATGTGGCAATTGCAACAGAAGTGGTTAAAATTTCAATATATATATATACATATCAAATCAGAATTTTAGAACAAACTAGCAGTGGTAAAATCTTTTTTGAAAAATGAAGCATTATCACAAGTAAAAAGTTTGAATATGAAGTAAATATTTAATGCATGGATTTCAAACTACTTAAATGAACAAAGTTGTTTTATTCAAGATATCTTAAACATTTGTAGTTTAAAAATGCAAGATATTGATAAGTCTTTCTTCTCATAAGTTATCTTTATAAAAATTACATAAAATAGAAAGGCCATCAAATAAAAATTACGATTTTATTAATGTAATAACAAACTCATATTTTATATTATGAATATAATGGTTTCCTTTTCATGAAATTATAATGTTTAATAAAATAGAACACTTTGTCTCGATTATTAACAAATTCAACTTTTTTCTTTCTTTTTAAAAAGCAAAGTTAATATTTACAAAAAATTCTCATTTTTTGAATAAAGTTAAATCATTTATTAATTATATTAATATATTCAATTATAATTAAATACAATTTTATCCCACAAATTGCTATCAGATAATTATTTTGCAAAACTTTTAATATAAACATGATTATTTAAAAAAATGTTACGTGATAATACAACAAATTATTTGTAAATAAAAGTACAAGTTTTACTATGGAAGTTGACATGAAAATAAAGTTGTAATTTACATGAATTTTTTTAAACATAAAAATTTATTTTAATATTTTACAAAATGTTTAAGAACAATTTTTATTGATTTGAAATGAATTTTTATTTAAAGTATTTTATTAAGAATTATTAAAATTAAAAATTTATATATTACCAGGTAACATTAACTCTCTAATAATCATTTAGAATAAGTATTTTTGAACATTTTTAATATATAGTTTAAATCTACAATTGATATTTGATTTGTTTACTATAAATATTGTCAACAAGAGATATATTTTTGGGACAAGGATTTTTTTACTGTAAAATTGCACAAAATGCTAGAAAAAACATTTATGAAGGAATTTCTTTCTCTATTTTTCTGGAAAAAGTATAATTTTTAATTCCCTTTTAAGTCATATCAAAACTATTATAAGGTTATTTATTGAAAAACCTTTTAACTTTAAAGAAAACAAATAAAGTTCATAAACTCAGTAGCAAAAAAGCAAGCATAAACTAAACAATATACAAAATTATGTTAAACCAAAATTAACAAAAAATCTTAAAAAACAAGTTAAGAAATACATATTTACCTTCTGTGCTACTTCTTCTGAATCACAGCGAACTTGAGGTTTTTTACATAAAGGTTCTAATGAACCACTTCTGGAATGTCTTTGACTGGTTGATTCATTAGGAACTGTAATAGAGCCAATAGCGTTATCTGCTTTCATAATTAATTGCAGGTAATGCCTCACTTCTCCAATTACACCTGCTTCTGAACAAACATAACTACACTTGTATAAATCTGTAAAAGGTACAGTCAGTACAATATTGCTTGAAGATGGAGAAGTGCTGCTGAAGAAATAGATTTGTTCATTTGAAATCAATGCGTGCAAATCTTCAGACCCTGATCGTATTTGTTCTTTGGCAATAAATCTTAAAGAAAAGAAAAATATCAAAATAAATGAGTAATATTACAATTTTTATAATTCAAATTTAGCAATATTTCTTTAAATAATATAGAAGTGAAGTTTAATATATATACAAAGTTATCTGATTCTTTAAAGTTTTATGATAACTGAATATGCTTTTATGGTAGCTGAGTATGTATGTTTTGAAAAATATAAAAATTTAATTCAAAATTATTAAAATAAAACAGTTATTTATTTCTATAATAAAAAAATATAAACCTTTTAAGTATTTATCTCAAGTTGTTAATCTAACAAAACAATGGATATATTTATGAGTTCTGAGAAATTTATGTATATCATTTCACTTTTATACAGGGTTATTAAATTTTTAACTAACATTTGAAATAAACAAAAAATATGATATAATTTAAACAATTTCATTTTTAAAACTATTAATTATAGAAATATTCTAAAATCATTTATTTACAATAGGAAAAAAAATTAAAATTACCTCAAGCAATTATTTTAGTTACATATGTATTCTATTTCATTATAAATTAATTAATGAAAAATTTCTGCAGTTAAAATGACATTAATTTCATTAACTATATGTAAATTATCATATATTTCTGTATAAAAACATAGTTTATAGCTTATAATTTAGCATAAATAATAAAGTTTTAAGTATTATTAAACAAAAAAACCTAGGTATATATTTAGATATATACAGTATAGTTACATTAACATGACTATCACTTACTTTTAACAGCAATGTGAAATAACACAACACAGAAGGCAAGATAAAGGAAGTCTAAGGAAATAAGGAAACATTATAATCATCGGCATAATGCCAAAGCACAGTGATCTTTGGACCCACTTTGAAGTATTTACTAAATAGCAAATTCTGTAAATTGTATATCACCATAGTCAAATGGTAATATTCAAAATTAGCGATAAGGAAAACGTAACACAGGCCATAAGCGACAGAGATGAATGAAAATTCTATAGATATGTACAGTCAAATAGACATGCAATCATTGAATTGACTCAGCTCAGATGAATAAAGATATCATTAATAAATCTTTACAATGATAGTTCACAAACAGTACTGATTATAGGTCTTTGCAGCTAATCCACCTACACTGACTGCAGTTCACTGGAATTCGTATGCTAGTAATGGAAGTGATAAGGAAAATGTGACCACTGACACAGGAAATAATGACCACTGAGAGGTGATGGTCCATTTTTTCAATGACTCATTTATTTTACTCAATTAAAATAATAAACGTTGGTACATATGGTGTGAAACATTAGAAATCAAACACCATGTATTGATAAAAGGCTTCAAATCTAGAAAGGGAATGTTATTGTTCAGAGAATTTTTATAAGGCATTATCTGATTGCAATTATCATTGTGGGAGGCACAATAGATCAATATAAATAGATGTCTGTTATTGCAGACTGTGTTTAGTTTTATAAGTGAATTTCCCCCCTTGGTATGATGGTATCTATCAGAAGGATAATGCATGGTATCATATAGCATGCAATGTATGTGCATAATTCAATGAATACAAGGATGAGTTTACTGTATTTGCAAAGGTAGCAAAATCCCCTAACTTAATCAAATTGAGAATTTGTAGGATGACTTCAATTGAATGTTTGCATCATGGATCCTCAACCATATAACCTAGTGAAGCTGGGTACAGTACTATAATCCACATAGCTCATCATCCCAGCGAATACTTTTCAGCAATTAATTCATTCTCTTCCTGTATGTCTCACAGTAGTTTACTCTGCATTAAGCGGTGGTCTGGCCTGTATAATTTACACAAATTTATTTTAAATGGAGGAAGTATTATATCATAACTTAAAAGTCTGGAAACATTAAATTAAATTCCTTATAGTATTAAAAAATACACAAGCATTTACCTAATTAAAAGAGTACTAATCTAATTTTGCAATGCAAATTAATTAGGTTAGGTTTGATTAATTTGCCACTCTACAAGTGTCATGTAGACTAAAAGTCACTGATTAAGACTTATATTTTAAAATGGATTTTAAACAGCAACAAGCACTTAAGTCCAAAATGAATCAAAACTATTTGAGCTGAAGGCAAAACACTATTCATTCAGATGACAGATAAAGTAGAAACCAAACAAACTTTTGTAGTCCAATTAGGTTGCTATGATTCATCTTAATTTCATGATTATGCATTTTGTATTTTTTCGTTATGAACACTCAAATATATAGAACATAACATTTTTTTATATAAAAGTACAGGGATTTTACATTAAAGAATAATTTTTGCACATGAACATGAAGGAAAATATTCTTTAAGTGAGATAAAAAGTAGAACAAATGAAAAATATCACATATGTATTCTTGGTAAAATTTAGTTCCTAATATATAATTTTTTAAATATAAACGATAAAAAAATTTAAGCAAAATATATTTTTGCATTTTAATTAATGAAGCAATATACATATTTTTATTTTATCTAGGAAAATATTTTTTGAGTATTAATTTCTTTTGAATTTAAACAGCTCTCTATAGAATTTAAGTAAACTTTTAGGATAAAAATATTTAATCACATAAGAATAAAAAATGATAGTTCAATTAAGTTATAAAAATTTATCTTTAATTCGTGCAACAAAAATTACTTATTTGACAATCATTTTTTTATTTAAGAAAGAATAATAATCTTCAAGCTAGTATAGAGATACTAAATGATAGAACAATCATTTAACATCGTAAGAAAATTTTATACTTATATAAAATGTATTTAACATGTAATAATTAGTTTATTAGTTATTTAAATTTATACACAAATTACTTTTCAACACTGGTTTTTACAAACAAAACGATTTTTTTTACTTGTTACATAATCTTAAATATGAAATAACATACTTCGTCAAATCAAGATTTTGTAATGTAATATTAAGTTTCTTTTATAAAAAAAATAAACTATAATATAATTTAAAGTAAAAAATTGAGTAAATTACTTACAATTCATTATAATTATGGTTGTTAAGACTGTATAGAAAATCTTGTCCCAATGCCTGTTGAAATGAATATCTGGGTAACAAGCTGCCTGATCCTACACATGTGCGAGGAGGACGTATTCTAGACACAACATTATGGCTACTGCCTTTACTAGTATCTCTAACTGCACTTGCAGCACCAGATGCAAAATCTAGGAATCCAACTGCAGGTTTGGCTACAGTGCCAACAATACCTTTTCCCAATCCTGAAAAAAAACCCTGCAGAAATAAAAAATGTTTAAGATTTTTATTCTTTAAAACTTTAAGTACATCATTAACAACACAAGATATTTGAAAAAAATAGAATAATAAATATAATACTGAGTCAAATATGGTCTGAACTTTCCTGAGGTGTTTTATCATCTACACAATTTTTTGATAATAAACAAGTAAACTTTAATTTGAGGAATTAAGAAAAGTGTTTTAAATTAAATTTTTGTTCAAAATCAGTATACTTGAATAACACATCACTATGCTACACATCACTAAGAAATATTCTGCATAAAAATATTTTACTGACAAACAAAATTCTTTTTTATATATAATCAAACAAACACACTAACTGTTTGCTCTTGAATTCAATGGAATGCAAATTTTTTATAATATTAACTGCAAATTTCATTAATATTACAGTAGTTAATGATAAATTGAACACAGAGTAACATGAATGCGATTAGAGCAGCATCTTTTTTAAGTCAAGGACTTATGCCTTTGTAATATCAAATTAATTTTTATTAATAGATAAAAATAAATAAACCTTACAAATGTTCTTTAACATACCTGAACTCCTTCTTGTACTGCTCCTTCATAAGTTTGGGTAAAAACACTTGTCATGCCACCAATAAGACCAAAGCCTAAACCTTTAAGACCAGCCATTAAATGATCATTTCCCGTCACTATACTTTGCTGTTTGATTTGTTTCCTGATTTTTTCATGTTTATCATCCATTGCTACTAACCCAAGTCCATCAGAAAGACTTCCTGAAAGTTTAGCTGCAGAATCAGAAAGGCCATGTGTAACATTCTTAATAAGTCCACCAACATTACCCTCATGTATAAGCTTTGAAATACCATCAGATACATCATTTACTAGGCCTAAGGGATTACCCAAAAAATCAACTGCTCCAAGAATACTGGCAGCTTGACTTTTTAACTCTTCTTTGTAATGTTCAATAATGCTGTCTATTAAAAATTCTGCTGTTTCAAATGGGTGAACTCTTAAAAAAGAATCTAATTCTATCATTGCATCTTCAAATCTTATTAATCGCAGTCTCATTTTTTTCTTAACCAGAAGCAAATCAGTTTGAATATTACTACTAGTAAGAACACTAAGCTTAATTTGCTGCAAACATAATTTTAAAGTACTGAAATAATATCTTTTTTCATATGCCATTGATTCTGTTACATTTCTGGAATTTTGATTTTCATCAGTTTCTTCCTCTTCTGATCCAAACTGATGAAATCCAGCAAACTGAATCAATTTTAAAATAAGTCTTTCTTCTAACTGTATAGTTAAATTCTTAATAGTAACTATTAAGTGTTTGAATATTTCTGCATTAATTAATGGAGTACTTATTTTTTGAATAGTAAAATGTAATGCTGGTAGATGCCTTTCATCATCAGATTTGCTCTGTTGAGTAACATACAACATTACAGATTTTTCTGCATCTCGCAACTGATTATCTATTTGAATATCTTTTATACTTCCACCTAAAGTATGATATGAAGATGCTCTGCTATATTCTACCATAATATTGTGGAGCCATACATATATCAGTTCTTCACTTAAATGATTAACTAATGATAAACCTAGTCCTTTAGACAGTTGGAAACAAATCTGAATTTCCAATTCATCATTTTCTCTAGTTTTCTGACATGAAAAATCTGAAGATAGTGATTTTTTTTCTAATTGTTTATCTTGAGTTTCTTCAAAAATCACCCAATCAGTATCAGGTGAAGTTCTTGAAATCATTTGCTTTCTTTTGATATCAGTAATCTGGAGAACTCTTGTCGGACCATCAGGAATAACTTTGACTGTTAGCACACCCGATCCACCTCGAAGCTTGCGCCGAGAAATGGCTTGTTCAATAGGAATGCCGTTGTTGAGAGTAACATAACTCACTGGAAGATATGGTCCAAGGACAACTTCAGTTCCTCTCCTTAAACCTTTAAAGCCATCCCTAGACTGAACAAACAAATTTGGATATCCACACATTAATCTCCCATCTGTAGTAAATTTCCAAGTTTGAGTTCTAGTCCTTCTAGGATCAGGCTTTCTTAAAACAAGTGCAGTGTATTCATTAGGCTGAGGACCTATATCAGCTATATCAAGCACCATGATTTTTGTATTGTTTAAATTGTTTGGTTTATGAGGGTCTCGCGGGGGACTTGAGCCCTCATGTTGCAACATACCTGTACTAGTCATTCTCCATAGTTGAGAACGTTTTCCAGCTTCTCTTTTATTTATAATTATTTTATTACCATATGGTACATCAAAAACATATTCCTTGCAAGATAAATTATGTGGTGTCAAATTTAAGCTGTCATCAGGAAATGTGCCACTGAATATAATATAAATAAAGTTCTCATAGAACAGCTGATTTCCCTCTCGAAAAATATTCATGTTATAAGTAGCTGCAGATCCTCCAGGAGCACAACATGTTATATATGGAGGAAGAGTAGGTTCATCAAATGCATATGGTACAGAGGAATGTGCACGTATAGATGTTTTAAGACGTTCTTGCTCAACATTTGTTTGATAATATGTGATTGCAACATCAGAATGATTATCAATACGGAATGGAGGTGGTAATCTGTCTGCATCAGTGAAAACAATAAAAAATGTAGCTCCTTGCAAAATAATTTCAACACGTAGGAAGTGTGACTTACCATCATTATTTCGCATATTAATGTGGAAAGACTTTATATTGTCTATTGGAAATCCACCAGACCAATTACAATTTTCAATATCAGGCTGTCGAACACACAACAAATTATCTAAATCAATACGAGGCCAATGGAAAGGAAGACTAGATTTGGGCATAGCAGATAGTACATAATTTCTATGTTCTTTGGTAGCAAAAAGTTGACAAAATTCTAATTTGTGACCAGTTCGATTATCAAGTTGATACCTTGGTGATAAAGTTACTACATGAGTATCTCCATATTTTCCTCTGCCAACACGCACATCTATACCAATGTTATACACCAAATCTGGCCTTGCATCTCGCTTTGAAATGTGCAAACGACGCACTCTAATACCTTTTGCTAAATCAAATCTTGTACACCACTGAGGGATACCATCAGAATGCAGAGATTTACCAACTCTAACATTACACATTGAGCTAGCCTCATGATCAGAAAATGAAAACAGAAGTGGTGCCATACAACGAGCTAGTTCATGTTCTTCAAATTGACCAGCAGCTTCAGCATTAGATCCTTCTTGTTTAAATATTAAAGGAAGACCTGTCTTGTTAACAAGCCAAAAAGGTGATGACACTAAAAGTCTCATACCACCACCAGGTAAAGATATAACTCTAAGCTGAAGAACTAATAATCTATCTTGATTATCACATAGCTCAATACGAGAAGGATAATGACGAGATGCAGAGGATAAAGGAATTTCTTTGCTGCGCTTAAAATTTTCAAGGAAAAATTTCAAATAAAATTGTTCTGTTACATCAATATTATGTAAAGATTTGCTTTTACCAGGCTTAATATATCCTGTGACATCTTGATCTTTAAATAAAAAATGTAGCTCACAAGGTAATAAATTAAGTATCTCTAAAGAAGGCATAAAATAAATCTTATGAGCAGGGTGCACAGTAATTAGAAGAGAACTTGGAGAAATATTAGATTCTTTCTCAATAGGAAATGTTCGGCGTTTCACTAAATTTAAGAACCTATAAAATTCTGTAGTTTTTTGTAAGGAATTGCATTGTTTAATAGAACCTTTTACTTCACCTGGCTTTGTGACATATTGCCAACTTATACTATGAGTGCAATAAGCAACAAATTTTTCTACAGGTCGAGCCCAAATTTGTGCATGGACAAAAGTTAATGGTATAGGTAAAGTTTGCTTTGGTACTAAATATAAATTTAAGCTTTGAGCACCATATTGCATTCCTGAATTCTCTAGCTTCAATTCAATAGTATCTTCTAATTTATTACTAACTAAAAGTGATGATTGAACTGTAATGAGTTTTCTTGCACTACCATCTAATTTTACAACAAAAACTAATCTCACTGGAGGTTTTTCCATGTATACCGATGCTGAATGACTTCTAAGAGGTTTAGCATGCCTGAAATATGTACCAACACGATCAACAGATACAGGAGCAGTAGGTAACCAACCATCAGCTCTTACTATGATTTGATGCAGCTTCATAGAATGAGAATCTTTATGTCGAATTTTAGATCTGCTTTCAAATGGTACTTGTATGAGATTACCAGAGGAAACTTCAGTCCATGTTAGAGATGTTTTGCTATTTTGAGGAGGCATACTTTCATTTTCTAAACTGAGAGACTGTTGTTTAGCAGATATAATTTGAGTAGAAAACCATAATTTACACCCAGTATCATTTTTCAGAGCAAATGGCATGAAAGGTAATCTTCGACGATAGCACCCAGGACTATGCATTTCAGTAGCTTCTTTGGACCGATTATTTATATTTAAGTATTCTTCTGTCCAGTTGTGTTTAACAGTTTTAAAGAGTTCAATTAAAGCAGTTGTGACATTGAAATTTAAAGAATCATTTGATGCGATTGAACATGTGATTTTTTTACCAGGCTTTGAATGAGTATGTTGCATTTTCCATTTAATAGTACATTTCCATGGTTCAACAATAGGTTCCCAGCCAGATAACGACCTATTATAGTAATCCATATTGAAACAAAAATTTCCAGTACCTTCAGGGGATGCTAAAAATTTTTGCACAAAAAGTACATCATTTAAATTTATTTCGATGACAGGAACATCAGCATCACGGCAATCATCTATAATACAAAGACTAAATGAAGAAAGACGAACTTCTGCAGTTCTTACACTTATAGCACTTTTTTCAGTCAATTCTATGTTTTTTTCATTAACATCGCTAAATACATTGACATTTGGTTCAGCATTTTGAGTGAGCCATAATGCAGCATCATTTAAATTCCCTTTACAAATATTTATGGCTTTTTGACAGTCTGAGACAGAGAATCCAAGTGCTGTTAAGCATTCAATGTTTGAAGTTTTCTTATCATCTTTGGACAAAATAGGCATTGGTGATGTCTTGGAATCATACCCTATTTGTCGCTTAATGGAATCAAATATTTTGATAAACATAGTAATATCATAATAAGATAAACGAAGGTTTAAATTTACAGTTGATATTTCTAATACATGGTGTAATTCAGAAGAATCTATCTGAATAATAGGAGAATTCAACTTGCGAACAATTTCAGCACTGACTGTCAAAGGATCAATAATTGATAGAGCTGTATCATCTTCTACGCCTAAAATACAAGAGAATACTTCCAAACTTTGCAGGCTACATGATAATGGCTTATCTAAATAATAAGGTCGCCAAGTAACTACAGCAGTTGTTTTGGCAATTACAGCATTACTGTCCCAAACTGAAGTATCTTCTACAACAACTAGCTCAGTGTCAGTACAATTTACTTTCATTTCAAAATTAGATTGTGATTTAGCTGTAGTTCTGTTTGGTGTAACATGAGATTTCTGAAAATTATCAGCACCTGTTTTAAGGGAATTGGCATTAGATATGGTTAAGAAATCAAGCACAGATTTCAGAAATTCAAAAACACCCATTATTCTCATGTTGTTGAATAATATAGTGAATCTAGTAATATCATTGGTAATTCGATAATGCAGTTCAGCTTGTAATGTAGAACCATTATTCTCTTTTTGACTAGTAGGCTGCAGAATTTTTGTGAATACGTTTGGACGACTATTTACAGGAGCATCTTTGTACCGAATATCTAACACTTGAATCATATTAGACACTAAATCAATGTCCCTGGTATTATCAGAATAAGACTCAAAAGATAAACGAGACTTCATAAAATCAAATTTGGCTAGTGAACATTCGCCAGGTTTGTTAACAATTCCATCATTACGAATCAATTCTAATGAGACATTTACCAAGTCCATATGAATAGCCATTGTAGTCCAAGCAGTACCTTCAATATCCATTAATACAAATTGTTCACTTTCTTTATAGGAATCATAGGTAAATTCTTCTAATGCCTCACCTAAATTTTGATTTAATACTCCATAGATTAATTTATATTGCTTTTTATCCAGTGTTACATATACTGATGATACAACTCCTTCAATAGCCCAATCTGGAGCTTGATGATTGGTAAATGAATCTAAATTTCTTTCAACTTGAACTTGAAGGGCAAATTTTTGTTGTAACAGATCTGTTCCTTGCTTTCTAATTATGTAAGAAGGGAATACTAAATCTTTTTCTAAAGAAGGAATATTGCACTTACTTTTCTTGTCTATGCTATTAGATATGTGAATGGCTGAATACAAATCCATATCTGACAAATCAACATTAATAACATCAAGTAAACAATTGCAGTTATTTGATATTTTTCCATTTCTATCTTCACTTGTTAACATCTTTTTGTGAGACTTCTCATTAATATTAGAATCATTTTTTTCATTTGATGGAATATTTGTTGACTGGTGAGCAAAATTAATGGTTCCTTTACTTCCTGATATAAGAAATGTATTGCAGACAGTTATTCTTCCTAAATCTGCAACTAAAACATCTGTAAGAGTAGAACTTTGAGGAATAACTATTACTGGTGATCCAGCAGAAATGTCTAATAGAACTCTTGATCCTCTATTATTTGAAGAGTCCATGTCAGCTCCAGAAGCTGCAAGTTGAATTTTCTTAATCAACTCTTGCATTTCATTAAAATGCCGAAAGAATGTTGTCACTTCAGTCAAAAATCGTTGAGTATGAACATATTGTACAGAACTCATTTGACATTTTACACTAACATCAAAATCATTTTGTGAAGAATAATTGCAATATTTGAAAATATCAAAATGCAATGCTTCAGTACCAGTTGTTACAAATTTCTCAGGATATAAAAAACCATGAGGAGATAAGTCAGTAAAAGAAACCTGTCCCAGCGTTCCTTTGATGGTATAGGTATCATTATGAACAGATGTTTCAGAAACAAAATTAGAGATATTTGCACTAGCAAGCTTATACTCAGGTTTATTAAGTATAACAGTTAAACTTTTTACCTTAAATTTAATTTCTGAATTACAGGTTTCTTTATTTAGTTCCTGATTATTCTTTCTATCTACAGTTTTAGAATCTTTATTATTTTCAGTATATTTTACAGTAGATGATTTCTCTGTTTGCTCATTAGAGTCAAAAAAATCTAACACCATAACCCATGTTTGTAAATTAAGAATAATATCTAAGCAGTTAAAATCAATGTTAATTAAACGATTTGTTTCATTGTACTTTTTTGCAAAAAATGGAGATTTTTTATCAATGAAAGTAATATTTATAGAAACCAAAGCATCATGATAAAGAGTTGTCTTGTTTTCAGAATTAGATGGAGAAGGTGGTGGAGTTGTTGGATAGTTTTCCTTTGATTTTTGACGAGTTCCACTACCAGACAATTTTCGTGCTGTACTTAATGTGAACATATTTTGTGTATAAAGTTTATCTGGAAGTGAAGAAGATGTTGTATTATAAAATAATGCTGAACTACCCTCAACTAAGCTAGGGCATGAAACAGATATGAAATTTGATTTTGGCAGCATAGTACATGGAATGGATTTACTATGATTGACAGAACTCATTAAATAACAATTCTGAGAATCGTCCATACATCTTAAGTCTTCCATCAATAATGTTTGGAGTGTAACCTGAAGATTGGCTTCATATTTTTCTTCTGAATTATATTCTAACATAAATTCCTGGAAAGTTAAACTTACAATACCTTCTTCTCTATTAGACATATCACCTCTGAGTTCAGCAGTGAGATCTGGTAATTCAAATGTAATTTTAACTGCATTGTGTTTTGGTGAATCTTGGGATGATTCATGTTTTTTTAATGAAGATAGTTGATCAACTGAAAATGATTTGGATATTGAACTTAGTTTATATAAATCAGGTGAAAATGTAGAATTTTCAATATATGTCAAATTATTTATTACCTTCATCATTTTCTGAAACTGGTGTTTGGTTAAAACCACCCGTAAGGGACTAACAACACGTCCCATAACTTCAAATTTTGTTTCTGAATATTTTTGCTCATAATGGATGCCTTCATCTCTTTCATTGGACATAATTTCAGATGCAATGTCAGTTTTATTAGGATAAATAACAATTTCAATAAGGGTATCATGTATAATAAGCTGATTTTTGTCTTCACAAGCATAAAGGTCTTTGATTGAAAAATTGGATAAAAATGCTGAATCACAAATATTAATATTTTTTATTGTTGGAAGAATTTGTGCCTTTTGCTCTATATTGACAAAATGCATATTCATGTCGCGAATTTCAATACATACATTATTTTGAGTTAAGAAATCATGCTCAGATGAAAACTCTGGTTTATTCAGAAGATCAGATAAACCTTTTTGAATAGCAATGCGGCCTAAGTGAGTCACAAGAACATCAGGACTTTGAGGGGATGAAGGAAAAGCAATGACTGGTGTCTGTAATACAATGTCCAATTTTGTGTCAACTGTGACATCATCATTTTCCTGGTAAAATATATCATCTAAAATATCATCAGTTGTACTTTCAACTCTAGGTCTAACAGATGAATCTGGAACTTTACCATGTAAGGAAGCACTAATAGATCCTGTTCTTTTTGATACAATTCCAATTGCTACTTCAGTTGCTGCACTTTTAATGGAACTAGCTAAAGAATGCATATAAGACTTGAATTCAGTAGCACATGATGATAATTCATATAAAAGTCTTGGTGAATGTGTATAGCAAAGAGAAGCCATCCGTAATTTAATATCTAAGTAACCTTGTTTAGAAATTTGCTGATTGGCATCAGATGTAAATGTGGATTTACTGTCACCCTTTAAATCCATTTTATCTTCTCTCCTAATTGTAAATGTCAAGGCATGTCTTGGTTCTTCTAAACTGGTTAAATGAGCTAATGGCTGATATATGTCCTGTTCGATTTGATTTAATATATCAATTGGTTGCTCTGTTAATGGATCATACCCTATGCTGATTATTTTCTGATGCTTTGTATTTTCTGTAATTAAATCAAGAACTTGAAGACCTCCAAGAGAGCCTTGAATTTCAATAACTGACCCTATAAAATAAAAATAAAATATCAGCAAAAGTAACAAATTTGTATAAAAGTTTTAAAAGGTCTAAGTCAATATTTTTTGGAAATGTTTAAGACAAAAGAAAGTAACATAATAAAATAGTTTGGTAATAATAGATAATATTTTTCATTAATAAAATAATAAGAAATTATTAAAATATAAAAAATTATTTAAATAGAATAAAAAATATTTTGAATTAAATTAATGCATAAAATTAAACCAAAGTCTTATTTTTATAAAATACATTTAACTTCATTTACTGAAAAGAGAGAGTAATATTTTTTTATTAATCACTTACTAGTCAACATTTCTAAATGATTTACAAAGTTAATAAAAATGCATACAATTTACCTATTGTTGCCTGAATTCTAGCCCCAGATATAGTAGCAGTTGCTATTTTCAACCCCTGGGTACTTTGTTTGTGAGTTACTGCTCTCAAGAGAAGAATATTTAACCGATGAAAATCAAATGTAATTTCCGTTCTAGAAATATTATATCCAGAAGAAATCTGTACAGAGGAAATATATTTTAGATATCTATTATAAGCAAGTTTAAAATAGAAAACTATGTGACAATTTAGCTTACTTCATTATCATTAAGTGATTTATATAACCCTTCAGTAGGTGACAGTTTGGAACTTGTAATTCTACGATTTCTTTCTAAGGCAATGCGTTTCACAAAATCTATTAATTCAACAATTGTTTCTTGGTTTGCTAAAAAATAAGTACAAAAGTATAAAATAATTTTTCTGTGAAAATATTAGTTTTTAAAAATAATAATTTCAGATTTTTTTATTCCCTCAATATGTAAATGATTTAAATCAAACAAACATAAAATGCAGAACATTTTTTTTATTTAGTTATCTGAAAATAATTTATTTACCCATTTAATACATAAAAATATAAATGTGTACTCAGGGTTGGCATATTGTCAATAAATACATACATGTTTTACAAAGGAAATATATATTAATGGACATACATCCTTGGCATATTTTAAGTAAGCTCACTATTTTAGAAAAAAATATTTTTCAATGCTTACTGTCAAAAAAAGTCAGTAAAATTCCAATAAAAACAGAATAGTTCAATATAATAATCAGTAATATGTTTACAAATGAAAAGCATATTTTAAATATAAAAGATTTTGATAACACTATGGAATACAGAACATTTAAAAGTAAACTATGAAAGGTAAATTATTTTTTAATTTACATTCAAATTTAAATAGAAAAAATTAAAAGCCAATAACTAATGTGATATTAGACATAAAACATCTGAATGAAATTCACTGTTTCAGAATTTAAAGTCCCAAATTCTCATATACAGATTAATATATATTTTAATAAAGCTTAAAAGATATTTTCATTAAAAAATTTCAAATGAGAAGTCCAAATCTCAATTACTTTACTAAATGCAATTTTTTTTATAAAACATAGATTCTTTATTATAATGTCTACATCATTTGTTATAATTACAAATAGTGATTCTAAACTAATAAATGGAAATATTAAAATGTGTTACCATATCATGAGTTACATTTTGAATGAGACTAAATATTGATTAAAATATGGCACCAACTCATAGATTTGTTCTCTTTCTTTGACATTACTAAAAAAATTTTTACCAGTAAATGAAATGTTCAGCAGTTTGTATGCAATTATAAATTTTTAATATCATAAAACAAACAAAAAATATAAAAAAATAAACATTTTATTTTATTTTTAAAGACTAATTGAAATAAAAATGAAATGTTTGAATAATCAAAAAATAAAATATTCACCAACCTTATAAAAACAAGTGAATTAAAAATTGGCTTATGTCATAGGTTTGATAAAATGATGCATTATGCACGTAGCAGTAAGATAGTTATTATTTTTGTAAAATGGAGAAAGAAAAATCTTTAGATATTAAATTCATTTATAAAATCAAAAGAGTTTGAAAATTATCATTTGTAGAACTATTTTTCTCAAAATACTTAAATTAAATTTTAGAATGCAAACTTAAATCCAAACTAAATGTTTTTTTTTTTTTTTTTTTTTTTTTTATGAAATCTGTGAAAATAATTTTTATAAAAATCAATAGTTGTAGATTCTTCTTCCATAAATATCATTTAGTTAAATCGTTCATTAGTAAAATACAAGTTTCTTGTTTCTAATCTTTTGCATGTGAATGAAAACACCATTAGTTATAAAAAATTCATTATTATCCAATCCTTTTTCTTGTTGTAATTTTACTTTCAAGAAGTGAAAAGGAAAAATTTGCTGACTTCTTAACACATTTCTTATTTAATTCTTTAAATTTATTATTATCTAAACAAAAAGACAAACTTTACAACTGCAATTAATAAACAAAAATCATTTAATACTGAGCAAACATTTGAAAACAATTTAATTCAAATATAAATTATTATGTTCTGAAAGAATTTACATATAAAATTTTAACTTTTACAATAATATAAAAAATTATTTAAACAAACACTTAAAAAAGCAATTCTGCACAAAAATATAGAAACATATCATTAAATCATTAAATAATGCATTTTAAAGATAAATTTTACCTATAATATCTAAGTTATTAAATTGCAAATTTGCAATTTGCAAGAGTTCTTTTTTATCACCATTAGATGATGATTCTACCCAGTTGAATTCCATGGTAATTAATGCATCAGAAGCATACTGTTCTGTCTTGGGAACATTTAAAGAAGATGACCACCTTCTACTAGGCTCAACTAAATTAAAAAATTAAAGTCAAATTAAAAAAATTAATTTTACAATGTGAAATTAATTATTTACTTTTCAATTTGAATTCCATTTCTATGAAAAGTAAATTGAATAATTTATTTCAATTTCAATATTAGCATATTTTTAAATTTAAAAATTAGTAACAATGTGAACACAAAAACAAGATAATCATAATTTCAAATAATATTGAACAGAAATAATAAAATTTACATATAAAAGACCAGGAAACTTATAAATTTCAAATTAAACAAGTTAAATTAATGGACAAACATTTTTCTTTTTTAAATTTATGATGAAAAAATAAGTATAAAGATAGTTTGAAATATAACTGATTATAAAATTTAAGTTTTAACATTATATATATAATTTAGAAGTTACAATTTTAATTTAGTTTTAAAAGAAAATCTCAAGCATATATTTTATTGTAGCAATATAACATTTTAATAATAATGATTGTAGAGAAACCTAAACAATTAAAATTTTAACCATTTGTTAATTGTTCTCATAACAAATAAATAATTAAATTTTTAATTATTTGCTATTTATTTGTTATGAGAATGGTTAAAAATATATAAATGGTTTTATCTGGCAACACATTTAATGAAAGATACACATGCATTTAATGAAGAGACAGGAGATTACCAGAACTATTTGACTTGTCACATGAAAAACAATCATTAGTTAGTTCTAAAGAGTTAAAATATCATTGGATTTATAATGTAATTTAAGTATAAATGCCTTTTTGCAAAAATATTGTACATAATATAATCTCTATATATCTTGATCAGAATTATTATCATTTAATGAAAAATATTAAAAATATTAAGCAACTATTTTTCTCTAATTCTTATTTTCTTTGTTAAAGTTATAACAGCAAATATATAAATAAACTCATACATTTTGGTGTAATTTTGAAATTATACTAGTTGCAATTAAAATAAATTTAATAAATACAGAAACAAGATATCAATTATTTTGCATTAAAATAATCTATGGAAACATACCTATTTTAGATGATTTTAAAGTATTTAAAGCTGCAGACAAAGCAGCAGGAGTTGTAGAAGAACTATTTGGAATCTGAGGTGAGTTTATGGCATTTGGACTACCAGGTGAAGCTGGCGAATTTGGATCACTATCTCTTAAGCTGCCACTAGTACTATCCATGCTGTAATTAAATAATAGAAATTAAAACGAACAGAAAAAACAATATTTTTAGAAATTTTATTGATAGCAATATTTTCCCTTGATATTACAGGCACTTTGAGGATATATACCTTAAATGTTTATGAGAAGCTAAAAGTAATTCAAAATCCGGCCCATAAGTCTGCAAAGCATCAACCAATAGTAGACTATGAACACACAAACTTAGTGATATATCATGAGGATGCTTGGAAAGAGTAGTTTTAACACCAGTTACTTGCAGTTCAGCAACACTATGACCTATTTGAAAATTATAAAAAAAATATAAGTAAATTTAATTTTAAAAGAAAGTAAAAGTTCAGAGGAAATATTTTACACAAAATTTACCTCGACTTTGAACATCAAATGACATCTGATCAACACAAAACTCCATTAACAGAAGAAGGGAACTTTCATTCATATCAGGATGAAGATCAACATTCTTTTTAGATATGCTAAAAATTTTAAACACAATGAAAAATTAAAAAAATATTTTATAAATGAAATTTCGGTGTAAATTTCATGCTTCTTGCAAAGAAAGAAAAATTTTAATTTAAATAATATTTATTTTTACTTTTATAATTAAACTTATTTTTAACTATGAATAAAATCATCTTGTGACAGAGAATTAAAATGTTTTATCTTCAGAGCATATATTAATGAAATATGAAGTTAGCAATAAAAAATTAAGTAATAGGAAATATTTGTTCTAGCATTTTTGATACAATGCAATACAAGATAAATATTTTGTTTACAACTTTAAAAATAAATAACTAGGGTAAATTAAATAAAATGTAAACTAGTATAAAAAACCTCAGTAAAGCTTTAAAAAGGATAAACTAATAAATATTTTTTAACATTGCTTTGGACTATTATTTGATTACAATAGTTTTAAAGAATACACAATAAATTTAAATATAGAAATAAAAAATAAATGTGCATTCATACAAAATAAATAAGAGGAGCACTTTATAGAATATTAAAATAAAGTATCATGAACATTATTTGATACCACATTTCATAAAAGAAATTGATGTATTAAGAAATAATGTCTCATTACAATAAAATTTGATAATACGAAAAATATACATTGGAAAGGAAGTAATGACAATTATTTTGTAGAAAAATAAATAAATGTCACAAATTGAATAATATATCAGTTTGCCAAATGTCATCTATAAACAAAAATTTCCCAAAAATAACTACTAAAAATGTCATTTTCGGTATTCAGGACAATAGAGATGACACTATTATATTCATTATCAAAAGAGACTCATTAAAAACTCTTAAAGTCCTGTTGTGGTTTGAATGATAAATGACCTAAGTATAAGATCCCCAAGTTTTTAAAATGCTTCTGAATATGTCTGAAGTAATTATTAAGGCACAAATGGAAAAATTATCATTAAAGATCATATGTCACCACTCCTAGCAGTTACAAGTTAATTGAAATTAGTCTAGTCCAATTTGATGACATAAATGTATGAGAAAAGAAGTAAAATAATAGCTATTAATATAAATTTTACTCCCGTGTTTATTTTCAGAGAATAACAATAGATTTAAACGAATGTTTTACATTAGATAATTGAATATGGAACTATAATAACAGCTGAAACATTTACACTGTCCCCATACAGTGATTCTAGGATAATTGTTACCATCCTAATTTTGACATCCATCATTATTAACCTATGTTAGAATTGTTCCATAATTATAAAATTTCAACTCTTAAGTTAAGCAATAGTTTGATTCATCGAACGAATTTTTTTCAAATTGTATATGCTTGTAATGAGTATGAATATTTCAGGTAAGTATTTATTACAGTTGAAACAAGTCATCAAAAATCAAAATGTAACAGAGATTTTAACCATTAGATTAAGCACCACTCTTTAAATACATCTACTGAAAATATATTTCTAATATATTGAACTCCCTTCATAAGATTATTGGATATCAAGCTCTATACAGCTGCATACCCAGTAAAAGGTTTTGCATAAAAAGTTTCATTACAATCAAACTACTGTTAGTGATGTGATTTTTTTTCTCATGAAATGTATTTATACTGCCTTAAGAGAAAATCATAAAATAAATCTTCAGAATAATTAGGAATGATCAAATGAATAAATCTATATTAATATTAATCTCATTATAAAAATATTAAATTAGAATGAATATATTTTAATTAAATAAAAAATCTGGCATACCATTCTTTTTGCTTCTTTTCATCAATACATTCAGTCATTTCTCCAGAAATATCATTGAAATATATCTGAGAAGATGAACCAATCGATTTGGTGGATATTAAAGGTGAGTTCATAACATCAAGACATGTTTGCAAAGCATTCACCTAATATCAAATAAATGGGAAAAAAACTGTAAAAAATAAATTACTTTTGCAATATATATTAGAACCTGCATTAAATGAATAAAGCATATGAAGTGTACTGGGGGGTAGTGTCAGTCGCCTTCACGTGGTGTCCCTGTTTTCACTAAACGACTGACTCCTGTCGCTTCGTGCAGCCTACTACGTTCTTTTGGCCTCAGCAATATATATTAGAACCTGCATTAAATGAATAAAGCATATGAAGTATACTGGGGGGTAGTGTCAGTCGCCTTCACGTGGTGTCTCTGTTTTCACTAAACGACTGACTCCTGTCGCTTCGTGCAGCCTACTACGTTCTTTTGGCCTCAGGATCATCTTGCTGCTGTTTTTCTGGAAGGTCTTTTTCAAGGCCCAGACTATGGCTAAAGACAAGCTTAAAATGATTTTTTGGAATGCAGATGGTTTTAAAAAATGACAAGTTTTCCGAACTAAAACTTATTGTTTTTAATCATGACATTGACATCCTGGGTATGGTGGAAAGTGGTGCTTCTATCCAAAATTTAAATTTTTTTCGTATCAATGGATATCAAAATTTTTGCTTAGAGAGATCTCGACAGGTGGCCTCTGGCACTGTCATCTATGTTAAAAATACTTACATTGCTAGTATGACTGTGGGACACACTATGACTGCTGTGGACAAATTTGAGGCTTTGGAAATAAATGTTTGGAGAAATACCCAGCATTACCGAATTTTTGTCATGTATAATCCTCCCAATAACTGTCCAGATCTGGAATTCAATAATGATCACTGGAATAGACGCTCAATTTTAATAAGAGACTTCAATGCTCATTCCCAGAGATGGGGATACAATGACACAAATCCAGCAGGTCATATTTTTGAAAATTTTATTGATTCTACTCAAGCAGATTTTATAGAAAACTCTCATACTTCCAACATTTCTGTCCTACAGGGGAGTGTCTTCTCAACCTGACTTATTAATTATTCACACAAATGTCTCAAGATATACTACTCACTCTCTGTTACCAGCCCCTGGTGGAGCTAGTCACAGCCTCCTCCTGGCCACTTTTGCTATTGAACAAAATGGACATAGCGAGAGAGATTAGGTTCCTCGTTGGAATTTAAGGAAAGCAAACTGGACAAAATACAAATATCTGACAGACTCACTTATGAAATCAATGTTGGAAAAAACCCTTTTAACTGGAAACTTGGATAGTATTGTTGATACTTTTACTGAAATTATTTTGGCCTGTGCCGAAGGTTGTATACCTAGAGGACAGGTGAGGAGATATTCTCCCTTCTGGAATGAACACTTACAATCTTTTAAAGTTAGCTGTGATGAGGCTAGAGCCAGAGCTTTGGCTACTGGACAAATGACTGACTGTATTGAACTTTGCAAAAGACATGCCATCATTAAACAAGCTATTAAAGAAGCAAAACGACTCACTTTTCATAACTTCTTAGCGGGCTTAGATTACAGAAGGGATGCCTTAAAGGCCCACCGTTTCCTCTCTAAAATCAACAATCAGAAAGTTATTAGGAAAGAGCCAATTAAATTGGACAATAAATTACTCACTTCAGACAGAGAAATTTCCAGGCCTTTTTATAAACATTATGCAAATATTAGCAATTATCATTCCTCGGATAGGATATATGATAATGAATTGGTTTGCCCACAGACATGCTTAACTCCAGAGATGGATAGTTTGTTCAATTCTCTTTTCACCCTATTTGAACTTAAGTGTGGGTTAAAGGCTTTGACCCGGGGTAAGAGTCCCAGACCGGATAATATTGTATCAGACTTCCTGGTGAACTTGGAAGAGGGTTCTTTGGATGGACCGCTTAACATAATATATCTTGGACTAGGGGCCTTCCAAATCAGTGGCGTAAGGCTGAAGTTATTCCGGTCTTGAAAAGTGGTAAAGACCCTGGGGATATCTCTAGCTATTAACCTATCTCTCTCACAAGCACTACCTGTAAATTGACAGAGTGGTTGATTTCAATAAGGCTCAAATTCTACTTGGAAAATTATTCTTGCTTGTCATATAGACAAGCAGGCTTTCATAAAAACAGAAATACTGTTGAACAGGTGGCTAGACTTACACAGCAGATTAAGGATGGTTTTCATCAGAAACACAGTTCTATGGCAGTACTTATAGACTTCAAAACTGCTTTTGATAGAGTGTGGAGAAGAAAACTGCTTAAGAAAATTACGGACTTGGGAATCTGTGGAAACATGTACAGAACATGTGGAAACATGTACAAATTTTTTCTTGTAGAATAGACTCTTGTGAACATTTTGAGGTATTAATATTGACAATAAATTTATTAGAGTCATAACAACATGCAACTTTAAAAAAAAAAAATAAATAAAGAGGGGTGGTTAGAACATTTTTAAAGACATTGTCACAGACACTGCTGATACCAGGTGGTCCTTTAGAATGTTTTCTACATGTACAAGAACAATAGTGCATCTCCAATAATAATTGGCAGAAATACAGTTAAACATAGTTGAGAAACTTTACAATAGGGATTCTAGGAATTAAGGAATTTTCAACTACACAATAGTGTGCTATATGTCTCTGGGGAGGGCTAGAAATGTCCGGATACAAATTTTTTCTTGTAGAATAGACTCTTGTGAACATTTTGAGGTATTAATATTGACAATAAATTTATTAGAGTCATAACAACATGCAACTTTAAAAAAAAAATTAAATAAAGAGGGGTGGTTAGAACATTTTTAAAGACATTGTCACAGACACTGCTGATACCAGGTGGTCCTTTAGAATGTTTTCTACATGTACAAGAATTTGGATCAAGTCATTTTTGACCCAGAGATTTATCAGAACCAGGTTTGCTGGATCTGTCTCCTCCTACAGACAAACTCAACAAGGACTTCCTCAGGGCTCTGTGTTGAGCCCTATCTTGTTCAACATGATAAATGATGTAATCCAGAGGGTTATGAACATTGTGGGGATGTTAGGGCCCTTCTTTTTGCAGATAATCTGGTCATTTGGTCAACTAGCAGAGATATGCAGCACATCCAGCTTTCACATAACGGGGCTTTAAGAGAACTGTTTCATTGGTCTAATAAGAATCCAATGATAGTAAACATTGATAAAACCTTTTACCAGCTGTTTACTTTAAGTACAAAACCCTATGATATTAGTTTATACTATGGTCCCCATCGTCTGTGTAAAACAGCTAAAGCCAAATATCTGGGCATCACTTTGGATACAAAGTCAAGTTAGAATAGCCAAGCTGTTGAAGTTATAGATATCGGAAAATCCAGAAGTAAACTTTTAAAAAGACTTGCAGGAGCGAAATGGGGAGCTTCTCAAGACTTACTCTGCACCACCTATAAGTCCTACATCAGACCTGCATATTGAATATGGAGCTGAGCTCCTGATTACTGCATCGGATACTATTCAAAAAAAATTGGAAACTGTTCAGAATAATGTTCTTAGACTTATCTCTGGTGGGGCTTCATATACACCTATTGAGGCAATGCAAATTCACACTGGTTTGGAACCTTTGGCAGATCGAAGACAAAGCGCTGCCCTGAAACTCTCTGAAAGGCTTCTAAGGGATGATAGTTTCTGGAAAAATTATGTTCCTGTTTTCCTAGGATTAAAACACAGAGAACCTTTTTGACTTTGACCAGGGAATTGTCATATAGGTATAAGATCCCAGATGCAGACAGAGTGCCTTTGTTTAGACCCCCTATCTTTCAAAACCATATTTATAGAGCTGATAACTGTCTAGAACTGATGCTACCTGTTAGTAAGAAGGTCTCCACTGATTCTGAGCTAAGGATGGCTACTCTAGCTACTATCAATGAGCATAATCCATTATCTGTTTGATTCCATGTATACACAGATGGTTCAGCTGTGAATGCCATTAGAAATGCTGGTGCAGGAGTATACTCTAAGAGTTTCAGGTTTTGCCAGGCTGTTGGGAAATATATAATAGCTACAATGGTGAAGTGGCTGCTGTGCAATTAGCACTAGAAGAAATCAGAAAGGGTAATGAAAACAACATAGTATTTTTTATGGACTCTCAGGCCACCATCAAGTCTCTCTCTTCAATTGCTACTAGCAGTATTGGGTCTGTTTATCTCTGTCAAATGGCAATCAGTTCTCATCTAGAAGTGGGATGTCAAATTGTACTGCAATGGATACCCAGCCACTGTGGTATCGCGGGAAATGACACATCTGACAAATTGGCAAAGGCTGGCTCTGATCTACAACAGCCTTCTTCAGCTTTGGTGTACCATACTGTTAAAAGGCTTATTAAGTCAAATATAGCCTCCTATCGTAGAAATGTTTACAAGATGTGCACAAAAGAGAAAGCATGGGCTTCCTTACTAACAAAGCCTATTCCGTGCAAACTCCACAGAGCTGTGGGAGTGGCTAATTTTCGTCTTAAAACTGGGCATGATTATCTGCAAAAACACCTTCACCATTTGGGTTTGAGGGACTCTCCTATCTGCCCTTTTGGTGGACTAGAAGACATGACTGGTGACCACTTTTACACTTGCCCTGGACTTTCGGATGTCGCAGTTAGAAATTCTGCAGATGACTTTTCATTCACCTCAATATTGTATTGGGCTGCCCGACAGAGACTGATGGTTGAAAAATCAAGGTCGGGCGTAGGATTTAAAAAAAAAAAAATCTGAAGTATACTGAACAACAGTTTAAATCATGTTATTAAATCATATTATTTTCAATATCCTTAACATATTTACATTGTAGAAGGAATCATAAGAAAAAATCAGTTATTCTATGGAAATCCTCAAAAATAAAATGCATACTTTTATAAAACTAAATTTTAATTAATGCAGCTTAATAATATATATTTTTCTAAATTTATTTAATTTTTTTATATAATTATATTGAAATTTGATTCATATAAAAAACAATATTTATTAAATAAAAATGATAGAAGATAGTGAGAGTAGTCTATAAGCCCAAAAACATGTCTAGAAAAACTTCAAAATTTTCATGCTTACAAATTGAATACAATAAAAGGCTACAATATCATCTGTTGCAAAAATACATGCACCCAGAAAGAACAAGAGGATTAAGGACAAAAATTGGAATACAAATGTGATTTGGCGATATCTATAAAGATCAAATTTGAAAGACAAATCAGTTAGAGTGATACAATACATATGAAGAGTGCAGCTAAGAGAATGTAAAAGAACAGGTGCAATAAATTATGGTTATTTACAACTGTGTGGATGGTTTGAATATACAACATTGTAATGAAAGATATTGTACTCAATGACTTTGAAAAGAGCTTTAAAAGCCATCATATGAAAGTGATAAGATACCAATTAGTCAAATAAGCAACTCTATTGGAATATTGGTCAAACATGGTTGTCACCAATTGTTTAAATCAATGACTATGTAATAACATGTCAGGTGGCTAAGCGGCCTACCCTACCAAATTAGCAGATTGCTTAGTCAAAAAAGCAACCATATGTATACCAACAATAAGCCTATCATTAATTTATGGCCATTTGCCGATTAGCAGAGATTACAAGATGTCTAACATTATCATTTGCAAAAGACTGGATGATGCTGTACTTAGATTTTAATGTCCACCAAAACAGTTACTACTGGACATTCCACCACAACCTTACGTTTTGCCATTCTTATTTATGCTGGAAGCTAAAGAAATTTATGCAATATCAATGTTGATAATTACCACATGTTTATGGAAACATAAAAGAATGATCCAATGTATCAGGTGTTACTGAGCAGTACACTGTCATATCATATAATGTGATAGTCTGAAACACGATTAGCTGGAACAACAATTCCTCATTAGACATGTTGTGAAGTATTTGCTGTTCACAGGTACATTAATGATATTTTACATATGCAAGCAAATTGAGTAAGGTTCATTTTTTCACAGGTCAATGTCAGTGCATATAGAGAATGACTTTGTCAAGAAATTTTTGTTTTAATATTCTCAACTAAATCATCATCAACTTTGTCCCTTGTAGCCCTGAATCTGATTAAATTCTAAAGGGTAGCCAGATATTAGGAAAAAAAGTGTTATCTACCAACCTGATATCAACAAAAACTATTTAATACTGAATGTTTGGAATTTGTTGAGCAGGCAAATTTAACAGTGTATAAATAAGTCTCATTCACAGATTAGTTGTTGCATTCCTGATAAACTTCTGCAGTCACTGGCAATTCAATTGTTGAATTGCATATTAAATTGTATATTGGGCAATATATTGATTTTCACATTCTTTGTATGCAGCAAATTTCATATTCATTGTATTACTCATAAATAAAACATTTTTTCATTCAAATTTATTTTATCATTTGCTTACCTACTTAAAAATTATACTATCACACAGTTTAATTAAAAATTCCAGAATTCTCAATTTCATTAAAAGAATTCGAAAAATGAATGGCATTAAATCAAACTTTTACAAATGTATATAAGCAAAACATTGTTAAAATTAATTGTAATTAAATTTAAATGCCCTATTTTTAAGAAAGAACAATTTTTATTGGATTTAATCTACATTTGCTGTACAGTATCATAGATAACTAATCATTTTAATTAATTACATGAGCTGGAACAAAATAAAATCTGAATTCACATAATATCATGATGATCTATTCATAGCAATTCTATAAATTATCAATACAGATTCACTCCATGTTATGATGTCAGACAATATCAAAATGTAAACACACAAAAATGAAAAAATAACTTAAAAAAATTCTGACTCTAAAAATTTTAAATTTACATTTTACTTAAAAAAAAAATCAAATAGTTCCAAAATAAATATAAAAACAGATAATAATTATTCAATAATTTTTTACCTTTTGTTCACTGATATGAACAATAAGTTTTGGTAGATTTCCTGTCACAGCTATGCAAGGCCATTCTGGATCTTGAGTATAAACCATACGCCTGGAAGTTTTATAGCATAATTTTAATTAATATTTAGAATGATATTTTACGATTCACATTTAAAATAAAATATACACAATACAACAATTGTTAAAATAGTTTTTGTAAATCCATTTTGATTAACATTTTAGATGCAGATTACTATGAAAATTAAAATGAGTTGAAAAATGCTTAAAATTTAAATAAAATTAATGTAATGCATTTTTATTACTACTGTTTATAAATCAAATTCCACTTTACAACAAAAAAATTAACTTCAAATTAAAAAAAGAAAAAAATTAAAATTTTTGATAAAGCTAAAAAAATTTTAAAACTTTTATAATTAAAAATAATTTTAGCAGTACCTTTCAGTTTGAACTGTAATGGAGAATCTGTCTAATATATGCATTGTGCTTGTTCCACGTAATTGTGCAAATTTCCAATTATCCTTCAAACGACTAACTAATACTTGAATATTACTCAGCTCTAAAGTATATCTATCAAAATAGGATATTGATTAAATTAAATATAACTTTTATTTAATAATATTTCACAACAAAAAGTGATTTTAATGAAAATGCATACAGAAAAATAATATATAATTACTTTTCATAAATATGTTCTTTCAATACTTGGGCATCATTCTGACTTTCCATCATTTCTAACAATTTATTTGCTTTTTCAGCTCTCTCCAACAATTCTTGTGGGGTGGAGCATGGAGTCATGAAATCTTCTAAACAGACATAAAAAGTTATAATAAAATATTCAAGTAAATAATTATCTAAAAATATCATAATAATGATGAAGTAAAGAAAAAAATTGACAATTTGAGAATAGGGAATTTTTTTACTGATGAAAATAAATTTCTGAATTTGAGGCACTTTTAGAGTAAAAATATCTTAAACTCAACAGACTCAACAACAACAGATTTTTCTAACTGCTGCATTAAAAAATAGGAAGAGGTAGTCATAGTGGAGGTGGTAGATTTTTTTCAGACAGCCGCTGTGCCCTACAACATCTCAGTGACAGGCCCTCTATAAATTGAAAATGATCTCCCAAGACCATGATATACATCTCCAATGGATTCCACAACCCATGCAAATATTTGTGGCAATGAGAAAGCAGATAGACTGGCAAAAGAGGGCAGTGAGGAAGATAAGCCCACTGGTTCATCACTTACATATCAGGAACTTTATTTTAATTAAAAATCTAGACAAAATTAAATTTGGAAAATTCCACCCATGCACCAATGATACTCTGGAACATTTCCTGGAACTCTTCTGGTAATAAAATATGACTGAAACTTTCAGGGGTTGGTTTGTTTATCGCTCAATGGTCATTTTTTGCGCATGACTGAAACTTTCAGACTACTTTGGTTAGATTCTCAAGTGGACATCTAAAATGTTTATTGTTTGAAAGTGATACAAAAAATTATCCCACTTGAAAAAATGCTGTGACCATTCAGCCTCACCAAAACATATTCTGGATTGCTTCGGACATTCCTGGGAGGAATTATCCTAAAATCTCTTGCTAGTCATTTCTAACTGTCAACAACTTAATGGAGTTGATCAGACAAATGTCAGGTTTTTAAAGAGGATAAGCCGCAATACAACATAAGTAATAGGAAATAAATCCTCTAAGTTTATATGAACTCAAAGCAGTAAAATTTCTTAATCAGTATTAATATATTTTTTATTAAGAATGCACTAATTATAAGAGCAAAATAGGATTACTTTAAAAGAGTGTGTATACATATATAATTCACATTAATGAAACATTTCAATTAATTTGAGCTTTATCTTCTCTCTCTCCTTTTTTCCTTTTTTGATTCTAAGTGCATTTAATAACATATTTTTATTAAGAACACATGCACAGAAAATAAAAAATAGGCGATTGGGTAAAATAAGATAATACAAAATCAAAAGCTGTGATACACAAATATAATTGGGAATGCCACAGTAAAAACATTGTAGAAGATATTATTAGACCTGAAGATAGACATTTTATACAATAATCAATATTTATAATAGAAACAAATAAATAATAAAATAAAACTGAAGGAGAAATGAATATTTCTTTTCCGAAACTCTTAGCAAGCAATAATTTGAATTTTGCACCAGTTGATGCAATTTATACCCACAAGAAAGCATTCAATAAACATAATTTATCACAAATAATGATTGCAATGGTATTCAAGATAATAATATAAGTTAATAATAACAAATTTAGATAGATAATTTTTCTAAATAAGTTAATTTTTTCACAAAAATAAAGTTAAAACAGAAAACATTTAATTACTATGATTCCAAGATGATAAGAATATATATATATATATATATATATATATATATATATATATATATATATATATATATATATATATATATATATATATATATATATATACATACATACATACATAAAATGTTTCATAAAAATTTAAAACATTTTGATTATTTATTATTTCTCCAAAGAAGCTAGATAACTTCAAATAAATTAACATAAGTAGTTAAGAACTATAATGGTAATCTTTCAATCTTTGGAAGCAAAAAATATCTCACAAAATGCCACCAAATATTAAAATTATTTAACACATCTTCTAGTTTTTTCTATAAAATTCTATGCAATCAAAAATATTAGTAAAACATGAACTTGCCATCATCATCTAAGTCATCAGATATAGACGTGTCTTTACTTTCCTCTTCTTTCCGTGCATTGAAAAAATGCAGCTTCCCCAAATCAAATACAACCTATAATATCATTAGAAAATGTTTAAAAATGTTACTAAATTGAAATTACATAAAAAATATAAAAATTACATACTACTGTAGAATTATTATCAGCAATGTCAACAGGTATAATAACCTGTGGGGCAGAAATAGCTAATTCAACATTCCAACCTTTAGAATAAACCTAAAAGCATAAAAACATGGATTAGTGAATATACAATATAAATACACTTACAGAAGTCTTAAAAGTAACTTAAAATGAATGAGACTGATAGATAGATAAAGCATAATCAGAAATATCATAAGTATATTGCAAAATAAATAAATACAAAAAATTATAAGATTGGCAATACATTAAGTACAAAAGCAGCATAAATAAAATTAACAAAAATGCAAATTATTGAAGATTGTTTAATATTTGGAAAAGATATTAAAAGAAAAACAACAAAGCAAATAAACGTTGCCATAAATATATAGCAAGCACAAATAGAACATACAACCAATAAACAAAGACAAATTCAAAATATCAATCATAATTAAATATATAAGATAAAAAGAAAAACTAAATAAACAGAATGAAGTACCAATATGGTCAGCTTCATTAACGGGTATTGACCACAATGGCACGACTTTTCTGCAACGCATGAAGACTAAAGTCTAAATCAAGCTATTACACCCCAAAGCAATGCCAAAAGAAAAATAAATGAATAAATTTATTGCTACCAACACAAAATATCAAATTCCAAACTTGCAAAACTGCAATTAAATACTCAAAGCAAAATATAGTAACCATGTAGTGAAAAAAAAATGCATCAATAACAAGTGTTATACTACATAAAAATTTTATGGCGCCGTAAAGGAAAACTTAAATTTTTCTTTTAAATTAAAAAATAAAGATTATTAGCAAATAACATGATCCTATTTTATCAAACATTTTTACACTTCAAAATATTACAATCAAATATAAAAATTTTGTTTTTTCTGTGATAAATTTAGAATTTTAAATGTTAAACACTTTACAAGCTATGAAAATATGGTTAATTTTTTATAAGATCAAAATGATTCAACTTCAAATGATTTTTTGAGACAAAAAATTAAATAACAAAATATACAAAAAATCATGCTTTTTGTACTTTTTAACAAATAAAAATTATAAAGGTGAGATTTACTTCTAAAAATTAATTTACTCACTGTTTTATCCTCTCCATCTAAAATTTGATCCCATTTATGCTGCAATTCAGCTTTAGTTTGCTGTTTTAAAGTTTCATATCGTGCACGTGCTGCTGCTGTAAGTTTAAGCTCACTAAGTGAAAAATCTTTCGATGACTTCCCATGTTGAAGGCAGAAAAAATCTGTGATACACTTTAATATTTGAGGGTTATAAACTACATCAAGAGCTTTTGTAGTAATGTTTAGCCTAGAAAAAAATTTAAATGATAAAAGACTACTTTTTAAAAGATATTCCATAAAATAATGTTCTCTAAATTTTAATATAATTAAATCAATAACTATATCTCAAATAACAAATTAAAAATTCCTTTGTACGTAATTTTACAAAAAAATTAGGATATTGTATATGCTTTTTTAACATACAGAATAAAAGGAAAAATAAAATAAATAAAGTGAAATACTAATATGGTCAGCTTTATCAATTAAAAAAAATTAATAAGCTGAAAATTTAGTTTGCTTCATTTATCATTGAGTTATTTTTTAAAATTTCCCTATTAAACTGAAAAAATAACAATAAAATAAATATTTTTCTTTTTTTCAAGATGTTTGTTTGAATTTTGGGAACCTTATTAAAACAATTTGAATAGTTAAGATGAAGTACTTAAAAATATTTAGTAAGAAAATTATTATCAATGACATTTAAACAGTTTTCTTTCCTAAGTATTCTATTGCTGAGCTATTTTTAAAGGAATAAAATTTAAAAAAATGAAGTTATATTATTCTTTTATACTATATTGTATTATATGTAGATTCTGTCAAAGCATTGATATCCTTAAGCATGCACCTTTAGTTATTTATTTTTTATTTTAATTCTTATACTTTCTTAAGAGATAGATTTTTATTTCATGATGACACATTTCGTTTTTTGATGCTCTATATATGAAAGCTATTAAATATAAGAAAAATGATTGAGTTTTATAAGAAAAAACACAGTTTTTAAAGAAAAAAATCAATGTTATACAGACAAAATTTACTCTATCGATACAATCAATCTCATTTTTATATATTTGTATCATCTGGTTACTAGCATCAGAATTCCTATGTTCATTCTTCTGCTGGTAATTCATTAAGCCAATAGGGTACAACTGCATTAGGTTCAAGATTCAGCTATCAATTATTTAGAATTAACGTAGAAATTATTTTTAAACTTACAGCACTATAGAAGCAAAAAATTGAGCAGAAGTCAAGAAGCTTGTGTTATATGGTATGGTTGTTTCTTTAGAATTGCATTTTGATGATTTGCCTTGACCATAAAGTCATTTGGCATAAAATGTAGGGATTACATGACAATGAATTAGTAGCAGAAGAATAAAACATAAATATCTAAGTTCATTAACAAACATGAATTTTTAAACATGAGAAGCTTCACATATTAAACAAATTTGTTTTCTTGGAATAAATATTTATACATAAGATATCAAGGCTACAGGTGCAAGCACTTGTTATTTTAACATTGTGTACACTATGATTATAGAATTAATGAAATAATATATGATTGATTGCTTAAAATTGAAAGATCCCAGAAAAATGCAACTCATTTTATTGATTAAAAAGTTTTAGGTGAATTATAATTATTTTTTAATCAAATGAGCTGCAATACAAAAACTTTTTTTGAAAGAGTATATTAAAAGTTTATTTTGTAAAATAGAATGAATATAATGAAATTTAGCAATATCTACAATGTCTTAAATGTTTATAATAGGACTACATTAAATGTTTTTTTTTTGTTGCTCAATTATCATTTTTTTATGCACACAAGGAGCTAATTAGATTAGGACCTACAGTTTAAAACAGATTAAAAACACTATAAAAATTTATTTAATGGTAGAATTTAAACCCATGAGCTGTTGAGCTGATGGCAACAGCACAAACCATTTGCTGCCAGCTCAGTAGGTAAATTAAATGACAGCAAATGATTTTAGCAGTTTACATAGAACTTTGGGGGCTATTTGATAATGATGAATAATAAGCATTTTAACATAATTTTTACTAAGAATAATAAGAAAATAAGGAATGGATTCAAAGTTATATTAAAAAATCAAGAGATGAAAATGATAATAATGTACCTGTGGTCAGCATGTACAATAAAAGGTTTCTTCTCATAGACTAATTCAAATAAGTAGTTAGAAGTAGAAGAATCATCATCATCAATTTTTTGATTTAAAAATGATGGAAGAGGGAAAATTGTAAGGTTAGATGATTTTGTGGACAAGAAATTCACATCCTTTAAAGATATAAAACAATTTCAATAATTCAAAGATAAATATAATATTGTCAAAAATTAAAATAAACTTTAAAAATGTGAAATAATTAACATTATTATGTTATTTAAAGTATATCATATGAAATAATCATTTTCTTAAATATGTAGCAAAAGTCTGCATTAATTAGGTAAATTGTTGAGAAAATAAAAAATGAATTGTAAATAAATTTACACATGAAAGTTATGGTATTTCAATGTATATAGTATCAAGATAATATTACATTTACGTTATTGCAGTTCGTCTACTGAACTCACAATCCATATGTAGGATTGTCTATCTATTCTATTACAAAACATCAAAAATATTATTTTGAAATACTTTGATTGCAATAAAGGTAACCTTTGTTGCACTATCCAAAAGAATATATCAAATTAGATCAATCTCTCTCCCTCTTTTTATTATTCATATATATCTAAATTGCAAGTAATATTTTAAGGGTTTGTACAGATTTTCAACAATTTCCAGAAGTCATTGACATTTATTATTTTTATTTTACCAATTTTTCTTAACCAAATATTTATAAAAATTAATGAGATAAGTTTTATTTAGGTTTGAATTATATTTAATAAATATTTCAAAAATTTTCAATGAATTAACGGCTATAACAGATTTTTTTAATTTGAATAATCAATCAGTATTTAAAAATACTAAAATTTAGATTATTGAATTATTAATTGTATAAAATAACAGGTAATTTTAGAGTTATTTCCATTAGATTCTTATTGAATATTTCAAAAAGTATATAAAAACCTCTTCAAAGCTTCTAATATTTACAAAATTTAAATCCTGCACACTTTTTAAAAAATTAATCACTTTAGTGAAAACCAGCAAGTTTACATTAAGACCGTCCATTGACAACTGGAGTAACCTACTTGTTAATAATTCTAAGAACTTCTCATTCACATTTTTAAATAAAATATCTTCAGTTGATAGGCTTAAAAATCTAACAAGTAATACTGCATTTTAACAATATCATTCTATCAAAATCTTACCAGGCAAATCAATTGCTTTGGCAGCAGATGATCATTTAAACTTTCATCAAAAAAAGTGTATAATTGGTAGCATTTTTTAACTTTTTCTTTCAATAAGCTGGAAAAATAAGGTACAATTCCAAAAACTGTTAAATAATCACACTTTTTTTCACAACAACTGAATTGCTTTCCTACAGGAAACATTGCTTGGAAGAGAGAATTTATATTGGTACAAGAACTGTAGCTGAATAAACAATTTATATCTATAAGGACTCATATAGTTTAAGCATTTCAAAAGAATTGAATGTAAATTTTCAGAACATGCTTTGTGATAGTTCACATTGTTTAATAGAAACAGAAGTAGTGAAAAAACCTTTTAAATTAGATTTTTTGGTAGATACAAATCTGCGCTAATAAATACATATGTTGTTTCTCTTTCCTATGGGATTTGACAGCTGATTTGCCCACATTTGAAATACACACGTCTTTCCAGCAAATTAGACACACAAGGGGTATATGTTTCTTCTGAACTATGTAAAAGCCAATCTTTGTATGGTTTTTCTCCCCAAATCCATTGGTCATTGAAAAGACATTTTCTACTATGCAGATTAAATAATTTATTTCATCTGTTATTTCATTGGACAAAATTCCTTCTGATTCACTGAAATAATACACAATTTTTCCCAAAAAATATATAGAAAGCATATTTAACTTACAAATATTTAATTTAGATATTAAGATCCAATGAATTTTATGTAATATAAAAAAAACAAAACCAAAAGAAAAAAACAATTAAAATCACCTGCCTGATTGCACTATATGACAATCTTATTGATGATAACTTTACTTCACACACATTATTGTAAAAATTACATAGGGTCCATATTGAATTGTATCATCATGAAGCCAATTCTACTGAACTGAATCAATATTTTAGTCAACAGTTATGCATACAATAACAATCAAATACCAATTATGTCACCATCTAATGGTAACATTAAGAGTTACTAAATTTTGTTTTTGAAAAATTTCATTGAAAATTTTAAACTATTAAAATAAAAAACTCAAAAAAATTATAATATTTTCTAACAATAAATGTAAGTGTATCAAGGTTTAAATAAAAGTTTCAAGATTGGTTCACAATATTTAAGGAGTTATGTTAAAATTCCAGGAGTTTCAAAGGTTCTTAAATTTTTTTTATTTATTTTTTGAATTCCAGTTGATGAACTCTATCTTTAAACATGTTTTTTCTACAGAAAATTAATCATAATTAAATTCTAAAAAATGGACTATTTTCTAAAAATGGAAAAAAATTGAGATAAAAATTACTTACTCTATTTTGAGGTGCAATAATGTGAGAAAAATGAGAATCTGTATAAATTCTATCATGTAAATACAGAGCTCCAAGCTTGATTTCAAACAAGAAAGATCCAGTTCGAGGTCTTGTTTCTAATTTTGTAGATACATCAGAAAATTCAAGCTCTATGATAGGTTTCCCTTGCTTTAATTTTTGCTTTTCATTTACTGATAGATATTGAGAATCATTCTGAATAAGAATAAATGAGCCTTGAGATAAAGAAAAATTCAGCTGAGCAAATACTGTATCTCTTTTCAAAAGGGAATCATTATCTGCACTGTCAAGCACATCTAAAATCTCTTCCTCTGCAAAAATTAAAAAATATATCTTAATAGAAATAAATAAGGAAATATTTGTGAATAATTATTTTTAAGTAAAATAAATTTATTTAAAGATTTTATTTAAAAGAAAATTTTAAATTTAACTACACAGATATTCATTATCAATAGTTATTTATTTTAATCTATAATATTTATAAGCTTTCTAACAATCTTATCAATTTTTAGTTAAAATGAATTAAGGTAAAAATCCATTTTCAAATTCATTCTAAAATGTAAATCATTATTATTGTTCTTTCTACAGTGCTACAGTTGGTTGCCAGCCAAGGCAGTTAGCTTATAATAAATATCTCGTCCTTTCTGACGCTATTTCTCCATCTGCTAGCTCCCATGCTCTTCAACCATTTTTTAACTCTATCCATCTAGTTCTATCTTCCCCTTTTCTTTTTTTCCATCTAGAGTTTAAATTTTTAAATCCATAGAAAAAAGTTAGTTTGTAAAAGGGTTTTCAATGTTGTATCAAAATACATATACTAGCCACTTTATATGAGAAATTTCAATCACTTTTACTATCTTAAGTTCCCTATTTTTTAATTGTAACTTGTGTATCCTATTCTCCAGTTTCTATTGTCTCTTACAAAATTTTTTCTTTCTAATGTTATCAGTTTCTCCTTGTCTGCTTTATTAATTTTACAACATTCAACTGGAATATAGAACAATTGGTCTCATTAGTGTCTTGTATAACTATCTTTGTTTTGCAAATCATAATAATACTTGTTAGCCACATTGATTCTATTTTCAATTTCAATGTCATTATAATGGATCGTAATCAGATGCTTCCATTATTTAGCCTTAACTATGGGCTAAGGGGAGGGAAGTATACTGGAGCAACAATGTTAATATTATTTACAATCTTAAGTTTTTAAATTGAACTATTTGTGCAAATGCATATTCATTAATTCTCAGTAGCTCTAAATTTGTGATTGTTTGTTATTGCCCTAAATTTATTTTCTTTCTTCACTGACTACTCATTTCATGTTTTTCATTGCAGTCTCAAGTGTTAGAAGCTGTCTCAGTTTTTTATACAATAACAATATCATTTGTAAATGTATGGATTTAATAAAAAAAAATTTTCTGCACATGCACACCAGTCTCTAAATCTAGTGCTATTTTCGCAATAGTTGGCTCTTTCAATTTAATCCATAGTAAGTTGTTCTAGTTCTTTGTCTTGTAGTGACCTAATTGTATCTATCTCTGTTTCCTATAAAGTACCTTTCCTTTTATGAGTCGTTTTGAAATGTTCTTTCCAACTCCTTAATATTCCAGTGTTATTATTAAATAATAAGTAATATAAGTTCTCCATTTTCATCACGATATGTGAAAGTTTTAGAACAAAATTTCCTTCATGCATTGTTCTTAGCATTGCAATTTTTTTTATGTCTTCCCAATATATTTTTGTTTTGTTTAAATATCCTTTTCTTATGTCATCTGATTTCTTTAGGTTCTTTCACTACATTTCTGAATCATAACTCTTAGTAGATAAAAATAATACAGGTAAGATTTTTTTAATGTTGCCAAATAATAAAAAAATTAATTTTTCTAAATGAAAGCATATTGAAATAATATTCTTTTTTTAATATCAAACTGTCACTTACTTCACTTGATTATCTCAGACGACTATTTTTAAAGATAATTATTTTGATGTCATAAGAATAACTAGAATTTTTTTTTTCATTTCATTAGATCTTAAAAAGTAATTCTCAAATAATGTTCACAATTTGTATCAGATAAATTTTGTCTAGAATTTAGAGGAGCATAACTTTTTGTGTATGGAGACTACATTAACATGACTGTAAATTTTCAACACATATTTGAGCCATTACAAATATCCATAGTTTCTGAGGGAAATTGAATGCATGAACTATTGAAATGAAAGCCAAAGTGCTTATAATTCAGTTTATAACTCAGAAATTTTACTTCAACATTTGCTTTTCACACTTTTTGTCTTTGTTTATTGTACAAATGATTAATATTTGGAACTGTTATAAATTGTATCAAGTATGTTTTCTTCCTGGCTATCATATATATTTGTGCTTTTGCACAGGAAGTCTATGTAGTTAGAGGCTTCATAATTCCTTTTAATTTTCAAAACAACTTTGTGGAGAATTTCTTAAAATGCCATTTAAAAATAAAAGCAAGAAAGGATATACTTCCTGGCATAATCTAATCTAGTGAGCTAGTTCTTATGGAGAAGAATCTTAAACAAAACAGACAATGTTGATTCTGGAGGATGTAAAGTTGATGTAAGCAAACTTGGATGAGTGATAAAATATAGGAAATGTTTTTAAAAATACAAGAATGTACAAGAAAACACTGTAGTTGGGAACCTGCAGATTTAAAATGTTTTGGTTTGAGATTTATAGATTACTTTTCCTAATATTATTACCATTAGAAATTCTGAGAAGGCACTCTAATCTCCTTCCTCTTTGTAAGAGCCATTAGGTTATTATAAAAGTCCACTTTCAACATATTAAGAATAAAAAGAATGATATTATTTCAATATAATTAGTGGTCTTAACTCAAACAGATGTGATGCTGAAAAGTAATCATCTGCCTAAAGTTCATTACATATTAAAAGTCTTAATCTTTCAACATAAAAATGCTATCAATGGATTGCATAAAAACATTATTGGATCAGTATAGAAACATTACTGAAAGAGTCGCCCAATACATGAGGTCATTTCATTATGCCCAATTAAAGAAGTACGGGCAAAAGTAAAGACTTCCACTTTTTGTGATTAATGATCCTGGACTTTCTAAATCTTAGTTTATATCCTTCATCATAATTCATCGATTTATCCAGGACTTTTGTTAATTTTGCAGAGATCATCTTAATGTTCTATGACATTTTTAGACTTTAAACTTATATTTTCGTTGCTCTAAATACAATTTGACTTATGTTGTTCCTAGCCATACTTTAATATACATTGAATACTCAAAAGAACTATATAATCTCCAGTCATGATGTGGTTCTTTACCATAAGAAATATACAGATTGTTTGGACTTGATTTATGTTACTGATGATCAAATGGGATAAGCAACAATAGTTCAACTTTTTAAACTTATCAAGAAGCGAAAAGTGAACACTTGGGATGACAACTAATTGAACTTACAAAGCAGAAAAATATGCCAAATGTTTTTAGTTAAAACCATGTTTACATGGTTTTAACTAATAATTAATGGGATTAATATTTTTTGAGTGCAGTACAATACTGCAGAAAAAAACTGAATTGTAGAAAGTCTTTTGAGAAATTTAATTGTTTTAAAATAAATATTTGATTTATACACACAAAATTAAATTATCATTAACTAAATTAAAATTAAATTACTAAGTTGTGGTAAATTCTGAATTATTTTCTTAAAATATTTAATAACACTTTTTATATTCATAGAAAAGAATAAATACATTTTTCTTTTATTTCAAAATCCGATATCGTATTTTATTCTTCAAAATAATTTAATTGTTTCATTCTAATTTGGTAAAAGTACAATTAACAAATAAAATATACAAATAAGATATATTGTATATCTTCCTACCTAAGTGACTTTTTAGTTGATCTACTTCACTTTTAAAATCATTATCAGCTTCAGCTGCAGGAGCTGAAGTAGAATCAGTAGTTTCTGAATACCAACCACCCCAAGATGGAAACAACCATTGAAGGAACCCTTTACCTTTTGATTGATCATCACATACCTAAAAAAAATACCTTATTTATAACCAATTGTATTAAGTGCATATATATAAATAAATTGTTTATAATAGAAAAATTAATCTTTCTACAGTACTTATCAGTAAAGGAAAAATATTCTTAACACATAAATGAAATATTAAATTTATTACAGTTAAACGTATTTTTAGATACATTTATAGATGAAATTTTTAATAATTATTTTTAAATAAATAAATAAACAAGCATTTACTTTATGAAGAATTTAATTTCATCAATTTTTATTATGTGTAGTAAAATTTTAAGCAGTTTTTATTGGATCACTGGATATATGGATCACTGATAAATGAAGTTATATTAATGAAAATTAAAGTATTTCAAAATTAACTATAAGCCATTTTAAGTTTTATAAAACAATGTGCAATAAAAATAAGATTTATTTTATTACTTTTTTTCTAATCTCTTCTTAAAAAAATCCATAAGAATTATGTACTTATATATACAGAAAATTCAGAAGATAAAATTCATATTCATATAAATTAACATAATATTCAGGAGAACTGTGCATTTCAAGTACTATATCATTTGAGTTTCAAATATATACTATGCCATATTAGGAAATAATAGTAATACTTATTCAGCATTGGCAGAGTTTTTCAATTTCATTCATTTAACTATAGCAATATTTCTCGATAATAATATTTCATGGGTAACAATAAAATAGAAGTGAAGTAAATTCTAGTGAAATGACCAAAGAGTTATTATGTAAACTAATCATTTTGTTTATTCAATCAACAGTATTTGAAGCAGATTAGTTCTACAGTTTATTGTAAAATAAAATTACCTGTATTTTTTAATGTAACAATGTAATAAAGTATTTTTTATAGGTGTTGGTGATAATAAGCAAATCTTTTAAGGTGATATTAATTCCAAATACACAATGGCTCTCCCTTAATGAAGTTATTTGGTTAGCTTTAACTTTAATTGCTATGTGATTGCTATGGCCTTATTGGTTAGGGCAATTTCATTATCAAAAGACAGTGCATTAGAATACTGACTAACCAAAGATTTGCCATCTTCACTAAAGGCAGCAGGGGCACACTAACTAGATAGCAGTCATAATGACCACCAAGTGTAATGATACTTTTGAAGGAGGCAGCTCATATATTAAGGGTCTTCCACTTGGACTCTGTTTTTGAATTATAAAGGCTTTATAAAGATTATTTTGAATTACCAGTTGTTTCCCCCAAACTGGCAGATCTTGATTATGGGCTAAATACTAGAAAGCATGCAGGTGTACTGAAATTATTATAAAATGTAGATGCACAAAATGCTGTAATGACTATAAAACATTACAGTAAGCAAACATACTTAAAAAAAATTTTCAAATATATAAATTTTAAAAAATCTTAAAATTGTCAGTATTTTTAATTTTTATTTGCACATTAAAAAAATTCCTAACATTGAGAATGTAAAATTTAAACATGTTTTTAATATTATATATAATATTTAGAAAAAAACATGAAAATTACTAACTTCAATACTATTTTTCTTTTCCATTTTCTTTGTTACTAGTTCTCGTAACAACAAGATAAGTTCCAAATTAAATTTTTTTTCCAGTTCTTCTTTTAAACTCTTAAATAAAACAAACAGAATTTTACTCAGAAATTTTTTTACACAAATATTTACTTAATAATTAAAAAATTTTACCTTGGAATCAAGGGATAATTCAGTTTTATTTAAATATTCTGTATAAACTTTACTATATTTTACAATGTCTTTTGCTCTCTCTAAAGCAAACGCCCATGTAAATCCTTTGTTGCGTTCACTTAGTGGCTGTAAGTGTACAGATATTGCATATGACCACCATTTTCTAGCACTAAAATAAAAATTCTATTATTAAAAAAGTCAGATTGAATCTTATTTGTATTCAAGTCATCACACAATGTGACAAACAAAGATGATAACACCAGATTGATCATCAAGAACTATAGTTACAAAAAGAGATTCTAGTAAAACACTGATTTTTAATTTTTAACAGCTTTTAAAACGTAAAAGGTTAGGCATACTTTAAAAATAAAATATACCTGTTTCATGAATAATTAAACGAAAGAAACAGATTACTTTTTAACTGCGCACAGGATAAATTTTTTCTTTCTTACTGTACATGCCTTGTTTTACACCTTACAATAACACTTGTTGACATATTTTTTATTTATATTCACTACTGCTTTTACTTCAAAGTTTGTTGAGTAAATTATACATTTTTGCTTCAACTTGATATAAACTTGAAACTTGAAGAATGAAAGGGCTCAGATTGAGACAAATTGCAAATAGAAACGTAATATTTTTGCAGGAATCGAATTCTTGAATGTAATTGGACAAAACTTGTTATAGCTGATATAAGTCAGCAGTTATTTGCTTAATACAATGTAAACTGTACTTCTTTCAAAACTTCCCTGTCAGCTTTTCTGATGGAGAATATTTTTTATCAGATTATCTGTAGTGCCGTATATTTAACACAAAACTTTAAATTTTTTTAACACATAATCTGTGGATTAAATGGAAAATACAGTAATTAAATCAATAATTAATGAATAATTTATAATCTTATTAAAATAAAATTAAAAAACTATACTCCAATTATTCTAATTAATAAACTATTTTTAAAATAACTGTCCAACACATACAATTTATCTTAAAATATATGGATACTATTATTTTTCAAAGAAATTTTAAAAAGATTATTTAGTTTTCAATTTAAAAATATCGTCTAATTTATTGAAGTGAAATTTTTTTCATCTGCACATTACTTTTAAAATGTTGGTTTAAAAGAAATTCAAGTTTTGAATTTATGTGTAAAAGGTTTATCAAATTGACATGCTTCTACAATGATAAAAAAATCTAAGGATAAACATAAGAATTCATTAAAAAGAAAAGTCAGATATTAATATATTAAATATAAAAGTTATAGAAAAATATTATTCACAAATTCAATAATAACTGCACACAATAAACTGGCATTCATCTTGCAATTTTGAAATAAAAGTCATATTGAGAAACTACAAGAGAGTATCATAAAAAATTTTCTAATTCATCTGTTTCAATAGTTCTTATAAACTAAGATTTCATCAGATTTGCAAAAGTTAATAAAAAATCAAATTTTTAATAAACTACTTATCTTTAATTACTACTTCCAACTTTTGCATTGAAGTCATAATTAAATAGATTTGAAAGAATATTAATTGGAAAAGAGTCAAATTTCCTGATAAATACAATTAAATTTAGATGGACTTATTAGGCATAAATTATGAAACGCAAAAGATTTTGGTTGGAATTTCTGCAAGTAGAAAATTTAGTTTAGAACTGATTCCAAAACATATGAATTCTAAAATGTATATAAATACAAAAGTAATACAACAGCAATTGTTATCATACAGTCATCCATTAGGATATTTAAATTTCATATTCCAGCTAGATAGGGAATTTTCCCCTGCATCTAATATATATTTTAATAAAATAAGTTGAACAAAATAAGAGCAAATGTTCAAAATTAACTTTAGTTTAAATATTTGCATGTTATGAAAAATACTTGGGAACTACTCACAAGAAAATAAATGAAAATGAGAAAAAATATCAAATTCTAGAATATTTCATTACTCTGATTTATAATGCATAGAATAAGTTAGATGCAAATTACTTAAAAGAGCTAATAAAAAATATACCAAACAGAATGGCAAAAATGTCAAATATGCTTCAGGTCTTTATAATTAAGGACTAGCTAGCTTATTTCATGTTTGTTTGATTAATTTGTATATTTCTAAGTGTAAAATTTATTAATATTAAATTTATTCTAATTTTAAAGTATTTAAATTTGTATGAATTTTTCTTGAGCTGAGTGCTTCCAATAATATACACTAAGTATTTCCTATATTAATTAATTTTAATTTTATTCTATTTACCTTTATCCCAAGGAAACATTTAATTTAGTTGACTCCAATGTTATTGATACCAATGTAACAAATATTAAAGATATAAAAATTCACATACTTTAAATGAAATTATAACATTACTTTAACGTCTATATCATGGATCTTCAAACTTTTCAGCTTTAGAACAATACTGATTACTCAAATAAGTTCAAAGAACTAAGACCAATTTAATTTTCTGGACATCCGGTGATATAAAAGTTGAAACAGCAGTATCCCTTATATGCTAATTGCTAACAAATGGCACTAATAGTAATTTTGAAAGCACAGTATAACAATTCAACACTTTTGTGAAGCAAGTGAAACTGTCTACTGTGAAATAAAGTAATGTGTAATTCTGTTTAAAAGACAACTTTGAGCCACCAGATGAACATACATAAAATAATTTTAAAATTTGAATTGTTGTTGTTTTCCTATGACACTTAGACGAGCCAAGCTCGCTGCAGTGCGAATTGATTTAGTAATATGGAGAAGTGAAAAATAGAGACAGTGAGTGTTAAACATTCAAAGATCAATGAAGCTTTTAATATTTCATGATTCTATCCTCTCAGAAAACACTACATATGCTGCGTAGTAAAATCATAGAAATTTTCAAAAGATATAACATTAAACATCATTATGAAATTAAACATTTTTAAACGGGGTTCTAGAAATCCCAAAACATGGAAAAGCATTTAAGCATTCACTAATGGAGAAATAATCAAAGAATGTGTGATTCAAATAGTTGGAGAAATGCGACTTGAAAAGGTTAATTTATTAAAAACTGTCAACTTATCAGAAAATACCATGACTCAGAGGATAGAAAACATCGCAGAAAATATATCTCAACTGTCTGACAAAAATAGACATTATGAGTGGTTTCCTTTTGCCTTGGATAAAATAACAAATGTCTGAGATATTGGACAGGAGTTGATTTTTATTCACAGAGTAGATAAAAACAATGAAGTGTATGAAAAAACTTCTGGAAATTGTATTCCTGATATAACTACTTGGGAAGATATTTTTAAAGGAATTTGAAACAAAAAGAATTTTTGATGGAAAAAACTAAAATCTATTAAAACTGATGGAGGCAGAAATGTGTAGTACAATTAAAGAAATAGTTGCTCTTGTGTCAAATGCTACAAAAATTATAATGATTAAAAACCATTAGTATTACAATCCATCATTAACAGTCCTTGTATGGGAAATGTTTCGACATGTCTGAAGTTTTAAGACTAATCATATTGATCATATTCAGTTGATGAATTTATCACTGCCACAAGGCTATATCACTGACAATTCTAAGAGTTTATTGAAGGGACTAGTGATTTATTAGTCTATTAAACAATCCATCAGATAACATTGTTGTTAGTTGTGGATAAATCCTTCAATGCTGTTTTGAACTTAGAGTAATGATCAAAATTTTTTAATGAAAAGCATTATCCTTTTACCAAATAATAAAATAGTAAATATCTGTTTGAGTTAATTTTTGACATCAGTTTGACAAATCATATGAATGAACAGAATTTCAGAATGCAAAAAGAAAACCAACTGCTAACTGGTTTATTCACTAAATATTGAATAGTTATAGCAAAAAATAATACAGTTTCAATCACAATGGCATAAAATGTTTCTTCAATTATGATACAGCAAACTATAGGCAAAGACCATTTCAGCAAAGTTCTTTTAGCAGGCTCAATTAGGCTTTATGATAATTTTTAATGTTCTTAGGTTTGCTTCTATGCAATCCAACCACCTAAAGTAAGATTCTCCTTTTTTTCTGTTACCTTCCACATTAGCAAAAATCACTTTTTTTAAGGGTCTAAGATGTCACATTTAAAAATATGCCCAAACCTTCTGATGTGGTAAGATTTAATGACGTGGACAGTAATAGGTTATTTACATTTTCTACAAATGTCATGGTTAAATAAAAATTTTCAACTGTCATTTTTCCTAATTGACTCAAAACTCTTTCAGAATATTTCTCTTTCAAAAATTAAGCTTCTTTTTTTTATCTATTTTTGTTAATGGCCAACATTCACCACCATATAACATGATAAATGTTATAACAGTTGCACAAATTAATTTTTGCTTTGAAATTTATGAGTTTAAAGTTTAGATGGCTTTTTAATCCATAACATTATTTATTTGTCAATTTATTAGGCCTAAATAATCTATTATCAATTTCTAGTTTGATATTATCATCATTCTAAATGATTGTACCAAGATATGTAAATTATGTGGTCATTGCTCTAAAAAAAATAAGATTTTACCAGCAGTGGAAGGGAGTTAAATGCTCTATTTGTTACAGCCATATATTTTGTTTTACCCTCATTTATGGTAAATCTAATGTGTCTGTCTGCAAACTACCGAAAAATCAGACTATAATTTTTGCCTCTTACTTCTACCTAAAATATTAATGTCATCAGGATAAATGTTCAACATAATTTAAAATGTAAAATAATCAGCCATGATACTAAAACTGAATTTCCCATCAATTTGTAATCAAAGCTTTGATTAATTTGAAGAAAAATTTTTATACTCATTTCTCAGATTTTATGTAATTGTGAATGAAATTAAGATATCTTAAAATAATTTTGATAATGATTGTGAAATCCTAGTACCAGAACTTCAAATGGAAATAATTTATTTGCAGTGAAGTGATATATTTAAAAACAAATATAAAAACATATCTTCGTTTGAACTTTATTAGAGCCTTTCATTGGTACAATTTGATAATTTATATAAATTTGCTTCTAAGCTGTTTTCTGTTTTTGGTACTATTTACTTGTGTGAAAAACAATTTCCAAAACGAAGCAACGAATATTTAAAGGCCTAAGTTTAATGATTAGTATATTAAATAACTTTTAATAATCAGTACAATTATTTCACAATTTCAGAAGAAAAATCACAAATAAATGGATCTCAGTAATATTTGCAATTGGATACTTGTGATGAAGTTTTATTTAGCAAGTAATAAAACCTAATTATTCTTATTCTGTGTTTTTAATCCAACTTATCACAGCAACAACAAACCGCATGGGTCATTGGCTGAATTTAGCCTGCAGCCTCTATTTTGGAGACTTTGATTTAGATAATTTAAATGAGTTTAATTTAGAAATTGATTATTATTAACAACATGTACTTATTTCATGAAAGTGTGCAGAGCCAGGAATTAGCAATAGCAGTCTTTACAAATTATGGAGTCTTTAAAAGGTATCTTTGTAAGTATGACAAATTAACTGAAAATTGTCACCTTTCTAAACAATCTAGGTAGTATCTGACTTAGATAGTTGACATTTCATATAATGAAACAGAATTCCAATTCTGATATGCACCTTGTCTCCTATTATCTCACACCTCTATAATTGTCATTTGAAGAACTGGAAAGTTAGGAAATCCTTTGACCTCCTGATTCAGACGATTGTAAAAGAAAATCTTTATATGTAGAAAGGACATTCACTTGCAAAGATTTCTTTTCTAGGGCATTTTACATGAGAGAAGGTGATTTTACATGGAATCAATATAATCGCCAAATTATATCGATTCCCATTCACCTTCTCTTTTTCAATTCAAAATTTTTTCCATGAGGAAAAAATATTACTCCTATACAAATAGCTTAAACTTTGTCACCCATAAAAATAAATGTAATGTATACATACATTTAAGATCAGTACAAAATTTTACTATTGTTTGAATTTTCATTGAGATATAAGAAATTAATACCTGTTCTTATATAATTCTGAATGCTCCATAGAATATATTTCTGAATAATTCAAAACAAATAATAAATTTAAAACAGAAAAGAAAAATCTCAAAGGCAAATGATAAAAAATTTATGTCTCCATGTATAAGCATGAATAAGTTATGAGCATTGGCATATTAAACTCATAGGATCTACTTTAATAGAGATTTGACCTTTCTTTAACAGAAACTGTTGGCCTCCATTTTCTGTGCTTCCATCTAATATCAAGAACCTCTAATTCTTTAAGACATTCCATCATTTGTCTATACTGCATCTTAAAATAAAAGTGTAAAATTTAGTAATAATAAAATTAAATGGCAGCTATACTGTTACTTGTAAGCAGAATTATTTTTTATTACTTGTAAAAACAGTTTAATCAAATTAATTACAACTGTATAATATATTAACATGTTCATAGCTTAGAACATGAAAACTTTCTAATCTGTGAAGTGTCACATAAATTACATAAATTTAATCACTATTATAATATTTTTTCAATTAATTATTCTATGATTCACATAGATATATGAACTTTCACAGATCAAATTCTCAAAATTCCTTTATCACTAAATATGTATCTATATAATTTTTTGAAGTAAAATTTTAATAGCCTCCATCATTCTTAAATCAATACAAAGTTTCATATTTTTTACAATTATAGAATACAACAATTCAAACAATTGAAGGAATTATAACAAAATCAACACAGATTAAAATTATTTTTAACAGTAGTTAAGGAGAAAAGAAATGATCATTTACAGTTTAATTATATTTTAATAATCAGAAAAATATTACAAAATAACTAATTTTTATAAATATTACAAAGAACTTAAATGAGAAACCTATCTCATAAATCAAAAGAAAATGTTGTTAAATTAAATATATTTAAATATTTTGCATATTTAATTTTAAAAAATCACTTAGTTGATTACATATTTCTATAAATAAGCTTTTTTCACCTTGCTTTTCTATTTTTAAAATTTTCTAATTATATTTGATATTTGATAAATATATCAAAAATAATTTGAAAAAAAAATACTGTTTTAAGAACATGTATTTATTTTTTACAACTAATTGCATACTTAGATATTAAAATTAATGACATTTAACATTAAACTATATTTAGTATTTATGTATATAAACTTAAAATGTTAAATCATTAAAATAATGTTTAAATTGGTAACAAAAAATTGCAATTTTGAAAAGGACTTTTCAATGAGTATGTAAACAATAACATTATGTATGACAAAAGTCAAAAAATTAACTATCACTTTACATTTCTTTATTGGTTTAATTTAAGGAGCTTTGCTTAAAAAAGTGATTGTACTAATAAATAACCACAGTTAAAAATATAAAAAAAATTATTAAAGTTATCAAAATACTTAGCCTAAATTTTTTAATGTTTCAGATGTTTTTCAATTACTCTTATTTCAATTTAGCAGATTTTAAATGAATTGCATATTGAAGTCCCATTATTATTCTAAACAATTTTTTCCACAAGTTAATCTGCAGACTTTATTAATACTATATATACTATGCACACTTAATTTGCTAGCATATCTAGGTATCTCATGGATTTTGTTTACCTTTGAGAAACATCAGGGGACCACTTCCATAACAACAGAAGATTATCAATATTATAACAGTCCCACCAGACTCAAGCACAATGCAAATAAGAGAAGATTTTATGACTTTGTAAGATTCTTGTTGATTTTGATATCTTCCATCAATGCAAAATAAGGTGTAAAATGATTCATCAGATCAGATAACTGATTATCAATCCTTAAATGCTCAGTGACTCCTTCCATTACATTATTGCATATGAATATTTTTTTATTTTGAGCAGAAATTAATGATTTTCTCACGGATACCTAACTAGGCATTCCTATGTTTGTAATTCTCTGTAGATAGTTCGGACTGAAATCTGTTTGGAAAAGACTAGGTTAATAAATTCTGTCATTTGAAGCATAATAGGGTCCTTGTTTTGTCTTAAAATTTATTTAAGATGCCAGTGATCATGGTCTTGGAAAACTGCACTCGAACCATAGTTTCGCCCTCTAGACAAGGACTGTTGACTTGAAAATATTTAGTATGACTGCTTTTGAGAATTCAGTGAAATTTATTGTCTTCAAAATTTAGGCTCCTCCTAGATGGCTACTAATAGTAAGTTCTTTTTCAGATGGTGAAATATATATTTTTTACTTTACTTTATTTATCATAAAATACACTCATATACTTCACTTACACTAGTTTTTTAATGACATGTAACTTGGGTTATAAAAAAACTGCATATTTCATATCCAGACAGCATTTAAATCAAACTTTCAAAATCAACTAGTTAATCTTTTAAATCAAATATTAAAAATTTTAGGCAACAAAACACATTAGTAGCCACATTAAATTTTAAATATTAGATTTTGTAATTGTACAACTTGTTTAGCATATGATGACTAATTTAACATTGATTCTGGATTAATAAATTATAATGTAAAAATTTTTATATAATAAAAAAAGTACATCAGAGGGGAGAAAAAGCTTACACTTGTTGAACTAAAGGCTAGATATTTAGAATTTGGCCCAGAATTTCTAAAATAGACTATGCCAAGAATGTTGATCACACCAAATACAGTTCTACAGCATAAAATTTTGACTACAGTAAAGCATTTTAGCAGATTAAATAGTAGAAGACTCAATTTTGTCAATTATAATTTGAAGCTTAAAAATTATCTTAGCACATCTAACATAAATAATCTAAATACAATATTTTTATTAAAAAAAAAAAACTTACAAAATAGCTTTTTACAATTATTTTTAAAAATAAAGAATTAATAATTCTATATTTTATGGCAATAGTTTCATTTGTTGTTAATATTTAGCTATAAAACAGAAATGCAAAATTTTTCAAATTAAACCAATCATGACAAATAAATATATAAATCAAAGAGCAACAAATCTATATTACTTTAAAAATATAAAAATGAATTTATCTCATTTAGCTTCAAAAAATTCACAGTTTGTATATGTATTGTATACTGCTATAATTAAATCAGTAATAATGCATATTCTTACACAAATAAAAATCTTACTTCACTGAGAGACAGTGGAATTTTCTGCAGATGAATATCACAGATAATTCTAGGAGCAAATCTTGATCTTAATGGCTTAAGTGAACGATTTCTTGTCAAATGAGCTTCTGCATTAACTGGTGAGAGTATGTAATCATGAATTTTTATAGATGAAGGATCTAAATATTTACCCATTGCATACTAAAAAAGTATAAATAGTTAAAATGGAATATTAAATTTTTAAAATATATAAACGTATAAAGGAATGATATTAAAAATTTATAACAAGTAAATATATTTAGCCGTAGACAGTTAAATGTATTGAATTAACATTGAAAAAAAAATATATTTTGCTTAGTGGTCTAGTTAAAAACAACATCAGGAATATGGTAGATAAATTAATATGAAAATTTCATATCAAAAAAAATTATTTATTCAATAATAGTTTAAAACTAAAATCAATTTAAAGTTTTTATCAAAACTTAAACTATAAACTTAAAAGTTTTTCTAATTTTATTAGATCAGTACCATAAAAAAAACCTATAATTTTAATGTATATAACTTAAGGTTTATTACAATAAACAACATCAACAAATTAAGAAAATGAATAACACATCAAAATATAGAAATATATAATCTTTGTTAGTTTTATAGCATTTAATATTTTTTAAATTTTCAGATCAAAATTTCCAATATATTTAAAACTAATTTAAATAAAAGTTTCATATTTGTAATACATAATGCTTTGAATTGCAATTTTTATAGTATTTGACAGTTGGAAAATATTCTTATAAATAAATTTACTTTAAATAGAAGTATTTTGCAATATATTATATTTGATAGCATGTAAGAGGCACTCCTTTTTTACACACATTTTTGAAGGATAATACTTTATTAATGTTCATTATAATGAATTTAGAGTATTTTAAATACAAAGTAACACCTTTTGCAAATAAGCAATCGATCTGGAAAATAACACCTTTTATTCTTCTTCATCAAAATCCAGACATTTATCCCAAGAGCTAAATGAAGTCACTTGAAACCTCAGCATCTGAGTGCTCATACAATAAATCGTCTTTTGTATCTGACATTGCTCCAATTGTTTTCCAATACATCCAATTGTTTTTTAATGAGTTGCTCTTTATGGACTCTCTTTATTACATTGCTAAGTTCTTAACAATTTTTCAGTTGAGGGTGGCTTAAAATGCTTCTCCACAACTCTGCTTCCTTGTTTTTTAGCATACACAATCATATGTAGCTTATATGTTATGATATAGCAATGTCATTGTTTTTCAGAGATAACTAGTCAACAAATTTAATAAAACAATGGGAATTTCACACTTAAAATCATTCACAAAAATTGGAAGGTTTCAACAAATACATTTGTGATTATCAATGACAGTACATTCACATTTGCTGAACTCTATGTAACACTGATATGTCTACAATCCAAAAGGAAACAAGGGAAAAAACATTACTCAGAATAGAGGAAATTTTCAGAAATGAATGTAATTAAAAACTTGGAAGAATTGACATATAAGACACAGAATCAGCATATAAAACACAGACCATTTTCCAAACGTATTTTCAAAGAAAGAAGTGCATAATACAGACCAACAAATGCAGTAAACCATGATAGAAAAACTTTTAAAAATATTTAAAGGTAAATAGTTATTTTTAAACAGAAATTAACTTTTAAAGCATTGCTTATTACTAATTAATTCAAGTTAGATTTGGTTTACCAAAATTGTTCAAATTAGATTCTAAAAATATCAATATGTAGAAAAAAATATTGTTTTAAGGATTTTATATGTTTACCAGAAGTAATAGTTAAAGCTATTCTGAAAAAATTTCTTAAACAGTGCATTCTAAAAAATTAGTTATATTTACCATCATGCTTTGTGGATCTAATGTATGCAAAATTTCACCATTTGCATCCCAATAAAATGATAAGCCATTAAGTTCTAGTAGCTTCCACATAAACTCATTGTTTTCTCTTCGCACAAATTTAGGAATCTAAATATTTTATTAAAAATAATATTTTTTATAATTTTGTTTCAATATTATAGTACAGTTGTTTTTTCAACAAGTAACATTTTAATATCAACTTGGAAAATCATGAATAAAGAAATTTTCTATTTCAAAATAATTCATAAAAACAAATATTGTTTACATAAAAACATCTAAATAAACTTTATAACAATATTGCTGAGTTTCAATGGCTCTAAAATATATTTTTTAAAAACTCAAAAACTGGTTTTAGGATAAAATAATATCAATTACACAATAAATTCAAATATGATTTTATATATATATATAAACCTTCTTTTAATGTAAACAGAAACAATATACTGTATTTTCCTGCATATAATCCGCAGTTTATGCGTTAAAAAATTTCGAATTTCATTGTTCATATTATACGTTGTCACAGCTAATCTGATAAAAAATATGCATCAGAAAAGCTTACATTTATTAAAGAAATAGCATTTATCAGGGTTAATACAAATTTTCAAAAATCAAATTCCAGGAATTTTCCAAAAGTCAAATCAAAAATTTCAAGGAGGCATTAATATTCATACTAAATATTTTTTCAATTTATTTTAAAAATTGTTTTTGACCAAATATGCATATAATTATATACACAACATTTTTAAATTATATTTGTTAAAAGAAATAAATTATTGCAAAAATTAAAGATAATATTTTTTTATTTAACTTAGAATTATATTTAATGATTACTTTGAATAGCTTTCAATGAATTTATAGCCAAAAAGGAAAATGTTTTGAAATAATCAATATTCTTTACAATACTGATTTATACATTGTATAAAATAATAGGTAATTTTATATATTTTAAACATCTTCATTATCTATCTATTAATTTATTGAGTATTTCAAGATGTGTATAACAATCTTTCTTCAAATAAATACATTTATTCAAAACAAAATAAATACAACAATTGGATAAAGTTTCCAGGATGATTTTTTTTCTACAATTACTTTTTAATAAAAGTAGTTCTATAAATTTTCCATCAGTTTACTTCAAACTCTTTTATAACAATACACACACACACACAATTTCAATCCATACTCTAGACTTTTCTATTTCTTTAATCATTCAATAGATTTTCACATTTCTTATTTATTTATACAAACATGCACAATATTGCTGTTAAAATATACAAACTTTGAATTTTTAAAGCTTTCACTTTTTATTCATTATTAATACTGAGTACTAAATATTGCTATTCTAAAGCATCACAGCAACCTGTTTTTAATTTTGCAATTAATGTTAATTTAGCAATTATTTCAGCTTCCTCAGAAATTCCTATTGTATATTCTTCAAGTTTATATATGTCCTTTTCCAAATGTTTCATTTCAATTTTCTGTACATCATTTTTTTAAGTGCTTTCCCCCCCTTTCCTTCTGTTATCAGCTACTTTTTCTGCTGCTTTATTTCATCCAAATATAATTTTTATCACTTCTGCCTGCCATCAGCAGTAAAAATAAGTTGGTCTTTATTAATTATTATATTCTTGATACTTCCTATGTTTCAGAAGTAATCATCAATGATGCATTCAGCCACAATTGACTGATTATTTAGATTTTCTACCATCAAATTTATGTTCACAGAAAAAATACATTCAACTGATGTTTGACTATGAGAATAGAAGCAAATTAACTACTTTCCATAAGTGGCAGTAATTTTGTCCATTTGAGAGTAAGTGAAAATAAAAGGTATCTATTCTATCTTTAATAGAATCAAATTTCTGATCAATACAATCTTGAAATCTTATAGTTGGTAGTACTGATTAAAACTCTCCTACAAAATTAAAATAATAACATTCTCTTTTTTCTGAACTAAAGAAATTCCAATTTTGTATGGCTTTTCCACAGTATTGGTTATTGAAAAACTGAAACAGCATTATTTTCCATCAGGCATATTAAATAATTTATTTCAAACTTTATTTCACTGATAATTAAAAATTCTTCTTTTCTCACTGAAATCATATGTAATTTCCACTAAGCAAGTAATTTCCACTTAGTAAAGTAAATTTTAACTAAAAAAATTAAACACTTAAATATTAAGTGAATTTTATACAACAAAAAAGATAGAAACAAATAGAAAAAGAATCAATTAAAAGTCCATCGCTGATTGCACCATGATGTTATTAGTGATTACTCTTCACAAATATAAATCTAAATACTAGATCTGGTCACAACTGAAATGGATCATCATTAAGTTATTGTGACTGAATTAGAGCTTTATTTTAGTTACCAGTATAAATATAATCCAATATCAATAATACCACTCCTCACTTGCTGAGGAAAACGCACAATATTCACTCCCCAGTGGTAGCAGTTTTCAAACAAGCATGCACAGTTATGCTGTGTATTACAGGAAAAGAAGAGGTATGCTAGCCCTTCTAATTGTTTATTTTTACAAAACAAAAATTAAAACGCAAAATTTAAATGTAACTTATAAGTAATAAAATAAGAAATAACTCATCTTCTGACATTTCTGATCTTGAAGATTGAGAGAAAATAGTCATCTAGCTCACTTGAACAGAAAATAAAAAGCTTGTATAACACACTGTAACAAAAATGGGTGCAAAAGAATTAAAAGTTGCAAAAAATTCAAAATGAAACGCAAATAATAACTGCAATGTCTGGAACAAGCAACACCTTTCCTGTTCCAAGAAATATTCCCTTTTCCAAATGACTCGTTCTTCTTTGAAATATGTAAGTTCATCATAAACAATGTTAAGGACATTCTATTGTATTTCAAAGCTATAGATCTAGCTTTATTGCAAGTAGCGCAATTTACATCTCTTTAAATTAGCAGAAAAGCGTACTTCAAAAAAGCAGATATATACATTCTGGGCAGTCAATCCACTAGCTTAGAAAGGTATATATACACAGGCAGCAGGAAAGGGGTTAATAGCATATAATTAAGTTTGTTTTCAAACAATTTCCTTGAAAATTTTAAAATATTGAAAACTACCTAGAAAACTATATTTTCTAACAAAGAATAATCATCAATCTAATTAAAAAGTCCATGAGTAATTCATAATTTTCAAGGTGTCAAGTCAAAATTATAGGAGTTTTAAGGGCCTTTAAAAATATTTTTGAAATTCCAGGAGTTGCATGAAACCTGGTTTATGTTTTATAAAATAAATAATTGATCCACTACAATTTGGAAGAATTATTTCAGCTATAAACAGTTTTGCCTAGTTACATTCAAGAACAAATTATGTTTCTAGGAAATGTACTACAGTTGCTATAGGCTATCATCATTTCACAATTAGCTTCAACCTGAGTTCGTTCATTCTGAAGCAATTCAAGTTTGTATACACACATGTGAAAGCGAAAACATATATGTTACTAATATATATATTTAAACTAAAAGCTCTATGGAGAAATTAAATAAAATGGTGAAAAATGTGTTAATGTAAGGTGAAAAACAAAGCATGTGCAATATTAAAAAAAATGAATCCAATGTGCAGCTTGAAAATAATCCCTTTCTGTCATTTAATTATTAATGAAACAAATTTTATTTTTAAAATATGTGTAGCTTTGTTTTAAAAGTTATTAACAACTAAAAATTGATAGTTTTATTAGAATCTTCTCAGATTTATAGCTCTTGATCCATTTAGGACTTCCATATCAGTTTATCACACTTTGTGATGAAGTAGATCCAAATAAGATTAAATCAGAAATTTTTCATAAGGACTCTTTTTTCTGCATAATTTATTATATTTTTAATCATACTGCATATTTCTTTATTTAATCTGACATTATCAGCATATATTTTCGACTATTCACTAAATAGAATGCTGCAAATAATATGCAGCTATGGATTATGTGACGCTTTTTTCTTTTACATGAGAAAAAAGGACTTGCAAAGATAATACTCTGCTGTGGGAAAATACAGTAATTAAGATTAAGGAATTTTACTGCTCCTAAAAGTTTTTACTTAAAAAATAAGGTAATGGATAAATAAAAAATAAATACAGTTTAAATATTATTTTCATTATTACACACTACAAACATTTTTTTAAATATTATTAAACAGATAATTTCTTTTGAACTTCCAACTACAATTAAATAAAGGTGATGAAAATATTAGTATCCACTAATATTAATATGCTACTGTTAGAAATAGTTTTTTAAATCTAAAACTTCTTTACAGTATGAGAATTTGCTTCATAAGATAATTATTGTTTAGATTCAACAGATTTATTTTTATGACATAATGCATTTAATTTTTTTAATTAAATTATAATAAATACATAATTTGATTTCTAGGAAAAAGAAATTTATCTTAATATATAATGAAGTATACATCATAAAAAATTTAAAACACAGTTGAGATAATGTAAGACATTCTACGTATAATACACTTTTAAAATGCAAATAAAACTTTTATTGATTTTATTCCATTATACAGGTTAAATTTTTATGCAACAAGAATACCAGAAGTATGAAAGTGTATAACACATTTACAATTTAAGTTTAACTATTATGGATCAGATAATAAAAAAATTAATTTTGCATAAAAAATAACCAAAAAAATGTTATACATAAATGTAATAACAATATTATACACTAAAAAATTAAAGAAACCAAAAGCTCATGTACATAGTAAGAGAGAACACAGATTTATTTAATATTCTCATTATGCATACCCATTGTCATGACAGTAAGTGAAATATTTATTTTTCAATTATTCTTCATTAATAGCTATTATTTAGTAAAATGTTCTATTCTTTAATGAAATCAAATGCAGCTACAAACTTGATATGGCAAAAATTAAATTGGGCGTAATATAAAAGCACATAAGCATATTTACTACTTTCTAATGAACATAAAAACATGAATATCTCAAAGCAACACTGAAGAGATGCTGTTGATTATATGAAGATACTATACCATTATACAAAAAAAGCTACACAAGCAATTAAGTTTCTAATAATATCTTGTCGGTAAACTTAAGACAAAAAAACTTATTTTGATGCATTTAAATACACATATAATTCCCTGGATGTTTGACAAACTAAATATAAAGTAAATAAAACAAAATGAACAAAAACTTCCTATTTCAAAAAATGAGGAAAATTCTTAATGCCCAATACCAAATTAAAAGTGATTTCAAGCAGATAGATTATTTCCTAATTTATTTTCCATGGAGAATTTTAAATTTGTATTCACAAAAAGTGTAAAATGGATAAAATTAGATTCAAGCTTATGTGTGTGTGGATGTAGATTAGAGAAATTATATTCAAACTTATAAATGCAGAAGCTCTAAGAGGTTTTTAATTTGGAATGTATTCTGATTTTAGAATACATAAAATGAAAATATATAAGAACTCAAAATTAATATTACAGTTACACAAAGAGGACTAACTTTGTTAATTCATCAGTAAAAGGTTGGAATACACATTTTTATGGAAACATAAGATACCAATAGAATGATGTTAAAGGGAGAACATACTTAAAAATAAAATATGTCATGAGCAAGCAGATAATGATTTAACACATTATTACACCAGAAATAATTACAATTCAAAATTTTTTTTAATCAGTTTAAAAAAACTTTGGAAATTCAACAGACTTGATGAAATTAAAGATTATAATTCAAGAACAGAGAGAGACAAGACCGATGAAAATTGCATGAATGACAAAAAAGTTATTTGTCAACATTCTTGATAACATAGAAAACAGAAAAAATAATAAGCTTTAAAAATAATAATAAGCTAAATTGAAATATTTAAAAAGTTGTTCATTTTACTAAATTAAAACAAGACTATTTTATTAAATTAATCTTAGAAGATTTTATGATAATACATTCATTATTTGGAAAATGATTATCAATTTATTGAATTTAGACTTATCAATCAGATTTTGAAATTGTAATTAAGAGTTAAATCCTGAATTATACAACTAATCCACAAAATCAAAATTTTAATTAATTAGAATAATTCTTTAGTTTAATGAATTGTCAAATAATTTCTAAGTTTATCAAAACAAAATATTTATTGTTAAAAGTTAATCTTATAAATTAAATTTTAACTTTGTTCTTATAAAAAAAATTAATATTTTAAATGAAAAGTAAAAAAAATTATTAGTCGGTTTGCATATGTTCTATTACTTTCTAAGTAATAATAAATTATAATTTAATTTCTTTCATAGAAATATATAATTGTAAGTAACAGATTTGATAGAAATAAAATTAACAAAATATATCGTATAAAAATAAAAATAAAAATAATAAATTGAAATAAAATATAGTTTTACATAAGTCTATTATAAGTAATTCTGCAGCAAGATTCACTTTTCATATTTAACACTCTCTGGATCATGCATTAAATACTTTCATTTGAGAATAAACCACCTGAGCCTAAATTTTCTGGATATTCACATTATTATATAGAATAGAAATCAGATATTATTTACCATGGAATATATTGATAAGATTTATGAAATACTGACAGAATAAGCATAAAAGTTGTTGTAGCTGCTATAATTATGTTTCACAGAAAATTTTTAATCATATAGTTTGAAAATCTTTTTAATATTGGTGATTTTCAGAATTTCTATGCTCATAACACCTCAATTAATTTATAAAAATTTTAAATCTTTCAATTTTATGATAAAAAAAGGTGCTGTATTAAAATAGATCTTGATTCAGTACTGCAATACAACATGAAATCATGTCCACTAACTAATATATGAGACATTAAAGATTCACTCAGAGAGAGACATTCATGGAGCTTTTATATTTACATGAATAGCTTTCAATATATTGGCTGACACTCATTCATTCACATGCATTCAGCAAATCTATTTAACAAACTAATTAAACTTAATTAAAATATAATTCTCAGAAAAAGAAAATTTGCATTAGTAGGTCATTTTCGCAGAAAATAGGACTAAATTTTCCCAAAAATAGGATAAAACCTTTTTATAATTATTATAATATAAGAATTTTTTGTATGAATGGATAAAATAACATAAATAAACTTTTTATTGACTTACAAGCAAACGATTTTAATTTCCAAATTTAATACAGAATATATATAAATTTCCCTTAAGTAAAAATCATAGAAAAAATAAAGTAAAAATACAAAAATAATACAAAAATATACATTATTTATATTTTAATGGCAAAGGATTCAATCACAAAAAAATCCTAATTTTGTATACTACAAAAATATATTACATTTAAATTTATATTCAAAATAAATTACATATTAAAAACAATATTAATTAAAATTTAAACTAAAGGAATAATGTTCAATACAAACCCAATTTTGATCAGTACTTTGGGCTGATAAGTTAGAAATTAAGATACCACAGGCAAATTGTTGGGTTGAGCTACTGTAATCATCTTCATATCTAATGTGGACATCTTTAATTTTTAACTAAAAGATAATTATTTTAATTAAAAATAATTTAAATTTTAAAAAATTATAGGAACATACATTGCAAAATATAATTTAAGGTGAAAATATGAATTAAAAAACATCAGAATATCTTAGAAAATTTTTTTTAATGAGTTGAAATAAAGTATTCAATAAATAAATAAAAATTTGCATACAAAATAAATTTACCATAGTATATAGATTAAAAATTACCCTAAAATTTACAAAATTAATAAAAGAAAATGCTAATTTTTGCAAAAAAAAATTTTATACAATAAAAGACTATTTATTTAATATATTTTAATTTACATAAAATAATCTATAAATTAATCAAATTATTTATTTTCACTCAGTTATTATAAGTCATCAGTGTTTACTTAAGGATGTATTGAAACATTTAAACTTATCCAGCAATCAACCACATTTCCTTTTAAAAAATAAATAAAAGTTAAATTATTATAACAATCAATATTATTCCTATAATAATTCCTTCATTAATTATTTTTCGAATTTTTTTTTATTTTGTAAATATATTTTCTTGAGATATAAAAGCAAATTTGAACTGCAAAGGAGGATAAATGTGATGATCATTACCAATAATATTTTTAATAAAATCTACAATATTGTGTAAATCTTGTTATATGTATATATTATATATATATATATATATATATATATATATATATATATATATATATATATATATATATATAGTCCTTATATATATATATTGTTATCATACATTTTAATTACATATACAAATAAAATGCTTTTATTTATCCAGTTTGGAGAAAAGTACAAGAAAAATTATTCGTAAAAATAATTTCTAAAGAAAAACATCATTAAAAAAATAAAAAAGGGTATCACATATTTGTAATCAAATAATATTAACAAACTTTTGATATAATAATACTTTTAAAAAATGAATTAAAGATAATAATAAATCATTAAAAAAATTGTTTAGCAAGTAGCATGATGAACTGCATTATGCATATCATATCTATATACATAAATATATATGTATACATACATATTTGTATTGGAATATGGATAGTTATAAAATATTCACTTTACACTTATTTACCACTATGTGCAAATCACTCAAAATGTTAAAATATTACCCTTTTCTAATAAATTATATAAGTGTGTATAATTAATATTTCTGGATATATAAATGGATCTCCCATTACTAAGAAACATAAGCTTGATAAAACTATAATATTGCTATTTTTCATAATTTTGATAAAATAGTCAGAAGTTGAAGTTACTTAGGCAATCCAGTTTTTTAAAGTATTTTTTTAAAGTATTAAAATCAAGTTCTACCAGTTGTCTAAAGAAATTTTCCAAAATCATGAAGAATTTATAAAAAAAGAGAAATATTTTGTGCTTATTATGGTATGGGAGCACCTTTGACAGTCAACAGGAAGTTGGATGTTGTTCCTCATGAAGAAATGCTCTATTTCTGGGTGAAATGCAGGAATAGAATACACATATTTTACTCTTTCTTCCAAAACAGGCCTCAGAGGCTCTGTAGTGTTTAAGTCTAATGATTGGACAAGTCATGGTAAGTGTATAATGAAATCTTTATATTTCCAGAACTATGTATGACATTAACATTGTTCCAGAACTATGTGACACATAAGCATATTCTATGGTGAGGAATAAGAAGAAACTAGATTCATTAGAAAATGAAATATGTTTCTAGATTCAGGTTTTATGGACATTGCACAATTATAATCAACATTTCTAATTTACATCTGTCAAAAAAAGTTTTACAATTGCTGTTGTGGTCTAAATATTTTATTTACACAATTTCCTTTTGAACTTTAGGAGTTGATACAGGGTTCTATAGATGCTCATTCAGTTCAACCACTTTTGTTTCCATGGTCTTCCTTCTGGTGTGATTAGTCTTCAATAATGTCTTCCTATTTCTTTCAGTGAAATTGGTTTTCCATTCACAGTACTTGCTTGCTTATGTTGTTTTACATGATTATTGTATGCTGTCATGACCTTTCACATGCTTAATGATACCTTTGACCACTGTAGCTTTTAATACACTTACCAGATGAGCTCCCATTATCTATCCACTTTAGAGCTCTGATGAATCTCTCATTTTAGCTTAACATGAAATGAAATTAAGCAAATGATGTACATATACACTCACATACATGCTTAAGACTACAAACACAAAATCCTGGTAGTGACATATTTAGTTTAGTCATGTGCTATCATATAAAGAAATCTGCTTTCAGTGAAGGTTTTTTTATTATTTTGGACAATCCCTACACAGGCGTCTGAAACATCCCCTTAAATAAAAAAATCTTAATAATTTAAATAGAATGCATCGTTGTCATATTAAATTAATGATGTTAAACTCAGAATTTAAAATCAAAAATAATAATTTTCTAGAATAATTTAGTCTTGAATATTTTTACATTAAAAAAACTAAAATCAAATATCAACCATAAGATTATGTTTAATTATTAATTTTCAAATAAAAATGACTAAATAATTTTCATGAAATACAAGATTAGTGATGTAAAAAAATAAAACATTTTGAAAATTTAGATTGATATTCAAGAACAGCTGATGGAAGAAAAAGAATTTCAATTCAATGAAGAATAATTTACCTGAACATTTTCAATAACATTTGCCATTAAAGATGTTCCATAACTCATCCAATTAGTATAATATGAATCATTTCCTTTAGTATTTTGCATGCCCTATAAATATAAAAAATATATAAACTAAACTATCTAAAATCAATATGAACAGAAAATTAATTTTCAAATGTAAATTCTTAAAATTCTATTTCAGTAGCAAAATATTATCCTGAATTTAATATAAAAACTGCAAGATATAATCTTACAGTTTTAACCAGGATAGAAACATAGAGGAAGATAGCAGGATAAATTTCACAATTTGTGACATAAATCCACAAAATATCATAACATAATAGTAATAACATGGTATTATATAAAACCATAGTGATCTTATTAAAATGAATATTTGTAGATTTCCTGCATAATTTAATTGGAAGTCAGAATCTATTTTATTTTGAAGTACAGAAGAAATAAATTTAGAATAAAACTTGGTTACTTTTGATTTTGCATCTAACATTTCAAGCTGAGCCAGTTTTCTCGACAAAGCAGCAGCTGCTTCAGCTTCTTCATCATACTAAATGAATAAATTGAATTTCAAAATAGAATCTTGCATAGATAATAATAACATTTAAAAAATTTATTCTAACAAACCTCTGAGGATAAAATTGGACCAGCAATCAAAAACAGTTTTTCAATGAATATAACCCATGGTTCACTTCTTAATCTACTAACAGGAATTTGAAGTTTAATTTTCCCAACAAAACCTAAATTTAGAAAGCATTTTAATGTCATAGCAGATTAAAAATTCATAAAAATACAAAATCCAATACCAAAGAAACAATGACATGGAATTCAACCTTTGTTTACTTACCAGAATGAATTTTTACTGGCAGTTCAAGACCTTTCAAAGCATCTTTTTTTAATGGTAAATTTTCAAGTTCTACTTCACCTAAAAAAGTAAAATATTATTCATCACTATAATTTAAAAAATCTTCCAAAAATATATACAATTTAAATACTTAAACATTTTTAAAAGTATAATTAATATTAATAATAAAATGGAATAAATAGATTTTTGTTTTAGTTAAGTTTAATGCTTCAAAATGATAAAAATAAAATTCTTATCACAATAAAGTTATGATTTCTTTGGAAGCTTGCAAATATTTATATAGTTTATTTATATTAAGGTGAGACTTGGTATATTCATTTTTGTGTGTATTTATCTGAAGCAAAATCATACATGTCAATATGGATGGCAAATTAAAAAAACCTAGATATTATTGCTGCTAAATGGATTTGTTCAGAGATCCTATGTCATATTTGAATGCATGCTATTCATATGGAGTTTTAGTAACCCTTTAAGCTAACATTGTGTTTTACTCTTTCTAAATTTATGTTTGAAATTTTAAATTAATTATTTTTTATAATATAAAAGATAGTTTGATGTTATTAGGATATTACAGTTTTGTAAAATTGTTTAATTTTTGTAGATAACAGTGCAGTGTTTGATGAGAAAATTTGGAATTGCAGCAATTGTAGGATTTTACCTACAAAAATAATATAAACTAAATATTATGCAGTCTAGAATGAGAATAAATCAGGCAAAAAAACTAAATAAATTACAAAAATAACAAACATTTTAATGAAAACTTGGGTTTTGATTAACCAGGCAGTGGGGTCCACCTTAAAAGATCATCAGCTTAAATGCAATCTCTGCAGAGACAACCAGGCAATAAAACTAAATCAATAATCTTCATTTCTAAGAAAATTCAGATTTTAATCAACAAAACAGTGGTGCCCACCTTAAAGGTAACAATGAAAATGCAATTCAGCACCAGTTGGTTGTGTTTTGTGATGCATGGTCCAAATAAGGACAAGTTGCACTAACAATCAAGCCCTAAGAGAGCCAGGAAATAAAAAAGCATTTGATATAGCTTTTATTGAACAATTTTATGAAATTTGGATTTTATTTAACTGAGCATCTGCACCCATTCTTTAAAAAATACCAATGTAAACACAATCTACACTGAAAACAACCAGGCAATAAAGCTAAATCAATAATGTAAATAACATACATTTTTATAAAACTTAAGTTTAAATGTTACAACTCATGCTAAACTTAAATACATGTTAAATATTTTTACACAATATCTAGTAAATTACATAGATTATTATGTAGAACAACAATTTTAATCAAATAACATAAAAAGTAAAAGTACTCACGTAATCACCCCTTGCACAATTTTTAAAAGAATGCAAATTCAATTTCTCACCACACTTATTTTTCATTTGTTACATACTAATACTAAATTTCATATTCTTCATTTTGATACACTTTCAAAACAAAATATAGCTTGAAATATTTCAGCTTCACTTTGATAGACTTTCAAGACAAAGTAAATTTCAAATACTTAAATTCAGTTTGATACATTTTCAAAATAAAACGTCAAAAACTTAAATTTCAATCATAAATGAAAACAAGCTCAAGGGTTACAAAAACTTCAAACAAATTTCATGCATTCTCATATCAAGTTACAACATAAGAACACAAGAAAACATTCCAACACAGTAAATCAGCTTGTTGTATTTATTGCCATACCTGATCATAGGATTTAGTCAAAAGAATAAAAAGAAGGTCATAGCAGGTAATCCTATCATCTTAAGTTATCAATATTGTTATTTTAGAGTTTTTAATCAGTCCATTATAATAAAAATATTTATTGATGATTAAATACAAAACATAATTGCACAAGAACAATGTCATAAAATAAGTGATGTGTTGACAAGCTCTTTTCTTGTTTCTTTTTGTATACACTGACATGTCCAAACCAGCTGACATATAGCTTTTACAAAATAAATTACATAATCAATCAAAATCAGTTTGATTTCAGTTACGAGCTGTTATAAATATTTTTTCATGCATTGAATAATAAACATTACAAAACTAATTATGATAAATGCAATTTAACTTTATTAAATCAATCTAAAATTTTAAAAAATTATCTTTTTCTATATCTAAGAAGCAAAAATACTTAAAACATTCTACAAAGTGTGTGTAATATAACACAAGAAATAAAATGTTAATATACTTATACATACACATTTCTAAATACAGGCACATATATGTGAGAAAGAGAGAGATTGTTTAGCAAAAGCACACATTAATGGAATGAAATTAAAATTATAATGTGATATTAGTTTCAATTAGTTTAACTCGTTTTAGACATTTATTTTTAAAAGCAGTTATTAAGTTAAAATAGCAAATGTTTTAAATTTTTGCTTTTTTATGCAAAATATTTATTTTATTAACAATCAAACATTTTACATATGGATCAATGTTATCCAAAAAATGATATCTAGAATATTATCTCACAAAAGATAGAAAGGTATTTTAATATTGGTATGTTATAGCCTTTTTTCCCCCCAAAATCATCAAAGTTGTAATGATTTCGACGACTTGAGATGGCGCTGTGGAGAAAGCAACACAAGTGTTTTTAAAAAAAAAAATTTAAAAAAGTATAGTGGGCTGTTTAGCAGGGTTCAAAAGTGATTTAGAACGGCCATGTTGAGAATGTGATGTTGGTGTTCCTATTACAAAATGTTCCTGTATTAATGTTATGTTATGTGCAATCATAGATAGTAAAAAAATTGATTGCTAATATGTTGTATGATAAATTCATTGTTGAAATTTAATTCAGCCTTAGAACAGACGTGAAGATTGGTGGCAGCTTTTCGGATAACGAAAAATCCAGTGCTTTGTGAATTTTAACAGGAATCTTGTAGGATTACCAATAAAACAGATGAAAAATAGGGGTGAGTACCTTTTCCATCGGTAGTGCCTTTGTATTTTAATTTAATCAGTTTTATATTAAAATTTAGGAAAATAAAATACGGAAATATATTCATAATTCATATTTTGTATTAAATTTTGGATTAGGAATACTATTTTTATGGCACTCACTTATCTCTACTTAAAAAAATAAGAATATTGAGTACTTCTATAAATGTATATTTTTAATTGCTTTGTTATAATTGATTGTTGATTTACTAAATAACCTTTATGAAATTGAAATTGTATTGAATAATTATTGATGTTTGGAAGAAAATAATGATAAGGTATACATATATATTTGTTTCTCTTTTCTGAAATGTTTTCATTATAAAATATTGTGAATATTTTATGCTCAGATCAGATTTGCTTAGAAAAAAAAAAAGAAATAAGATAAATGTCAAGGTTTGTTAGCATATTTAAATACTTAATAACTGTCTATTAATATTCTATGACACAACATAAGTGCATAATTAGTTTTGTTTCTATAGAACTTTTGATTAGAATTTAGAACAAAGTTTTGTTATGATTTAAATGAGAAATCTATTGTATACGCAATTAGAAACATGAATATATTTTATTTAAATTATGAATGATTGATAGCATTTCTACAGTTAGTGTGTATTTTGTTTTGATTAAAAAATATGATATGAATGTACTGTTATAGTGTTGATTAAAGTGTTTGTTTTGATACAGAATAAAAAATAAAAAAACTGAGTATGTGTTTCAATTTATTTTTATTTGTGACATTGAAAGTATAAAAAAGTTTTTTCTATGTATTGAGTTTCATAATAAGAATTTATTTATTGTGGTGATATAATATATTGAATTTAGAAACAGTGTTTTAATTTACCAGCGATAGAGAAGTGTGTTATGGCTGATAGAGAAGTGTGTTATGGCTAAAAAAATATAAAAAATAACTTTTACTGCTTTTGTGACAAGTTTTTGTTTTCTATTTTGATAAAAATTTCGATATATTATTTTATTAAACTTGCTTGATAATGTGTTTTAAATTCTTAAAAACAATCTGATAATAGATTATATTTTGGTAAATAATAATTAGAATAAGAATTTTTATTTGAAAATCCGACAAATTGCTGTATAAGGTATGGTTTATTATTAATATAGATATTTAAAGTTCTGCAAAGATTGGTTTTTTTTTTTTTTCAAAATAATCAGTTAGTTAGTCTTATATATTTGTAAGCTCTATTCTCTTTAATACTTTAGTAAAGTGTTATGATTTTGTTGACCTAATTCTAAAAATAGCCTATTTAGCTTAAAGCTAGGAAAACTGAATTGTTGCAGATATGTGAAGAGCTAGGACTGGAAGCAAATGCCTCAAATAAAATTCCTGAAATTAAAACTTTAATTTTAAGTAGTGATATGTACAATGAGGAAGAAGTAAAACTTATCTTGGATAGAATTATTGATGATAGAAAATGAATAGAGAAAAAGAGAGAGAGGAACGAATGGCTCGTGAAACTTGACAACACGAACTACGAGGGTTGTCCGTAAAATAAGGTTCCCATGGAGCTACAGACGCGAGGAACGTTGTTACACGTTATTTGGTGACACTGGCATATAGCTTGGCTCTCTCTCTTCCAGTCACCGCCCGGGCGAGCTGTATGCGCGCTCATTCTTGGCTTGGCAGCTGTTAGAGATGGAGCTCCCACTCACTTCTCCCGCCAGGTGTGAATTACGCTCTGTGATTCGTTTTTTGTGTGCAAAAAACACTGCGCCAGAGGACATTCATTTCCAACTGTGCGAAGTCTACGGTGAAAATTGTATAAGCGTACAACACGTACGCAAATGGTGCAGAAAATTCAAAGAAGGACGTACAGACGTCCATGACGAACAACGTTCTGGACGGCCACCGGTTTCGGATGAAACGATTGCTACAGTGGAAGAAGCAATGCTGAAAGATCGAAGGGTGACGGTTCGAGACCTCTGCGACATGATCCCTGATGTCAGCAAGTCCTGCATTCACAACATTTTGACAGATCATTTAGGATATGCCAAGGTTTGTGCAAGGTGGGTCCCAAAAATGCTTACAGAAGAAAATAAACTGCAGCGTATTGAAGTGGCCCGCGAATTTCTTCAGTCCTACGAAACCGATGGTGAGGAATTCTTGGACTCTATTGTCACTGGGGAAGAGACCTGGATCCCCTACACGACACCGGAAATGAAAGAACAATACCGTCAGTGGAAGCATCCAGGGTCGCCGAAGCCCCGGAAGTTCAAACAAATGCTGTCTGCAGGCAAAGTGATGGCGAGCATCTTTTGGAACAGGAAGGGGTTTCTGTGGTGCAAATTCATGACTGCCGGTACAACAATCAATGCGGATCGCTACTGTGAGACGTTGAAGAGCCTTCGCTGCGCAATTCAAAACAAGAGAAGAGGCATGCTCACGAAGGGAGTGCGTCTCCATCAGGACAACGCTCGTTCGCACACCGCCCGTGTAACAACCAATCTCATCAACAGATTTGGATGGGATATTGTCACACACCCGCCCTACAGTCCAGACATAGCCCCAAGTGACTACCATCTCTTCCCTAAATTGAAGAAACACCTGGGTGGGGCGCATTTCACAACCAGAGAGAAGAGGTTTCAAGCTACCTTCGGGCGCGGCGGAAGAGTTCTACGACTCAGGCATAAAGAAGATGGTACACCGCATGCAAAAATGCATTGATCTCAATGGCGATTATGTCGAAAAATAGGGGAAAGTCTAAGCTTTCCAAACATGTATTATTCAATGCCAATAAACATGTTTTTCACTGTGAAAAATCCTTGGGAACCTTATTTTACGGACAACCCTCGTAGAAATGAAAAGGTTAGAACTGTCACAAAGAGAAACTAGTCAGAAAACTGAATCGGATTTCACAGGATGATGTGCACAAAAAGGAAAGTATGGGCTTCCTTACTAACAAAGCCTATTCTGTGTAACCTTCACAGATCTGTGGGAGTGGCTAATTTTCGTCTTAAAACCCAGCATAATTAAATGCAAAAACACCTTCACCGTTTGGGTTTGAAGGACTCTTCGATCTGCTCTTTTTGTGGACTAGAGGACATGACAGAGGACCAATTTTACACTTGCCCTGGACTTTCGGACGTCGCAGTTAGAAATTCTGCGAAAGATGACTTTTCATTCACCTCAAGATTGTATTGGGCTGCCTGACAAAGACTGATGGTTGAAAAACCAAGGTCGGGCATAGGATAAAAAAAAAGAGCCCAAAAGAAACTTTCTGAGCTGAAAGAAAAGGAAAAACACCAATCCATCAATCGAATGGAAGAATATTTAAACAAAAGTATGTCTGAAGATAACGACGAAGAAACCATATCTTTTGTTGAAGAATTAACAGTGAAAGATCTCATAAAAATTTCAACAAAAGATTTCAAAGTGCAACAAAACAGTGAAGAATTAAAACCACTTATGGCAGAAGCACAAAAGCCTACTTTAAAATCGAACAAGTATTTCTTAGAAAATAATGTGCTTTTCTATAAGAAAAAAGATAAAAATGGAACAGAAAGAAAATTGCTGGTTGTTCCGGAAAAATTTCGTGAGCAACTGAAAATGTTTTGTCACGAAGATATAGCTGCCCATTTAGGCATAAATAAAACTAAAGATGCTCTTTTTAAGACTTTCTATTGGCCAAATTGTTATAATAACGTCGAAAATTTCATCCGATCTTGTGACCACTGTCAATGAATTGGAAAGCCTTGAGACAAAAAAAAAAGGCACCACTGAAAATTGTTCTTGTTATTTCTGAAATATTTACTAAGCTGAACGTCGATGCTTATGAACCGTTGCCTGTCAGCAGTTTAGGGAACAAGTATATAATAACTGTGATATGCATGTCATCAAAATATCCAGATGCTATTCCCACTCCGAATTTATGTTCTACTACTATTGTAGATGCACTACTACAGATTTTCAGTCACCTTGGTTTCCCTAGAGAACTACAAACTGACCAAGGGACGTCTTTTGTGAGTATACTTACGTGAGAGTTTTTGGACAAGTTTGGAGTGCGAGTTGTGAGAAGTCCTATCCAACATCCTCAAAGCAATCTGGTGGAAAGGATGCATCGAACTTTGAAGCGAATACTCTGAGTGCTTTGTCTAGAATCTGGAGAAGATTGGGAGAAAGTTTTATCACATGCACTCTTTGCGTTGAGAACAGTGACGCACGATAGTACGGAGCCCAGCTGAACTTGTTCATGGCTGAAACTTGAGGACTCCAATGAGGATATGAGAATTTAACAGAGCAAACTGAAGAAGAAAATAATGCTGTTTCATGTTTTTGAACTTTTAAATTGTATGAAGCATTGTCAGGACCTTGCTGTAGAAAAATGTAAACGGCAAAAGAAAAACAGAAATTGTGGTACGATAGAAATGCTGAAAAGCGACAATTTAAAATTGGTGATCTAGTTCTTGTAGAAAATGTTAATTTGATGTCTTAGGAGGAAAACAATAACAAAAAGGATGATGAAATCCCTAAGCTTGAATTAGAATCCCTAAATTCTGATTTAAAGGAAGTGTGGCAGTCAATACAATCAAAAAATTATCTGAAATTCAAATTTGTGAACTGATTACAAAATACTCTAACATTTTCATCAAATGAGCCTGGTTGTACGATCTGACAGAACATACATTGAACTAGACTCTGACAGACCTATCTGTGCCAAACCTTATAGACTTTAACAGAGACAGTCTGAAATTTTAAAAGCTGAAATATAAAAAATGCTGAAGCTAAAAATGATAGAGCCAGGAGAATCTGATTTTACATCTTCTCTTATCTTGGTAGAAGCTCCTGGAACGGAAGCAAGACCTTACATCGATTATTAACGATTAAACAAAGTGACCAGAACAAAGTTTTTCCCACTGCCTAATATAGAAAAGTTGATAGAAAAAGTATCTGTTGCGAAATACATTACAGTTCTAGATTTAACCAGAGGTTACTGGCAGATACCTTTGAGTAAAAATGCACAAAGATAAGCAGCCTTCATGACTAGTTTTGGAACATACAGACCTTTGTACCTTCCATTTGGATTGAAAAATGCACCATATGATTTCAGTCGACTTAAGGTTATTTAATTAATTTTTTTAATACATTAATATATTAAAAAGATGTAAAGAATATGCAATCCCTTATTTGGATGATGTGGCTGTATTTTTCCCAACACTGGGATGATCATTTACAACATCTAGAGGACATTTTCATTAAGCCAAATGTGGTGAAGTTGCACATAAAACCATTGAAGTGCCAATTTGCCCAAGCTTGAGTGAAGTACCTTGAACATTTAATAGGACAAGGGCGAAGAACGCCTGGCGAATTGAAAGTTCAAGCTATCAAAGATTTTCTTATTCCTGTAAATAAAACTCAAGTCTGTGCCTTTTTAGGGTTAACTGGTTATTATCGAAGATACATTTTTAACTTTTCTGTAATAGCAACTCCTCTAACCAACCTGTTAAAGGACAAGAATAGAAAATCAACTATCGATTGGAATAGCTCTTGCCAAAGTGTCTTCGATGAACTGAAAGAAAAACTTTCTAATAAACCCGTTTAGTACAGCCCTGATTTTACACAACAATTTATTATTCAGTGTGACGCTTCAAATATTGGAATTGGAGTTGTGATGTCGCAAGTGATTGGAAACAAAGAACATCCTATTATCTATTACACAACAATTTATTATTCAGTGTGACGCTTCAAATATTGGAAATGGAGTTGTGATGTCGCAAGTGATTGGAAACGAAGAACATCCTATTATGTATTATGTAAGAAATTTTCCACTACGGAACAAAAATACAGCACTACCGAGAAAGAATGTGCTGCTATAGTTTTTGCTATGCAAAAATTAAAATATTACTTGGATGGTCACCAAGGTTTTATAATACAAACAGATCATAATCCTCTAGTGTGGTTGGAAAAGAATACCGGAACTAATCCTAGACTTTTATGATGGGCTTTGATTTTACAGTCCTTTAACTACAAAATAGTTCATCGTATAGGAAAACAACATCAGAATGCTGATAGTTTGAGTCGTATCCCTTAAAAATTTGAAAAATTAAACTTAAATCTATAATTGAAGGGTACATTTTGGTATATTTTCATGTGTCTTAGTAAAATTTGTAAATATTCTTATTTATGTGTTTTTTTAAAGTGTTCATTAATTAGAGATAAGATGAGTGCATTTCTTAGCGTAAGTTACTACTTAGATAGATCTGGTACGTATATAAATATATATGTGTATTTCTAAACATTACTGAACATTTGTGAACTACTATTTGGTTTTCCTGACTAGAATCGAAAACACAAAACTTTTCATTCCATGAAAAGTTTCCTCCAAGTGGGGAGGGAAATAAATCTGCAATGATTTCAATGACTTGAGATGACGCTGCAGAGACAGCAACAAGAGTTTTTTCTTTTTTAAAAATAAAAAAAGTATAGCAGGCTGTTCGGCTGGATTCAAAGGTGATTTAGAACGGCCATGTTGAGAATGTAATGTTGGTGTTCCTATTACAAAATGTTCCTGTAAATTAATGTTATGTTATGTGCAATCAAAGATAATAAAAAAATTGATTGCTAATACAATGTGTGAGAAATTCACTGTGGAAATTTAATTCAGCATCAGAACAAAGTTAATATAATTACAAGATGTATTTTATACATTTATCCTTTCTTTGTAACAAATACATACTAAGATTTCATCTGAGCAATTAATAATACAATAGAATAGAGTTAAAATAGCAATTTTTTTTACCATTTTAATAGTTTCATATACAAAAAAAGCTGTTGGGAATAAAAGATTCACTCCAAAACCAAGTATATTTGGCTCAGATAAAATAACTCAATGTCTCTTAAAAAGCAAACTCTCCACATTACAAAAAAATGTGAAGGGTTTTCATTAAAGTCTCTAATAATTTGAAAATCTTTGAATGTATAACTTATGTGAAGATATTATTAAAGCTACTTTGAAAAAAGAGCTAACCTATAATTAAATTAACAGACAAAAAAGCAATTATGTTGAATTACACAAAATTATTCCTCAATCTTATAAAAAATAACAAAGACACAAATTATCAAATGTAGCTTTGTAACTGTAAAAAATAGTTTAAAAAAATTATTTCAATCTTAGTCAGACAAGAGAGATATCAGAAAATTTAAGTAGCAGAAGTTTACACTTAACAAAATTTAAATGAAATGTCATTAGCAAAAAAATTATTTCCTGCAGATAACATTTTCTCAGAAATCAAGCCTAGCTTCACACTGTTTCATAAAGGATTGATCTGTTGCTTAACAGTCATATTTTTAAATATGAGGACTAATTAACCAGGCCCACAGTTAATTGTGGATTTAAAACCACTACAACACAAAAGTCTACAGGAGGAATTGAACTCATGAACTGTTGAATTGAATTGCTATACATACAGCTACCATCTAAGCAGGTATAGGTGAATGCAATAAAAAAATATTTTTTAAAAGACAATAAAAAAAATCTTCAATCTTAAGGAGCATTATATATTTTTTAATACCTTAAGGAGCATCAATTACAAATAAAATAATCAATAAAGGATTGAATTTAATTAAAAATAAATGTTCAGTTCATCATTAATATGAACATACTGCCAATATAAAAACAAAATGCACATGATTATATGAAGGGAATTTTTCTAGTGAAAGATGAAAATTTATTGAACATTTGAAGAAGCATAAACATATCTAAATGATTGCAATAAAAAATAGATTATAAACAGAAAAAATTTTAACTATGAAAAAATTTAGTTTAAAGTATGCAAGAAAATTTCAGGAAAGGGTTTATGATAATGGTTAGAATTTTCTATTGTGGAAATATAAATAAGAAAATTAAAATGATACAATCAATTCAATGTATAATTAAAATAATATTCTGATTTCTGTCTTCAAGGATATACCAAAAATTATCTTGGTAATATTTTAAATGTCAACTTAAATTAAATGGTTATATTTTCAAATCTATCATTATATATGTTTAACCGTTTGTGGTTCAGTGTTCCAGGTGATGGAACACCAAACTTTAAATTGTTACCAAATCGTTGCATTTTATGATAAAAAGATGAAATTTGGCTTAAAATGTTCTTTTAACTCTCTTTTTTCATATTAGATGGCAGCACTACATAAGATGATCAAAAATTTTCAATTATAGATGATTATTTAAATCCCTTTATTTTGAAGGAATACTTCCAAAATTTTTTTCTCAAACAAAAATAATTGTTTGAAAAGAAATTTCTGTTATTTTGTTGCCTGTACCTTGAACTATTGATTCTATATTAATTAAAAATTTTTACACATAAAGTATACGCAGAATTATCTAATAAAACAAGGTGTTCCATCACCTGGAACATTGCGCTGCAACAGCTCTTTTCCTTTGCGTGATTAGCCTTAAATTCAATGCTGAGGGGAACAGCTGTGTTTATTTTTTACTGTTTTTCTCTCTTTTGGGATATAATAAACTAATGCTGAGGAATGTACAAGGAAGGATTACTTATATGGATAAAATTTCTATACCCTTATTGGCCTCTTGAATTGGGAAGCTTCAGTGTGGTATAGGATTATATCAGTTAGTTTGAATCCTCTCTAGTTAGAGAAGCATTATATTTATACTCTTGATTTTTCTTTATGCTGCTATTCTTTTTATAATATTGTGTAGATATTTTTTTGAATTCATATATTTTTAGTTTACTTTTTGCAAATATAATTTTAATTTTTAGTTAAATTTTTTAATTTGTTAATTGCAAATAAATGGCTCATAGAGTCCTTCTGAAGCAATAAAAATGCTTCAAAAATTGCCCTCTATTACTGAATCAGAACATATGGATAGTGATACAGAGAAATATGTTCATAAGCAACTTGATCAGTCTCAGTTTGAAAATGTTGTTTGTCGGATGCCAGTGAAAATGATGGCGATGATTTATCTCAACCAGGCTCTTCTATGCAGCCCCAAAACCTTACTTGGATAACTAAAAAAATTTTACAGAAATCTTTATTTTATTTTTATTTTTTTATGGTGTAGAGTAGCAGGCCTTGTTATGATGCACCCTGGACCACACTAAATCTGCTACGCAGGTGTAATGCATTGTTTTTTCATTCATATGCAAAACATTTATGCGTATCTGAGCTTCACTACAATGCTTGCTTTTTATGACCTTTGCAGTGCAGTGTTCCATGTGATGGAACACCCACAAAATCGAAATGGTACATGCAATCTTCACAAAATTTTCACTGTATACTCATATAGGCCTAAATAGACAACCTACAAATTTTTTTGTTAATATTTCAACTTTAAAGGGTAGTGTGCCTGAAAGGGTTAAAAAAAAGATAAACTGATGTCAAATTTATAATATTCACTCATTTTTTTAGGTAAAATATACATATATTAACAGATAATTATATCTTTGAATTTTTTTAAAGAAAATAACATTTATTCAACCTCAGTTATGCTCTAAAGAAAGAACAGAACAAGATTCCATAGTAAATCTACAATAATGACTTTTGTTTTCAAGATCTAATTATTGTCATCAAGATTACTGCAGAAAAAAAAATGAGAATACATAAAAATACAATTTATTTTGCATAATTTTATATTACTTTTAAAGTTAATTAAATGTTTAAATACTTGTCATATGAAGCATTTTAAATAAACATATTACACATTATTTTCAGTCTAATTTTAGTACAAACATGTTACAATATTAAATTAATATATTAATTTAATAAAAATAGAGAAATAAATACCTTGCAACAAACCAATAGATAATTGATCGGTATTTAGATTTTCTAAATATTCTCCAACATATGTGTTCAAAATCCATGCTGCTAAACCTTCTAACATATTTAATTCTAAATGAAAGAAATATGAATATAAATATATATATAGTCATAGATATATACTTAAACATATATGCTAAAAAGATTATAAGTATGTTAACCAATTGTAATTTATATAAAAAAGCAAAATTATATATTTCTGCATAAAAAATACAATATATATATATAATATGAAAAACTATGACAACACACTATAGATGCATTAAAATATTTCTAATGTTTCAAACAAAGTATTAAATGACAACGATAAATAGTGTTCAACCCATGAAACTTATATATAGTACTTCTAACTGAATTCAAATCTGCAACCAGAAATTTTATGCCACCCAGTTTTTTTACAATTATATTTTTAATAATTGATCCATGTTATATTCAAATGTTTATTAGATATAATAAAGGTTTCTAGCTGATGTCATATAGAAATAACTTATTTATTTACTTTTATAAAATTTACATATATAAATCAAGATATATGCTTATTGAGCAAACAAAAATACTAATTTAATGTAGTGCATATTTTTCAGACAAAATTTATTTCAATAACTTTTTTCTTATATTATGAATACTTATAGGGTATACATATACATAACAAGATAATCTTTAAAAGACAATTGAAAAATTGTAGTATATAATTTTGAAATTTGATAATTGAAGGCAACAAGAATTTATCCAAGGTCTATAAAAATTCTAGGTAGTTAAGTATATTAAAAAAAAATTTTTAGATGTGCAAAATATTTAGTTTTAGTATTAGAAATTATATTTAGATAAGTAAAAAGTACCCTTATCCAAAAAATAGGGGGTCCTGGTATGCACCTCTGAGGAAGGCAAAGGCCCACCCTGGGCTGTCAGGCCAATGAAGAAGAAGTAAAAAGTAAAGTAAAACTCCAGAATAATTTTAAGTCATTTAACAGGTAATTTTTTATTACAATAAAGTTTATGTAGGGTAAAAAAATGGTCTCTCAATTCAGCTGGTATCACAGTCAAGAAATAAAGTCCATTCTACTACAAGTAAGATTCAAATATACTCAGCATTTTAATTTCATATAGTCTTATTTATTAAACAATAGAATTAGTAATGAATATATGGTTTTATTTTTTCTTTATATCAAGAAGTGATAAATATTTTTGGGTTTAAAAAATTAACACATTAAGAATCACAAATTTTTATCTTCACAAATGAGGATGATACAAAAAAGTACTAAAAATACAAATAACATTTCAAAACTACAAATAATTTTCAATTAAGCTGATAAGCATTAAATCTATTTTAATTATAACATAAACTTTTATAGTCATCCAATGATTTCATTTCAAATTATTTAATAATTTAATTTTTATAACATTAAAAAGTTCACTAATAAAACTTTTGACAATGCATAAATATATCAATAAAAATATGTACCATGATAACGAAATGAAGAAATTAAACTTTTAGATAAATTACATTTCATTTTATTATTTTTCTGCACCAAATTGGTATACAAACTTCAAGCATGAATTGTATTAAGATTAAAAAATTTTAAATAATTTGTTACCAATTCAGAAAATAAATTTAAAAAAATAATAAATAACTTGCTTAAGAAAACAAATTTACTGAGTAATATTAAACATTGGAAGTAGAAATGAAAAGAAATATAGCAGTTTGCATAAAATATTACAAAAATTCATGAAATGTTAAGTTTGTTCTAAAGAGTCGTGTGATAAGGTAAATGTAAACTCATTAAAAAATTAATATTTAGAACTTGGTAACTGATGACTATACATAAATAATAATAACAACTTTAATAACTTTCAATTATGATAACAGTTTGTAACAGGTTCAGAGATTTTTATAGCAAAACATAACATGTTGACATCAGATAGTTATATTATGGCTTTTAATTTATTAATATTCGAAAATAATGATATTTTTGTTTTTAAAATTTAAATTGTTTAAAGTAAATAATTGAAATCAAATATCAAATCGAACTTCATCTTTGTAATAAAGATTACCAATAGGTTATTAATATATAAATAAATATCAGAATAACTTTTACGTTTAATAATCTCTTAACTAAGTTTTATAATTTATATTTAAAAGATGGTAGGTACTTTAAAAATGAAACCAGTTTTTGAGATAATGATCAAACTAAAATATTCAAAATACACATATTCATTAATGATCATTACAACAGATGTCACAGTATTCCTTAAAATACTTAATAGTTCAGAATATTAAGTGAAATGACTTCATCCTTTATTTACCCCATTTCAAAACAAAACAAACTAATAAGGTGTTCTGCTTATGTCAGCAGTTATTTTTATTTCTGAATCAAAACAAAAATAATTTCGTCATTTTTAATAATAACTATACATAAATTACTTAACATTATTTTATAATATATTTACACTAGTTATGATTTTAAAAAATCCAATTCATCGAATATATGCACTAAATTACATTTATTTTTAATACCACCTCTCTTGTTCTATCTGTAACTGTTAACTACATGGCTTTTCGGCGCCACAAGCGTCTCGAGCCAGAGCCCGGAGACTCGGCTCCCAGAAGATTTTGGCTATGATTCAGTGACTTGGCGATGTAAAGAAAGCGATAAGTTTCTCTGGCTAGGAAGTTTATCTCATTGTTAAACATGGCGGATTTCACAGCTATGCTTTCCGTTTTCCTTTAGAAATATGTATCGATTTAGTATTGTTATACTTTTATAAATGTAACAAATTATTAGTTAATTAATTCATCGGGAATATAATTTCTTTGTATTATAAAAACAATGGATGTGTGTGTATTGCGTTTACATGATCTTTTCCTCTCTAGAAAAACAATTTAGTCAAATTAATTTTATCATGGGAATACAGAAATAAGAAGGACACGTGATAATGCAATTCACACTTCTTTGTTACTTTCATATTATGACATCCACCTTATCTGCGAAAAAATAACTGTCTTCAGCACCATAAAAATACAAATAAAGTTGTTATCTATTTCTATTTTAAATATGGTGCTAAGATATAAGCAAACTATTCCGCTTTTCCTTCATATTTCGAAAAAATATTAAAACTTGCAAACATATATAAACAAATCCACTAACACGAACCTCGTTTCAAATTAGACCGGGGAATAAGAAAACTTAGGGTTACTAATATTAAGTCTGAACAATAGTCACATTTTACACCGCCAAATTATTTCAACTACTCTCTTCAAGTGCGCATGCGTTAGAATTCCCATTTGGAGCCAACGTTCCGGGCCCGGTCTCGAGACGCTTGTTTCGGCGCCAAGGTTCGTTCAGACCGCAGGCCAATATTTCGTTGGTTTCAGACAAATATCTTGGACGTTTGTTTCAAAACATTTTCAAATTTTCTTGTGTTAATTTATCTTTAAATTGCAGTACACTATGGATGCCGATATCGTGCTAAATTTAGATTATGAAACGCAACATTTTGAATTTCATCCCATAATTCTTTTTGATGAAAGTAATGTATAATTTTTTATAATGAGTTTTGAAAAGGAAAGAAATTTTATTTTTACAAGATATTGAAATTTTTGAATATTGAAAAAAAAAGATACATATTTTTAGAATATATTTTACAAAAAATAAGTTTGTTCAAAATTTAACTTTATTACTACTGAATTTTGTGTTTAAAGAAAGCATACATTATTCAAATTTATTGATGTTTTTTTTCTTACTTAATTTTATTCAGTAGACTGTTTATTTGGCTTAATTTTGAGTATTTTAAGTAAAAGTGAAATTCACTCTTGATGAAAATAAAGGAACTAAAATGTTGATTATATATGGAAGCATTCTTATATCATCATTATTTTATTTCCTTTAAAAAAATCTTTGCCATGAGAAATATTAGGATTTTGTTTTCTAGATTTATTTTATTTATGGTTATAAAACTTCTTTTAAATCATAACAGATGTTTCTAATTATGTGTACATCATGTTCAAATATTTAATTTTTTTTATTTATCATTGGAATGATTGTTTTTGATGTATTATTGGTAATTGTTTTTTATTTTGATTATTCAAGAAAAACAGACGTTATAAAATCTCATTCATAATTAAACATTTCTGGTTAAGAAAAAGAATAATTCTCAATTTTGTAATTTTTGTTATGAAAGTTAAAAATATTTCTATAAAAATTGCATATTATTTTTACGAAATAAAATGCTCTATAATTTATATCCTTAGTTTAAAAAAATTAGTAATACTTATAAATTAAATTTAATGTTTTTGTCAAGTATGCTTAATGGTTAAATAAAAAAGGAAGGGAAATGAGAATCTTGTGTTGTAATTATGCTCATAATTTGCTTGTTTGTAAGGGGGGTGATAAAACAATAACCATTATTTGCTTACATAATGTTTGAATGATTACTGCTTAGTAATTTAATTAGTTGCAAATTAACCTCTTAACCGTCTGGGATTCAGTGAAGAAAGTGCTTCATTTTTGCTTCGCGGTGGCAACATAGTTTTGGCTTTCACTGCAATGCAAGTTTTCCCCCTTTAGAAATTGTCAAGAATACAAAAGCCTGTAACTCTTGATGAGGCGTATTTCCGTTTTACCCTGGACCACCTCACAATAATCACATTCTAATCACTTACATTGAGGAAAGACCATCAATCGTTGTCAGCTGAAGAAACCCACGCGTGCTAGTAGTTTTTTTGTGAATGTTCTGCTTGAAACTTTCTTCAAGTTTCTATTATAATTTTTTAATTACAATAAATATAAATTTTATTTTATTATTTTGAAAATTATTATCAAAAAATTTAATTTACTTCTACGCAGTTTTATATTTAAAATTCTTAAATAAAAAAATATTTATATGATGGCTAACTCAATGAATATCATATTATCATAATTTTAAAATGACATTTTGCTATATATATATATATATATATATATATATATATATATATATATATATATATATATATATATATATATATATTATTAAAAATCAGAATTTCTTTTGAATTTCCCAAATAGTTAAAATTTTAATGATTTAAATAGCTGTTAAAATGCGTTAATTTGTAATTTAATTATTAATTGATTTTATTGTCGATACTTTTCAAAGTCAACACTATTTTTTAAAATCATCAAATAATTTTCAAAATTATTGAAAGAAACAGCTCTGATGCTTTATACATAAATTGAAGAATTTCGACAAAATTTTTATATAGCTTAAAAAATAAAAAGCTAAATTAATTGCTTAACAATAGACTTCAGAGTATATTGTAAACTATTCATTTCAGTTGAAATTTTGTAAATTTTTTATTTGAATATAAATTTTACATTCAAAATTTTTTTAAATGTAATTTGAAGTCGATTGTTAGGGAATTAATTTCGCTTTTAATTTTTTTACGTATTAAAATACATATTAAATTCTTTGTACAGAAAGATTTCTAACTATGCAAGAAATATCTCTTGATATAAGATTCATGTTGTGATTAGATATCTTTTATATTTCTTAAACTGTTTTGCACAAATAATAAAATGTTGTATCTCACGCTAAAAATTTTTAGAAGGAAAATAAAAGCAAGGAATTCTTAATGCTATTATTTCAATAGTATTCTAATAATTTAATATTTAATATAAAACATGTCAATATAACATTTTTTTAAATATTCAAATTAGTCCTGCATTAAATATTTTTCCCTTCACTGAACTAAAACTGCTTTGACATGCAAATCATTAACAGTGGTAAATTTAGCGAACTATTTTTTTAAAGCACTTTAGTGAAATAAGGATTTGATTTCCTTCTTCTTTTGATGGTTATAAAATAAAAATATTTGGCTAGTTTTCATTAGATTAAACAAATATTTTTAAATAGTTTTTATTAAAGAAGTAAATATTCACAAAATTTATTTTCAAAAGTAAATTCATTAACCAGAAATGAATACTTTATCTAATTTCGACAGCATTAATTTTTGCCTTAAAAATAATCCATTAAAAAATACGTATCTTAATTTATTACCACAAAGATATAAAATTTATTTCTTATGTTAAAAATATCTTACTGAAGGTTGAATTATTTAGCTTTATATTAGAATTAAGTCACATTGAAGTTTGTTTTCGTGTGTTTACACGAAAGGAATAAAAAATCATAATTTATAGTACTTATTTGAAATAATCTGTCTCAAGAATATAAACGTATAATCTTTAGATCATTTGCAATTCTGTTAGATATTGAAGTATATAAAAAACAAAGCATAACACTTAAAATATATTCATTAAATTAGTAAATGAAAATATTTCTTTTACATGCTAAAGGAAATTTCCTATTTTCCAGAGTTTGTAAGAATCAAACTTCTATTCAATGATTTTAAATTATATTTATACGAAATATTTGCTTAACATATCCTTAATTTTATAAAAAAAATTACTAAAATAATTTTGAACCTCTTAATTAAAGTATTAAAAAGTTTTACATATTATCTGCTGTTTTCCTTATACTGAATAATGTTTGTGATTACTGAATTCAAACATTTTTTAAATAGTTAAATTGATCATTAGAGTATGTGAAATCATATAATGTCTCTGAAATAGATATGCATTTCTTAAACAAATATTTAAGGGAATATTTCTCAGAATTTTTCCAAAACTTGGAATTCTTGATGTATTTTAATATCATTTGCAGTCCTACACCAAAATGTGAATTTAGTGAAAGTTTGAATCAAAATTAAAGTTTTCATGCTAAAAATAATAGCTTCTTTATAAAGTTATAGACATTAATCGTAACAAAATAATATATTTTTATGTGGAATGAAGAGTAACATTATTTCCATTCTAAAATTCAAAAATATTTATATAGTAGAATTTATTCCTCCAATTTTTGTAATTACTTTGTGATCTTAATATTTTAAACAATGGTTGAAACATGTGTACTGAAATTTTAGAGTGGTGTGAAGCTATCAACATTATCAAGATTGATGGTATTGACAAATTTGTGGAACTTGGGAATTTTCAAATTCTGTGGGAAACCGATAAATTTAAATTGAAAACAAATGTAGTATTGGTATAGTAGATGCACATTTCCAATCAATTTATCTTGAAAACATCTGTCTAATGATATATTCCATGTGAGCGTGTCAATAAATCGCCTTCAGCTGACCAGAACAAATTATTGAAATGTTATACTTTCACCTTGCCATTCTTGTTTGCGTATCTGTCTATATATATATAGGAGTGCGGTTTGATTTACCCTCACTCTCAGAAGCTAAATTCTAGTAGTTAGTTGCATCTGTGAAAAACTATATATATATTACCATTTTACAAACATGTCTGATTCAAGCAGTGAAGAAGAATTTTATTTTTATGATGAAGAATACTCTTCGGACACGGATAGTGAATTTGATGATCTTTCGGGGCTCGTAATTGGTACCCAGTTGACAGTTCAGCTGCGATAGCTCCACCAGCATTTCCATTTACAAATAAATCAGAAGTCAACATACCTATAGTGGATTCTTCAAATCCACTGGAGTATTTTCGCTATTTTTTTGATAACAAAATTTTAGAATTCATAATTTTAAATACTAATGAATACGCTAAGTTATATATTGAAAGTAATGAACTAAGCCCAAGTTCACGTTCAGCTCAGTGGGAAAATATAAATAAAGAAGAATTGCTGGTTTTTCTTGCGTTAATCATTAACTTAACATGGGTATTGTTCAAAAACCCGAAGAAGAAATGTACTGGTCAAAAAATACCTTTGTTAATACACCATTTTTTCGAACAGTAATGACTGAAAAAAGATTCAAATTAATAATGATGTTTCTTATTTTTTCCAAAACTGTCGAAAATGATTCCCAAGGGAAAGATAAGAAAATATCGAAGCTTTTAAATCTCTTGGTAACCCGATTGAAGGCAGCATTACAAAGAGATTTGAATAAAGATGAATCTATATTACTATTCAAAGTATGGCTTGGATGGAAGCAATATATACCCAACAAAAAAGCAAGGTTCGGTATAAAATTTTTTATGCTTTGCGAATCATCTTCAGGTTTTGTGAGTAACATTATAATGTACACTGGAAAGGACACTTGTTTTAATCCTGCATACATTGAATATGGCCTTGCTACGAAGAGCGTTCTATCCTTGATGAATGATTATCTGGATAAAGGACATTGTCTCATAACAGACAACTTTTACACGTCACCCGAACTAGCAGATTATCTAATAAAAAGAAAAACTGATATCTTTGGAACCCTAAAGTTAAATAGAAAAGATGTTCCGAAACTTTTGAAAGAAAAAAATCTGAATCGAGGTGAAATAATGGGATTCCAAAAAGGAAAAATTTTAGTCATGAAATGGATGGACAAGAAACCTGTTGCCATATTGAGTACCATACATTCAATGGAAGTAAAAGAAGAAGAAAAATTAAATAAATGTGTAATTAAACCCACAGCAGTTATTGATTATAATCACAAAATGGGTGGAGTGGACAAAGTTGATCAGTGCATTTCTAGCTACTTGTGTGCAAGAAACGGACAAAAAAATATTATAAAAAATTTTTTAGACATTTGCATTTGGAATGCATACATAATTTATAAAAAAAAGTGTGGAGAAATGTCCCATTTAAGTTTTCCGTTAACTTTAGTGGAAAAACTTTTGGAAAATTGTTCAAGTAGAACCATATATACAAGACCAAGCAAAAATGTGATTTTGAAAACAGTGTGTGGGAGAACATTTTCCTTAATTCATTCCTCCTAACGACAGAAAAAAGTCACCAACACTTTGTTGTGCAATATGCTGCAATAAAAGAAATGAAAAAGGGATAAAAGTAAGGCGAGAAATTAGATATTATTGCAAAACTTGTGCCGTCGCACTTTGTCCAGCTCCTTGCTTTCGACTTTTCCATTCTATTGAATAAAAACAAAATTATAAGGTAAGCCAATTTTATTTAAATTAACTATGAATAACACATAGCTATGAATGCATATAAATGTGCTGGACTGAAGTATTGTACTTATTTTTAGAAAGTTCGGAGTTCTTAAAATCTACAAAATCACTTTTTATAATTTGTTCTAAAAAATAATTGTGCTAGATTTATTATGATGTGTATTATATATATATATATATATATATATATATATATATATATATATATATATATATATATATATATATATATATATATATATATATATATATATATATATATATATATATAATTTCTATAATGCCTTATACACTTCCTAAGCTTATATGTTTTTAAAAAAATTTCAATAGCATATAATTTGTCATGCTTCTTTAGATAAAGAATTAATAAATATTATTTTTTGTGGTATATTTTTGAATTTTGCTTTGAATAATTTTAATTGTCTAAATTATATATTATCTAAATTTGAAAAATCATTTTTATATTCTAAAATATAGAGTCAAAATAATTTTATATTTTGTATTGATAGTTTGCAAATTATTCTTGAATTCTGAGAAGAAAACTGTTAGCCTAAGAGGTGAAAATTCTTTAAATTTTAGAAAATTAATATAATTTTAAAACCGTATTTTTAAATCTGAATATTTGTTTCCAAACAAGGCTTATCAACGAGGTGTTACGAAATATAATTAAAAATTTCATGTTGTTAAGATTTATGCTTTGACTGAGATTTATATCCCTCGATTTATTTTCATATTTTTAATTGTTTTTATAAATAAATATAATGAGTAATAAACCTTCAAAGCATAATTATAACATTTATTTGTAAATATTTTCATGTCACATGTATAAAATAAAATATTTGGAAGTGTCTTCAGTAAGGGTATGCATTATACTAATATTTAAGCATAATTTACATTTTATTATAAATGTATATGTATCTGATGAAATAATACGATAAATTTTTGTTTTCTATGGAAATAATTTCATTATTAAAAATTTAAATACAGTTAAATGCTAAAATTTATTTCAATATTTTAAAATTTAAAGTATTACATTTTAAAATCAAGTGTGAGAGAATTTAGTTCATTTTATAATACTATTTTTTTCTTACATTCAACAAAAAATGATTTAAGCTTTAATATTTTATTTACATAAACACAAATTTTGTATAACTAAGATTTCCGATTTTTTGTTAAACATTAATAAAAATATATAAGCATTTAAATGATAACTCTAGAAACAAGTTATTTAATTTATAAATTAAAATTAGGTTCACTGTGAAATTAGTTAAAATCTGAGAGATTACAAGGATTAAATACGTACAAAAATCATTACAAAATTGTTTCAAATACTAAATTCATTCAAATGTTTAAAAAAATAACATTCAATTTATTACTTATTTTATCCATTCTAATTTTAAGAAATTTTTTAACTTTTTAAAATTTCATATTTTTGAATATTTAAATTATATAGATTCCTCATATTTTAACCTTGTCATTAAGTCACATATTAATATAATCTCATATTGTCCAGTTTCCAATTAAATTATAAACAATATATATGTATATATATATAAATACAAAGAAACTAAATAATGTTATTAATTTAAAAACTTGATAAAAAATGTAAAGAAAATTAGTATTATTTATATTGTTTATAAATCGCAATAATTAGAGAGTCTTCAACTATGAAAATCTAAATGAGAATAAATATAGAAAAGTAAAACAGTTGCTTTCTTGCAATACTTTCGATTTCCACTCACATTAGTTAAATCAACCATGACCGTTCAGTAAGTAAGTTCCCAAGCCACGATTTCACGGCAATCCATCAACTCGGGGGTTGAATTTAAAGCACTGCAGTGAAGCCAGTTGGCCCTACCAAGGGGCTCGGGATAGACCGAAAATGCCCAGAAATTTTTGCCGAGTGTACGGGATAGCCGGTTAACGGGTTAAAATCTAGATTATATTTGGTAAACATGCATTTTAATTAGAAACAGCTGTAATGTATCAAAATTTCTATTGAATTCTAAAATTTTTAATATTTAATTAAATTTTTGCCTAAGTGTTAATTTATGTATTAAAATAGTATTTATTGAAATTATAATTTATGTTTAAATATTGTGTATAATTTTTTTATTGATTTATCTTGATTTTCAGTTTACAATGTTTTTTATGAAAATCTTTTTAAAGCACTGAATGATATGAAAGACTTTTTATGTGAGGAGGTATGTATCATATATGTAATATCTTTTATAATTATTCCATTTATAAAGTAACACTTCAAAAAACATTTGTTGTGCACTTTAATTTTAAATTTTTATCAAAGTTTTGTAAAATGGGGAAGGTAAAAGATCAAAATAATGAATAACAATATACCATTAATGTATGTATATGACATATGTACTTATGTAAAACATTTTATACATTATTATTATGTAAATTCCTTACAACTTATAAATAAATATTTATATGAAAGTTTTCTTAAACGCATTCCACACACACAAACACACATGGTGACTGAAATCAAAGCATAGACCTTTTGCCTTGAAAAGTACTATCCTAGCCACAAGACCAGAATGAGTCCATATTTATTTAATATTACTATATATTTTTATTGCGATGTTTTTTAAAATAATTTCTAATTATCTAAGTTTTTTTTTTAACTTTTCTATTATATATAATATATAAACTAATTTTCTAGAACAATTTTAAACCATGTTAGTGATTTCTATTTGTAAATTTTAAATTCTTCTAAAATTTAGAGTGAGAATATTAAAGATTTTAATGAGAAACAATTGTTTCATTACATGTATTCATTTCAATGTTTAATTTAACATTTGATATTTTAATACCATGTAGTAGAAAGTCTAAAGCTATTATAAGAGTATTTCAATATCTACCAGAGTGACTTTTCAGAAATACTGAAATGTATTTTATGTGTTGTATAGTAGAAAAATTGGAAAATTTCAAAGTATACGCCCTAACAGGCTGTGAATAATGTTGTGTTTCTGTCCTCTCTCTGCAGACACATCCTAAAAGAAATGCTTGGAAATTTTCTAAGTTTCTTCCTTGTCTTTGGAATATAATCCAGTATTTATGAAAATCTTGCCATGTGGCAATTTAAGCAGTGGATATTAAAATGCTTTAGAATGGCTATCATTATTAGGCTATCCTATATGTAAAGTCAAAATATAAAATATGAAAATATTGTTGAAGTGGTTTTTAAAAAGAATATGCAGCATTTATTTTTATTACGTAAAAAATAATCATTGTATCATCAGCTGTATCATAATATTCTATGATCATTTTAATTGAAGAAAAGGATAAGTAGCCCAATAAAGTATCTAATGAAATCTAAGTCTTATTTTTGCAAAATTTAATTTAAAATGTTACATATTTCAATAAATTTTCTTTATGTAATAGTCTAATTTATTTTGCATTATAAAACATTTATTTTAATTTTTATTTTTGATCAGGTATCAAATATTAAATAATGACTTTGAATTTTAAATAATATTTAATTTACTGCTTCTAAGCAGGAATTGACGATATGGTAATATTGGTTTGTATTTATTGGTTTTGTAAATATAACTAATGTCACTCAAAAAAAAAATCAGATGGAAGCTTCTATTGATAAAAACAAATTTTCAGCAGTATCTTCTAAAGTAGAGTTTTTCTTTCTATTTTTATGTTGAAATTAATGAGTAATGGCATTAAATTGTAAATGTTAATTACACTTTTTTGATGTAATTCCTCTTTAAGTGAAAATTATTTTACGATAATCTTGTTATAAAATTATGTAAGGCATTGTTTCATATTGTGAGGGGTTTTGATTACTCATTGTAAATTTAGCTGTTAAAGTTCATGATTTCCACCATGCTTCATGAGATCTTTAATTCTTTGTACTATACTTTTTTTACGAATTAGATCTTTTTGTTACTGTATATATATTACTTTAATTTTGATAATATATTTATAAAACATGGAATAAAGTTGTATATAAAGGAAGTAATTTAAAATATTATTTATCAAAATTCTTAGGAAGGTAAAAAATTTAAACAAAAATTCACTGATCGGAGTAAATTATCAAATTGCTGTTTTTATAGAACAGTTTCAAATTTTTAATTGTGAAAATTGTTGATCAAGAGAATATAACATTTCAAAGTATTTTTGAGAATTACTTTTAGAATAATAATTTAAAGTTTTAAAATAATAGTAACTTTGAATGTAGCAAATATGTATCAAAATAAAATAACTTATTAATATTGTTATGACTTTTTCCAATATTTGAAAACATACTTGTGTAAATTTTTTAATATACTTATTTCAATCTAATATTTGTAAAAAAAGATTGTAAAAAGACTTCTATCATGTTCTTCATTCCAGAGTCATCCAATGAGAAACACAGTTATAAAAATGTTGTGGTTTTACCTTGCATTTGATTGCAAACAGACAAGTTTGTATCGTTGATAGTTTAATTCTTAACATTGATTACTATTAGAATTTTTTAACAATGTCCTCAGTTTTGAATTGTTTTTTATATTGTGGGAAAGAAAATCTTTGAAAAAGTTGGAACAAAGTAAAAGAATTAATTAATGAATGCTAATTGATTGTCCTGAAAATAAAATTTCTGATAAATTAATACTTCTGGAAGAAGAATGTTCCAATATACCCATTATAAAACCCTTGGCTATCATAAAAGATGCCATCATCAGATGGAAATGAAAATATTGCTTTAGAAAACGCACTTAACCATGTAACATGAAGCAAAATTAATTCTGCTTTTCAAAATCAATCTTATATTTTTCCAGAAATATGTATTATATGCTAGAAGTAAAGTTTGAAAGAGAAGCATTCCAGAAAAGAGAAAAATTAAGTAAATATGAAACAAATACTAATAATTTATTGTCAGCGGCAATTGAAAAAATGGTGAAAACTTGCTGCATCATTTAAGAAATCAGGAAATCGTAAGAAAGTGTAAAAATTCTGGACGCATTCAAAATGAATGCTGACCAGGTGGCCCAAGTAAACTAACTTCAAGAAATAAGTGAAGTATTGTTTAAGAAGCTATTAGAAAGCCACTAATTTCTGCTAAGAAAATTACAGGTAACATTCTCGCATCTTTTAACATTAGAGTGATCACTCAAACAATAAGAAATGTGTTACATAGTGCTGGTTTAAAAGGCAGAACTCCGAGAAAGAAACTAATGATCTCTAAAGTTAATAGAAAGAAGTGTTTAGAATTTGCTGTGAAATACAAAGACAAACAGATGGACTTCTGGAAAAAGATTATTTTTTCAGATGAGAGTAAATTTGAAATTTTCACCCCCTAGTATCCGAAAAATCTGTTGAAAAAATAAAACAGCCGTTGATAGTAAAATTGTACTTCAGACCCTGAAACAGGATGGTGGAAATGTGATGCTTTGTGGCTGTGTAGCCTATGACAGGGTTAGAAAATTACACTTTATTTACACAAAAATGACAGCTTTAGATTACATTGATATGTTGCGGCATAACTTATTAGACAGTGATAGAAAATTGAGTATCGGAGGCACTTTCTTATTCCAATAAGATAACGATCCAAAAACATTGCAATAATTACTAAAACATGGTTGCTTTATAATGCGCCAAGACGCCTTGAAATTCCACCACAATCCCCAGATATAAATCCAATTGAAAATTTGTGGATGCTCAAGTGCGAAAAAAATTTAAAGTATAAATAGTTTGAAAGATGCACTCATGGAAGCTTGAGAAGAAATTGATCAAGAAACCACAAAAAAGTTAATAGAATCAATGCCAAGACTTCTTGAAGCAATTGTAAATGCCAATGGAATGCATACAAAGTATTAGATTAACATAATTATAATTAGTATAAAACATAATTATAATTATTTTATAAAATAATTATAATTATGTTTTAAATTTGTCACTAAGTGTACAAATACTCTTTTTGTATAGTTTTTATGAAGTTTTATTCATTAATCAACTAAATTTTATGTAATTGTTTTTTTTTTTTTTTTTTTTGTTGATATTTATTATTATTTTACCTCAATTGATTATATTTCTGCAATTTTAACTTAGTTGCCTTATTTTATTTTGCTATAAAATTCTAAAATTGAAGTGTACAAATAAATATTAAGTCAACTGTAGCTCACACATCGGGATTTTAAAATCCTAATTTAGTGTAAGTTATGGGTGTTAAATTTTGTTTAAATATGTTATTTAAATAAACACTTTGTCTTATGTTATTTAACAGGTTTCCAATAAATTTGAAGCCAAGAATTGGGATGAGTAACATTTTATGATATTAATGAGGAAACATTTTACAGATTTTCGAGTATTATAGCTAAGCCAGGAAATTGAAATTCACAAATCATCATATTACTATATAATTAGCTAAATAATTTCTAGAAATACCATCTTAAAATATCATTCTATTATAAAGAAAGTCTTTTGACTAAATACAAAATTTTGCAATCCTCATCATATTGTAAATTGTATTACTTAATAGTACCATTCAACCAAGTCTAATTAAAGTGCAAACAATCTCATATAATAACTCTTCTTTGGATGGCATGCACAATAAGTTCAGCATAATGATGGTTTAAGTGCTTCTATTTTAACTTGAGTTCCTCATGTTGGAGTAGTTAATCTACCTACAGTGAGTGTAAAAAATATTCGTACAGTACGACAATAGATTTAAAAGAGATTCGTTCATAAAAATTATAAACATAAATTTCATTTTAAATGTAAATACATAACAGAACATATTTTCACTATTTTCATGTGAAATTTACACAAATAATTTTATACATGAGTAAATATTTACAAAACTAACAATCCAACATCTTGTGGTGTAAAAAGTTTTCGTACACTAAAATAAATACAAACTTTTTAGTCGTATTGTAATTGGCTTAGCCATTAAGATGTAGTTAATTGATGTCATCTTGTAAGTTACTTAAAGGGTTCTTCAGTGGAAATTTTAATGTAGTGAGAAATTTTAGTTAAAATGTACATTTCATCTAGTACTTAATTCAATGTTTATATTTTCATTATGATTTAAAATGAAATAATATTTATGACAATGGCATAATTGATTGTTATTATATTACATATTATGCTATCGTGTATATTCTTTTATAAACTCCATTTCTACGAAAGGTAATTAAGCAAGAGTGGAATACTTGCATGTGATTGGCTGAACGATTTGTAACAATAAGAGTAAGTTAAAACTGGCACAATGAAAAAAGTGCATTGTATTTTTTTATTTATAAAATAAGGAGCAGTTATTTCTTCCAGAACTTTTTGCATTTATAGTTTCCACATAAAAGTCGAGTATAATTTTAAATTTTTAAATTACCCCCAAAGAATTAGTACAGAACTAAATTTTTAAGCCTCTTTCTAGCTTCAGCCCTCACTCTACTAGGAGTTTTGTATTAAGCTGACCATCTAACTGGGACATATGCTTTGCATCCCCAGTCAACAATCTGGCATCTTGGTCAAGCAAACAGATGTGGCTATCGTAGGCTTTGACCCCATTGGAGCTGTCGAGACACTTAGTTTTAGTTTAAAAATTTATTTTATATCTCTTGAAAAACAAATGAAAACTGTAATCTGTGATGTATTATTGAGTATATGCATAAAGTAAGTATGAGTGCATTACTGTGAATTTCATGTAATTTAATTTTAAAAAATTTTAATGCAATAAATTATAAAAAATACTATATGTGAAGATGAATGTTCCATTGCCTTATTTTGTTTAAGCATTGTACCAGTGGATAACAATGAATTAAAGTGTAGGTTACAGAAAGATGCATCTTAATGAAGAAACCAGTTGTTCACAAGATATCAAGTTTACATTAACATAATTTTCATGTTATTGTACCATTTTCTATTCTGCTGGTTTTGTGGCAGGAATTTCTTATAGTTTTGCAAATCTTATAATTTTAGCCTTACTAATTTCAATTAAGGTATTCAATCTAAATACAGTTTCCAGACTATTGTTTTACACAAATGATTGTAAGCAAGTGTCAATGATTAGTTTTGTTAAAATGCATTTTTATGAACAAGATTTTATGATGCTGGCAAATATGATAAATATTTAAAAAACATTGTGGGGAATAATAATATATATATGTATATATATAATCATAAAAATTACATAAATATTTTTTTAATTGAACGATTTAAATGATTAAAGAAAACTTTACATTTTTGTGTCCTATTATTTAAATATCTAATAAAAGGATTGTTCAAAAGTGGAATAAATCTTGTTCTATTTTTATAATTTGATAATGAAATGCAATAAAATATATTTATTCCTTATTTAAAAGGAGTACATAAAACCTTCAATGTGTTGTCTACTTTCAAAGTTTACCAAATTTTAAAAAAATCTTAATCAAATTTTGGCTTAATGTTTGATTATTTTTGATTTTAAATTCCTGTCAATACAATTGTGTTGTATAGATCGCTGCTCATGAAAAAATGTTTTGATACAAATTTTTTAAATGCATATAAATATTAAACTATATGTAGATAATTTACTTTTTTTATTTTCAGTATAAGGAAACTATTTCATTTGAAACCTTAAAAACAAACACAGATGCTCTTTTCCATGAATTAGTACAGAAATTAGACAAAGCTATTGATAAATTTGAGGTAAAATCTAAAAGCATTTTATTTATTGTAATATTTTTATTTTCCAATAATTGTTTAAATTTTATTTTGTTAAATAAATGTCTAAGTTCTTATTATAGTGTGCATGACAGTTTGCCATTTTCATGCTATAAGTATAAAATAATTATATGATTTATTTTGAAAATAAAAGTTAAAAACTATGCTTGTAAATTAAACTAAATATTTTAAGTCTTCCTTTACTTTTTCTTTCACTTTGATTTTAGATTAATTTTAAGTTTTATGCTAATTAAAGAAAATTTTTAATAAAATGTACTTTATTTTTATGGTAATATATTTGCATGTTTCTCTTAGTAATTTGAAATTCTTCATTTTAATAAAATGTATGTTCTAAGAAGTAAATGCTATATAAGCAAAATGAAAAACCTGATTCATTTATTAATATATAAATTTTATATGTATTTAGACTTAAATCATCACAAAGTTAGAAATCAAAATTAAGAAAATCTTAGTTTTAAATGTGTATTAGATATCATTCATATTTGTTTAACATGGATTATATTATTTTCATATAAAAACATCATAAATTCCCTAAACTTTCTGCATTATTTGATTATCAGCTTGTAGAGTTGCTAAATTAAAATAATTATTAATGCAACTTCTTTTAGAAACAATTTGAATGTTTATTGTAAATTTTAGTCTTCATTTTAATTTCAGTTATTAAAGTTAAATTATTAAATTTTATTTTTAAAAGTATTTGCAAACTGTAAGTAATAAGAAATTCATTAAATTAAAAGTTTAAAATATTTTAATAAAATAATTATGTATACAAATAACATTTTGATTTTTTTATTTGGCATTTTTGGGAAATTATTAGTATTGCAGATTTTTAAGTAATTCAGTGTATATAAATCTACTTTATGACTATATCTATGGATAAAAATAATCAGGTAGTATATCATTCATATGTTTCTTGGAAATTACTTCATTTTCATGCATCCTGAAAATCTCTTGGAAATTAATAGCATTTCCTTGAGAGATTTATTATTTATCAAAATTTTTTTAGTAAGTTCTATAAATTCAGATTTTTTACTATCAATCAAGATAATAAAGCTTCATATACTAATTTTATTTAACTTTGAATATAGCAGTAGTAAATAATGATGAAATAATTTCACTTGATTAATTCAGAAAATATGTAATTTAATAGTAGAAAAAATACAAATTTTTTCCTGCACTAATGTGTTACTTTCTAGATACAAATATTATTTAAAGGAAGTGACAATGTCGGATAATTTATTTTCCATGTAATTTTTCAAAATTTTATAATTTTATTGTTTGAATTCTGGTTTAATATTTGAAATGTAAAATAATTGAAAATGATATATCTTTATTTTTTAAATAATATGCAATACATTTTGGAGGATAATTTCTTTAGATTTATGCATTTCTTAGATTAATAAAATATTTTAATTATCATAGAAATTTTATTTATTAATTTTTTTATTTTATTTTGTTTGATTCAAGTCTAGTTCTGTTTGGTATTTTCTTCTTTATAAATGTTCTTATCTTGACTGCTGTAAAAAACAAATATATCAATTATTTTAGTTATGACATTATATTTGGTATTTTTAAGCAATAGCATTGAAATTTTATAAAAGTGTGCTTTTCAAAATATAAATAGCTTTTTAAAAAAAATACTGTATGCATTGTTATATTTTATTAAATCTTTTTATCATAATGTTTTGATATTGTTAACTCATAATTGATAAGTCAATAAATTCAGTTTATCTGTTACATCTTAAGATAGTCACCATAAACAGACTCAATTTAAATGTTTGTAGAGCAGGAAAAAAACTATTATTCAAGGCAATGTCTGCTTGGACAAATTATGATTGTTCAAACAAAAATTTCTATTTAAATCCTTGTTTTACTTAAAAGTTAATAATTTCCTACAAAAAATTTGCATATACTTAAAAACAAGTAATAAAAACTTTTTAGAGATGAATGTATTAATTGCATAGTATTAATTTAAAAGGAATCTCTAATGTTCATTTTTATAGTAATATGTTAATAGTTCTAAAATTAAACTTTTTATTTTGAAGATTATAATGTCATTAGTTCTTCACTGTATCATCATTTTCTTAAAGTTTTTATTATTCCTATATCAATATAAACAGATTATCCAATAGCTTCTTGCAAGAATATGTCATTGAGCTATCTTCTAATGAAATTATCTTCAGTGTCACTCAGAAACAATGGCACAAAATGGTTACAACAAGGAGTGATCTTTCCATCTATAGGATTTCTTGGTTTCAATGAACTACCTCGCACACTAAGTTGGCTATCTTATATGTTTGTCTGATCTATATAAAAATATAACATTGATGAGAAATCTTTCAGTATTTCAATACTAATTATTACTATTACAATATCATAACAGCTCCTGAAATTCTAAGGTATTATTATTATAACTTCTACAGTATAGAATTACAAATCCAGCACATTGCTGATTGGCTCAGCCTCACATCTATTATGAATTTTTGACTGAATGTTGGTCATAGTTACTTGATGGTTCATTTATTTCGTATATGTGTCTTGCCAAGCCCAACCTGTTCATTTTGCTGCTATGAAATGATAGAGACATTCTAAGGAAGTATTAAGCAGTATGAGGCACCTCAGAAACAGCGCTATTAGGCTTCCCTCAGGTGATAACTATTCCTTTTTTTTATTTATTTATTTTATTGTCAGGAATCTTGTCATTGGTAGACGTATAGTAATTTTTCTTGAAATAATGCCACAACTACTTCAATACAATAAAACTACCTTAGGTGTAACATTTCTTAAAAAAATTATAATTTTTAATTAATAAAATAAAAAAATAAAATTAATAAAGATACTTTGTTTAATTGAGTTTTAGAATGGTAAAAATTGTGAGTTCCATCAGGAATTTTTTTAAATGCCTCCCATCTGTTTGTACTAAAATTCATAAAATGTTTCTTTATAATGTGTTAATGTTTCAAACTAAATGAAATTATAACATTTTATGTTACATTTTATTATTATTACAAGATTAACTTGCTCTAAAATAGTAATTATTACTTTCCAAAAATCTTACTCATTTCTAAAATACAAATTTGCCTTACATAGGGACAAAACTTATTTTAAGTATTTTTCTGTTGCATGCTGATGAAGCATGTCCATTTTTAGAACTTGCTCCATAAAATCCCAAACTACCAACCAACCAACTGACTTCATGCTGGTGTGCAAATGTAAACTGTGTGTTCTGAATTTTTAAATTAGAGTGATTTTGGATTTTGTAATTTTTTATAAAACATATTTTTATTATTTATATATAATTTTTTTGCTGTATATATTGTAGACATTCTCCGATATCAATATTTTGTCTATACCATCTAATATTGTTCTACCGGAGGATAAAATTCATATGACTTCTCCTCATACTGAAGAAGATGAGAAAAAACTGGACAAAGAAATTCAAGAACTATGTGATGAAATGATTAAGGTAAGATTATTACTTTTATATGATTATTAATTTACATGTGTGTACATATTTCTTTTTAAATTTTTTGTATTTGTAAAAATGGATTGCTTAGTGAATTTTATAATTTTAAGATATCATACATATCATTTGTTTACTTCAAGGAATATTTGTTTTTAATTTCTTATTACTTAAATGAAGTAAGGATTTTCATTGCTAAATAATTTCTAAATATCTTAATTTTGAGTTTTAGCAGTATGTCTATTAATGTATGGAACCATTCTGTGCTAGTGGGGAAAAAATGCTATGTAGTTATAAGTAAGATTCATGTCAGAAGTATTGAGAATTATAAAATTAATGTATGTAGAGTAACCTGATGTAGTTCTTGATTGGTTTTTTTATCCAAAAACATTGTTTTATTTCTTTGTTTTTCATTTTTGGTGATGAATATATGCGTTATATTGAATTCCTGAAATTATGTATATAGTCATGAAGACAATGTAATATGATGATGATACTAAACTTGTATAAAAAATGCAACATTTCTGTCTTAGTTTGGTTTTGGTCATTGGATGAAAATCATTCCTTTATCAAATACTGCACAAGAATATTTCCTGTTCAAATTATTTTTGCATTAACAAAAATGACATTCTTCTGTCCTTGCAACTCTCCTATTTTATATTTATCTAACCACAAGTTTTCTATGTACTCAAAATATTCAGCATTTCTATTTTGGCAGCAATATATCTAAGAAATGTTTTAAGATCAATTTTATGTAGAAAATTATATATTCAGAAACCAGTGTGTAATAACACATTCTGTATGTAATTATTGTTGAATTCATATTTATCTGAATACATGTTAATTCTCTATAACAAATTTTTTCTCTCCTTGGTTGCTAATTTTCCCAGAGATCTTTTATCTGTTTGTAAACATTGTTAATACATTTATCTTATTAGTTTATGACATGGTCCAGCTCTGCAAGGAAGAATTATTTTTATTTGATTAACAATTTTTAAAATTATAAAAAAAGTGTAGATTAACCATATTTCATTCAGTAGTGTAGATTAACCAATAATTTTTTATAAAAATGTTTTATAAAAAATTATTGGTCTTAAAATTTTCCTTTTGATTTTTTCTTTAAAATTATTTTTTGGCTGCATTGCGTGTAAATGATTTTTGTTCACTTAGCATCACCATCTAGCCTTCATAATTTAATAAGGCTTCATAACATTGTGGTATAAAATTCCTTTCAACTTTATTGAATTACATCTACTTCTAGTTTATTTTTAAATCCATTAGCCAAGTAGTTATTTAATGTGAATAATACACTTATTGCTTCCCTTGTTGATATATCTTGTGTATTTTACTTATTAAATTTCACAAATTATATGGGTAAAAGAATTTTTTTGTCATGATTTTGATTTGATGCTGTAATTTTAATTTCTTTTATAATTAAATAAATGTTACAAATGGCATATAACATTTGACAAGCTAAAAACTTTTAAGTAATATGTAGTTTCTAACTGGTTTGAACTTTATTTTTAAATATTTTCAGGCTAAAGCATATTATAGTTTTTTGAAGAACAAAATTGCTGAACAAAAAACTGTTAAAGAAGAATTAGTTAATGTAAAAAAACAATTACAAGAGTTATCTTCTGTTATTAGCAAAACTCAAAGTAAGTAATTCCAATTGTGTAATAAATATATCAGTAGTTAAAAAGGTATAAACAAAATATAAGATAGAAAAGGGAAATTTCTTATTAAAAACAAAATCAACAATTGACTTTTTTATGTGATTGTAGCCAAATATTTTCACCTATAGTTACAAAAGAAATATCAAAGCAATGCCTCTATTTTGTGTAGTAATCATTATCCAAATCTGATTTTCTGCTAATGTTTTGGTAGTTTTTCAAAGCCTTTGACTAAGAAACTTGGTGGCTGTGAATCCAAAAACAGATCGCCGAGCTGGCAGCCGAATGGTTAGTGCTCTTGCCTTCGGTTCAACAGTTCGTGGGTTCGAATCCCACCTTGGGCTTGTATGTTTGTAGTGGTTCGGAATCCACTTTAAACCGTAAGTCCTGGTCTAATTAGCCCTCGTCTGCAAAAAATGACCGTTGAGCGACAAACAAACCAAACCAAACCAAAAACAGATCAACTTCATTGTGAATGTTCTATCATAATCAAAGATGGCATCAGAAAGGTGTAACTGCAGATGAGATAGATGTGGGAGCAATGTCTGAAAAATATAGTTAGTGTGGCAAAAGTTAGTTAGTGTGGCTATTCCATTTGAATCCATACAGAGTCTAGGGCCAATGTGATCTTGATAGACAATGTGGTCTTGCATTATCTTAATGGAACAGTGTCTTTTTGCTCTAGAACTCACTTTGATGTTTGGATTTGATAACAATATCAACATGGACTATCATCTCACTGTACACCTTACTGTCAATGGTTTTACCTTTTCACAGATAGTCATTGTGGATTATATGGCAATCCTACAAGATACAAAGCAGGAACTTTCCAACCTTAATGATACAATCCTCAGGTACAAACTAACCCTATTTTCAGTTTGAGTTGCTTAAGTAAATCTACTTTTCATCAGAAGTGATGATTCACTTCAAAATTTACATTGTTGTTTGACCAGATTAGTACATGTCTGAACACGCCTGTCTTTATCTGCTAGATTCAGCTTATCTAATGATGCAACTCGTATGTTATGTTTATGTGATGTACAATGCAACTAATGGACATAGCATTTAAGTCTAACTCCTTAGCTAACTCTTAAGTGATTGAATTTTAATTTTCTACTGAAAGTTCTTGCAGTAGAGCCTAATCATCAGTAGGCCAGCCAGAACACTCTGCTTCTTGAATGTCATATTCCTTGTTTTTGAACTTTCAATACCGAACCTTCTCTGTGTTATAATACATCAGTAGTATCTAAAGCTATACACATGATTTGTGACATTCTATAGCTGACTTATTGCAACAAAACTTGAAGTATATGATTGTTCGAATCTGTTAGCGTGTTAATTACATTTCATATACCTTGTCTTTAATATTTTCATAGATTTTACTACACAGTGTTTTGAAGCAAGTCTCCTTTCAACTACCAAGCCGAGCTGGCAGCCGAATGGTTAGCGCTCTTGCCTTCGGTTCAACAGTTCGTGGGTTCGAATCCCACCTTGGGCATGGATGTTTGTAGTGGTTCGGAATCCACTTTAAACCGTAAGTCCCGGTCTAATTAACCCTCGTGTGCAAAAAATGACCGTTGAGCGACAAACAAACCAAACCTTTCAACTACCAAAAATCGTCTGGCAAAATATAAAAGAAAAGCCAATGTAAACTGTTTATGCAGAGGATGTTAGCAGTGGGGGAAGACTTTCAATATTAGCTCAATATTTTAATTAAATGATATTGAAAATGTATAAGCTTAAATGCAGCAGTTGTATACTGAAAAATATTCAAATGAAGAAAATAATTTACAAATATAAGACATGATTAATTTATACATTTATTGATATCTATTTTTTATTATCTTTAAATTACAAATTGGTACGATCCTATCAAAGAAAATTAAAAAATGAAGAGAAAAATTACAATTAATTTGAGAAAATGGAAAGAAAATTTGTTAGTTTATTTTTTATTACTGTACATTTAATAACATTGTGCATTATTTATAAAAATTTTAATGTAAAAATAAAAGCTTTATAAGCTTTAAAATTAAGAAAAATTATGTGGAAAGTTATTAATAAATGTAAAATTTAAAATATTTTTTATTATATATTAGTGAGCTGAATTTTTCAAAAAATATACTTTTTATAAAGATTAAAAAAATTCAACAGTAAATTTTGATATGTGTTTGTGTTACAAATAAATCAGACCTAACTTAACATTTCATATAAACAGTTATAAATATGATTTTATTTCACATGATATTTGATCAAAAAATTGTAGAAATGTATTAGTTATTTTCTTATGTTTTAGTCTCTTAGAAAAATTTTATGGTTAACCAATAATATTTAAAATATTTCTGATTTTCTTTTTTATTTATGCATAACTAGGGATTAATCATTTTTATTCTGCAAAAAAATTATCCTAAAATTCCACATAACTGGCAGAGAATTGCTTTTAATATGTAACCAATGATTCTTAACATTTTTTAAGATGAACAATGAATAAATAATCAATGAAATAAAAAGATTTATTGGAATAAAAAAACCAAAAATATTAGAACTCATCAAAGAAAAATAAGTAAGCAGATTATATTTTTAACATACTAAATCTTAGATATTATGCTGATTGTGAAATTAATTTTTAATCTCATTGGTTTTATTGGGGAGCTACATTACATAAAGTAGTTGCTCAGAATATTGATATGATCCCTTGGGGTCCTTACAACTCCTGTAAATTGCAAATATATTTCCAGGGCCGTGGAAAATTCTGATACTTTAAGCTGAATTCTAAAAATTTAAATTTTTCTTTAGACATTTGTCTTTTGTTAAAATATTCTTTCAATTTCATCAATTATTTAATTTGTTTTTTATTAATTTTTAATTTAATCAGACTTAAAGGAAACAATATTTAATATCCTTACTAGATATAAACAAGCTTATATAACAAAAAGTAAATGGATTTTAGTCTGGAAAAATATGCAGTTGCTTACTAATATGGTTTGACTACACAATGTGCATTTTCTGCTGAGCATTAAAATCTTGAGACTGGTAAAATATTACAAATTCATGGTATTATCAAAGTAGCATAAAAATATAAAAGCTCCTTATCTTTAGTTGGTTAATTATCAATTTTATGATACATACTGCATGTAAAATTAAGGAACAGAAAAAAATTATAAATATCTTCCATGAAATGATACCAATTTCTCATATTTTGATATTTATTACCATGGAGTTTCAATTAAATTTGTTTCAATTGGTCATGGCTATTGAACATAGATTAAAGTTAATAAAAATTAAGAGTATTATTTAAAGCAATCACGTCCAAATAAAAAGTGTCTGTAATATCACAATTAGCGAAGATATACTTAAGTTTGCTGTAAATAAATTGTAAGTAAAACTATTAAATGTACTAGCAAATCCACAGTGGACCATATATTTGGTCTTAGACAAATTATGGAGATGTGTCATGAATTTGATATCGATTTAATATATTTTGTTCATTGACTACAAGGCGGCACACGCTATGAATTATTTATGGCTATGCTTGTTTTTGGTATTCCATTAAAGAATTTGCTGAAAATGACCCTCAACTCAACTTCCTGTAGGGTCCTGATCCTGGGATCACTCTCTAGAGACTTTCTTGTTGATAAGGGAGTAAGACAGGGGAATGCTCTTTCTTGCCTTTTATTTAAAATCCTTCTTGAAAGAGTCATCAGGAAATCTGGTATCAATACCAGGGGAGTATCAACAGAAAATCTTTTCAGGTGTTGGGGTTTGCAGAGACGACATTGTGCACTGGTAGCCACTAGTAAAAATTACTTAATATCCTTTGAGGCTATTGAGAGGGAGGCCAGACCCGCAGGGCTTGTTGTTAATCAAGTTAAAACTAAATATTTAAATATTTTCCTGTAACTAGAACTTAATTTATCCAAACTCATCTACTCATTAGTGATTATAAATTTGCAACAGTTGATGAATATATTTATCTTGGCTCAATGGTTAATAAAAGTAATGGCATTCTCCTAGGGGTAAGAAGACGTTAACTGCAGCAAACAAAACCTTTTTTGGCCAAAGACTTATTAAAATGTAAATTTTAATCACAAAAAACTAAGTTACAGATCTATAGAACGCTTATCCGTCCCGTTTTGACCTATGCCTTGGAAAATTGTACTTTGATTGTAAGAGGAGAGGCTGTTGGGCCTATTTGAACGTAGGATTTTAAGAAGTATCTTTGGAGGTAGAAAGGAAAACGGTGTCTGGCGCAGAAGATACAATACAGAAATCTATCACATGTACAATGAGCCAGGCACTGTACATCACATTAAAATAAGCCATCTCAATTGGGTTGGACATGTTATTAGAATGAAGAACAATAAAACACTAAGGGAAATTTTTTTTGCAAAACTCATCAGCGTAAGAAGAAGAGGAAGACCAAAGCTGAGGTGGGTGGGTGCAGTCGAAGAAGACTAGGGTCTTTGGAACAAAAAATTGGAGGAGTTTGGCTGCCAGTAGAAGAAACTTGTCAGAAGGAACTGGAAGAAACTTGTTCGGAAGGCATTGGCCCATCCTGGGCTGGCGTGCCATGAATGATGAAAACTATTAAATTACAGTTGAATAAATACAATAAAAGACTAAATATTATGTGCGGAAAAGTCAAAGCTTTCTTTAATGGAACTGATAAACTTCTGTGATAGTTTCATTTAGTTTGATTACTGTAAGATATATATATACATACACACATACACTCTTAAAAATATATTGTTTTTATTTATCCTTGATGTTCACAATAAATTAACAGGGCATGTAAACAAAAATCTAAAAGTATCCATTATTATATTCAATATATAATTAAGTGAACAGTGTAAAAAAGTATTTAAACAAATGCCTATTGCCGTATCTTATTTTAAAAATATTATGTGGACATAATTACAGATGTATTTGGTTGAAAATAATTGCTAGAATATTTATTAAACATGTGAATATAAAAAAATTTTCTTTGAAGAACTTTGACTCCTGGAAAACTCTTGGATTTTGTTTTTTTAGGAATGTATAAAACCTGTCATTGTAGGTGTGAGTCAAATTTATATCATTAAATAAACTTTTGTTTCAATATGATATTTCTTAATATAATATTTTTGTCAAAATTATATGTATTGGAGTATTTAGTGTTTCATTTCCTTCTGAAAAATGTTCATATAGTAAATATATTGTTGTTAAATTAAATTTTATGTTAATTTTTCCTTAGTAACACAAGAAGACATTAAAAATACTACAGTAAAATTGGAGGAACTCTTTTGCATCTTTAAAGAACATCAAGAATTAAGGTGTGTAATTTTTGCTAATTAAAATCAAAGTGATAAAAGTATGTAAATGTTCTAATTTTAAATGTACATTTTTGCCCTTATTTTGTCTATATAGTTGTATAAAATTTCTGCAGTTTTTTAAAAGATTTTTGGAGAAGTATTTAGAAAATGTTTAAAAATTGAGTTGATAGTTAAAAATTTAACTTCTTTTAAATTGTACAAGTGATGTGGAAAATTTAAATTTTCAAAGCAAGTAAAGTTGTGATTAATGATTTTTAAAAAACAAGATGTGAAGTGTGAAAAGTATGTGTGTTATTTTGTTAAAATTAAATTCAAATTGCAATTCATTTACAAACATTTTACTGAATATATTAAAGGAAAATAAGACATTTACAATAATAATTTTCCCTTTTTAAACTATAATTAACAAAAGTTATTACTTAAATTAAAAATAGTCTTTTGCATGGAAATTGTTCAGATTGTGACTACTAAAGTTAAGAAATAACTTATACCATAGTAGAAACATTACTCAATATTGTGTATTCAAAATATGACTGTTTTGAATATACAATACTGACTGTTTTATATTTTATGCATAGTTTATGACAAAATGTTTCAAGTTGAAAGATTACGTAAGAAGTAAGTTTTTTCTAAATCATACTGTTCTTCAAACTCTTAAGGATGAAATTTTTAACGTTTTTTTCAAATTAAGATATTGTTACTTTATAAAATAACCTGAACTTATTACATTCCCTATTATGAGTTCAGGATTTTAGTAACTAACTTGCAAATATAATATTCATTGATTTATCTCATTTACCAAATTTAGTAATGATTATGAACAACCACCTGTTATAATACATAAGTATAAATTAATCACTTTTTCCATAACATACATGCATATAATTCTATTCTCCCTGTTAAAAAAAATTTTTTTGAGAAACATTTATATCTACAAATTTTTCTAGCTCATTCTATCAGTAATGATATATTTTCTTAAAACTATGCTTAGTCTTATTATTCATTGGTTTGTTAATAGACATGATAGTGACAATATTTTTTCCTTTAAAATTCTAAAGATTATGTATTTTAAGTAACTATACTTTTTATTTTGTAAAATAAAAGAAATACTCTCAAGTGTATATTTAATTCACATGTATATTTTAACAAAAATAACCCATCCTTTCAAAATGGCATTTTTCCATTTTAATTAATCATTGAAAATCTTAATGAAGAAATACATTTACTTATCAGTTATTGACAAATAAAAATGTTCATCTGGAAATTTGAAGAAAAAAAATAAATAAATTGAAATTATTAGAAATTTAATTTTTATAATAAATCAAAATCATTTTTATAATTCTTTGAAACAAAAAATTTTGCCATCATTAAATATTTTACTTGTAAATTTTAGAAACTGTTTCACTTAAATATAAATAAACCTTTTATATATTTATATGTAAACGTTCCTATAATAAATATTTTATTTAGTTATTTTTTAGAAACATTTATGTCTACATAATTTATATTGTTTGTAAAATAATTTAATTTTAAAACTGTAAAAATCTGTAGTAAATTATCATACCATTTAATATTTGTAGCAAGTCAGCACTCAAAAATTTTCAAATAGTTTTATTTTTGTATTATGCAACAGTTTTTTGATAATAACCTGTTATTTATGTATATCTTTTAGTTCTAATAAGATAGTATATAACAGGAATGTTGTATGTAATAAAAAAAAGCCTGCATTTTCATTAAGTACAAGTGCTTATTATAATTTACTGAAGCTTTTTTTTATTATTTTGCACAGTATCTCAATAAAATTTGTATTTTCAAACTACTTTTCAGAAACGCATATTCTTTTGAAACTGGTTGTCCTTTTTTTAAAGAAAAAAATTTTTTTTAAATATTCAATTTATAAAAGCATACATTAGCCAAGAATCTTGTATCAGAATTGTTTATTGCATGCATAACATACTGTTAACCAACACTTCTATCATAAACTCATGTCATATATTGGTAGTAAATGTTTCTTAACATTTATGCATCTTGATTTAAAAAAAGTGAGGGGAGGGGACATGAGTTGAAATATTAAGATGATTTGGAATATTTATATATCTCTAAAAATATGTATAATAAAATATATTGCTTAGTTGTCTTAAGAGTAAATAAAACACAAAAATCCAAATTTACAGTCTTACTTTATTGTTGTAAATTATAGATAAAATTCAAACTTGTTTATTCTCAGATAATCACTAAAAATTATTATTATATTATATATTATGCATAGACTTATTTGTGAACATTTTGCTAATATACAATAAACTGTAAGTGAAACATTTTAGCACAGATTAGCTAAATATTTTGTATACTTGTTTAGCTTGCTTTAGCTGCCCAACCATATGGGCAGATAAATTGTTCTGTTAATTTTAAATTAATTCTTTCACACAAGTATTGTAATTAAAATATTTAAAAATTTGATGTTCAACACTGTACTATAATATTTAATATAGTTTGGTAAAATTGTTAAATTTTAAAAATTGTGCTTGCTTTTAATGAACATGCATCATTGTCATGAAGCACCATTGTCATGTGTTCAAATTATATATTCAAGATTCTTTAATTATATATGAATGAAAATTTATGAATGAAGTATAAATTTTGCAAAATAATCATAGAGAAATTGTATCATAAATAATTTAGTACATTTTATTGAACTTAAAACAAAGTTTATTGATAAAAAAATCAACTTTTTTTTATATTGTATGCAGTTTGAATTTTTTTAAAAAAAGATGATATTATTTGCATTTATATAAATATTGTAGATGTAAAACTAAAAGTTATGTTATGAAATACAAATATATTATTGAGTTTGAATTAAGATCTGTAGAATTTGTTATAATGATGTATTTTCTTTTCTTTATATAAATATCTTTTAATGATGTATTTTCTTTTCTTTTTTAGGAAACTCATTTCCTGAAAGTATCACAAAATTTTCATTAATGAAATGAAATATATGTTTTTAATTGAAACTTTCAAAATGTAAATGCTTTATCTCGATTTGTGTTAATTTATAGTAGTTTTATGTGTATTCACTTGAAATCTATTTATTGAAAATTTTCACTGAATTGTTTTTATAAACATATTTATGTAAATTTTTACCTTTCCACTAAAATATTCCGTTTTAAATGCATCTCTATATGCACACCTACTTTTATGTAGAAATATTGGAATTTGTTGAGTAAAATGTTTTATTGTTATTTTAAATAAATTTGTAAGTTTGCATTGTAGTTTGAGATTAAATAGCAATTTTTTTAAAAAACTTGGATTTTAATGATATTTAATTGAAACTTATTTTATTATATTTTAATGCTTATTCTGCTTAATTCAAATTTTAATCTTACTGGTTTATTTATTATGGAAATAAGATTAACACGATTCTAATACATGCTAAATGTCAATTTCTTCTATAATTCTCTGAATTCAATAATATCCTCTTAAATATTCATCTATGTTATCCATTATTCCATTGTTGCAACACTCACCTAATAAATTTCATGAAAAAGCAAATGAATAGTTTCAATTATGTTGCTTCTATATTTTATACATTGCATTAGATTTGTATTTTTAGAATCGATTAATTTATGTTATACACCTTTATTAGCAATTTATTTCAGGCTATATGTAAATTGTTGTGAAAATTAACTATCCCATGTGTAAATTATTACTAAGTTTTCAAGAATATTAAAAAATTTTAAATAAGAATTTTAATGTTACTCTGACTAGTTTTTCAATTATATATTTAAATATATGCTAATTTAAATTTTTTGTTTAATGTTTAAATAATTGAAATTCTCTTTTATATTTCAAATAGTATTTAAATATTCATAAGTTGTATTATCAATATTTAAAAAATTACTTGTATATATAGCTGTCAACAGTTTAATTGGGAAATAAATTGTATTTCACATTCTACATTTGATTAATGTATTTGCTTATATTCATACATTTTGCATATTTTTAACAAGATTGACAACTCATTTACAGACCAAATATAACTGGTATCATTTTTTATACTTCTTCATATTTTCCACTTTTCATCATATTTTTCTTGATTCTTTTCCAGTATGTCTTTGTAATGATTATAGTCTCAGTTTGATTAATAAATTTACAACCGTTTCCATTCTTTTTATCACTCATCCACCAAAAAAAGTAATGATACCAAAAAGATTACTGAAATAAATGCAAAAAGTGCTTGGAAAATAAATACAAAAATTATGTTAATCATATTTATTTTAACCTTTTGTTTAATCAACTAAAATATTTAAATGTATTACATTTTTATAAGGAAATAATTGTGTGTATATATAATATTGACCATATTATAATATAATATGGCAATTATTCTTGTTTTCATGGATGAAACGAGTTTTTGACAATGGGTGGGGTCAGTTTTATACCATTCATCTTCGATTGTAGATTTCAGCTCTGTTGTTGATGTAAAATGTCTCCCATTTGCATAAACTCTTCTTTCTAAGTCACCCCAAAAGTTCTATATTGGGTTGAGGTCAGGTGATCGAGCTGGCCATTTCACAGTTTCAGCATTGTTGACGTGGAACCAATTTTTTGTACTGTTACTCGAATGGATCGATGCATTTTTTTGGTGATATTTTCAACTTTCTCCAGCAAGACATTCAGCATTTGGCAAAAGATGATTTGTTAGGTCATTTTGGTATCCTTGTAAATTCATTCTACGTGAAACGATTGCAACTGAGCCCAGGCCATTGTAAGCAAAACAGCCCCAAGTCATGACAGATCCTCCACCTAATTGGCGATTGGAGAATATTTCTTTTAATTTCTTATAACATGCCAGTAGAAATTCCAGCCATTTGGTCCATCTATATTCCATTGTTTTCGTCAGAAACAATTTCTATCCATTGATTGTCCTAGGTCATGACTTTCTAGCCAAAGTTCAAATGCTCTATTTTGTGGCTCTGCAGTAATTGAGGTTTAGTCAGTTTTGCTGTATAAGTGTACCTTCCAGACCTTCTAATTGTGTTAAAAATCACTTACTGACAAACTTTTAAACCTGTTGTTGGAATCAGTTTCTTAGTTGATCATCCTATTTTTATCACAATAACATGGCTACTCATTCCTGTTGAAGAAAAAGCTTAGATCTGTCCTCTTTCACGATCAGTTAATATCTTACCCTTCGCCATCTTCACAAAGATCACCAATTCTTCGTAGAAATGTATGACAAATATGAACAGTGTAGCGTAGTCACAAGCTAATAGTTGCAATGGTAATTACACGATTATATTATATTTATTTTTAAAAATGACTGGTGGTCTTAAATTTTGTATTTAGACAGAAATACTAACTTTGTAAATAACTACATGTTTCTCATACTTATATATTTACAAATTATGTTTATAGCATTTATTTCTTATCAATGAAATTTAATAATTAACATTATTTGAATTCCTTTTATTTCATTTTACATTTTTTCAAAAGTTTTTACTGGCATTAAAGTTTTTGCTCAGGCTGTATAATATAATAGCATATACTTGCCCAGGTATATGCCATAAATACAATAATTCTCTTGCACATAGTTAAAGTCCCAATAATAAATAAAAGGTTCATACAACTTCTAGAAATTCCTTGAAATTGATTGCTTTTTCAGGATGTGGAAAACTGCTGGAACTTTTGAGTATGCTTTTGCAAAAATAGTAAATATCTTGAAATTTTTAAGTTCCTTTATTAGAAAATACTATTAACTTTATAAAAAGAAATTTGTACATCCAATGAAATACATAGAATATAATTAAAATTATTAATTTTTGGTTTTTCCACTGGAAACAAGAAAGACTAGTACAAAGTAAGACATTAATTAATTAACTGCAGATGTTTTCTGACTGGTGTGCTTTAATCATGCAATTTACATGTTTTAGTAGGACATATTATACATAATATAGTCTAGAGGTCTTCAAGCCATGCAGCAAAATAGAAAATTAACAATATTGTAAAATTACTCTGAAAATATTATTTCTTCCCTAGTTTTAAGCATGTGATTTATTAGTGACTGTCATAAATGTGCTGTGCACACACTCGTATATGTGTGTGTGTGTGTATATATATATATATATATATATATATATATATATATATATATATGTATATGTATGTATGTATATATATATATATATATATATATATATATATATATATATATATATATATATATAAAGAATCTTAAGAAAGAAAAAGAAATTATTTGTATTGTCTAATGTTAAAAAAAAAGCATGCATTTCTCAATTTTAACTTGATTAGAACAGATTTAATTCAGTGTTTGATGACTATTAAACAAGTGATCAAATTTAATAAATTTTATTTAAAGTGAAGAAATCCGTTGTTGTTGTTGTTGCTTATCCTCCATGTCTGACGGAGTCAGACTAGATCCACGAGTTCATTGACTGTAAGGAAGTCGAAGACTAAAAGAGGATTGCTAAAGAGATCCTCCCAAGAGAGAAGAAATCCTTTTAAAAATGTGTGTTGTGCCATAAAATTTTAAAATACAATACTTTATCTCTAAATGTTCATGGAATGAATTGTGGTGCGATTGCTATTTGGAATTTCATTCAAAAGCCAAAACTTGAATAATAGTAAATGTTACAAAAATTATCTAATTTTCAATTGAATTTATTATCTTACAAAAACATATATACAGCCTATAATTTCTAAGCAATTTGTTCAATTTTACTAAACTAAACTTATGAACATTTTGAATAATTAAAGTTATTAGTCATAAAATTTTCATATGCTTTATGTCTACAGCTACAGGTTTGTGTGCTTATGTCTGGTTATAATTTTACAGTTTTACAATTCATGTATCTTTGAAAAATATTGTGTTATGTAAATGTGCTGAAGAAGGATATAGCTATGAATTAGAATTTGTTTATAAAAAAAATTTTGTGTATTAATTTAATCAGCGACTGATGACCATTTACAAAATTTAACAAAAAGTATTCAATAGTTTTCCTATACATCTAAATGCTTTATGAATATATTTTTATTGTATATAGAATAGTAAATATAATTTGGCTACTTAAATACAGATAATTTTTATATTATTTTTTCTTTTATTTGTATCTTTTAATTATATTTTTGTTTTCTTTGTTTTATGCATTAGTTATTGCCTTGTAATGAATATACTTTTTTTCCTGGCATGAGAAAACATGTTTATATAAGCTTTTATTTGGCTTTGTGCTTCTCCTTTATTTGTAACAGAATTGCTTTATTCATTAGTATAGAAAGTTCAAAAGAATTGTAAGGTTTCAAATATTGTATAATATAAAGACGGAATTTGTGTTTATTGTAAATCATTTTTAATATTTATGACAAATTAACAGTTGAGTAGATTTTTCTAATCTTATTTACAACTAAATTAACAAAGTTATCATTAGATATAGAAAAACGTTAATTGATTTTTCTACTCTAATGATCAAATTTCTGTTAAACATTGATTTTCTGTAAATAACAATTTAATACAAGAAGCTTTAAAAATCTTGGCATAGTATATCTATAAAATCATATCTAAAATGTTTTGTTTCTAATCCAAAATGGTGTAACCTTGTTACACCATTACTAGTAATAATATCAGTAATATGGTAATAATTATTCAACATATGTATACCAACGTCTCCTGGAAAAATTTTCGTATGACTTGAAATTTGTTTGCTAAGAATCTACAAACCCAGTAAATATTAAAAAAAACGTTTTCCAGTTATTATCCATTGTTTTTCTTTATAATACTGTTTCCCAAGCTGTTAAGTAACATAAAAATTCACTTGACTGTAACAAAGGCTTCTATAAGTTTAATTAATGAGTTTCTTTGTGTATAGAAGAATCATTTTTATTGATCTAGTGGAGGAAGTAGATTAGACATAATTTGAATCGCCTTGTGTATTGAATGAAACATCAAATCCATGTTATTATTTTTTTAATGAAAATTGGCCTTTTGATATTATGTAGTATCTAATTACATATTTTATGTTGTCATGAATCCTTGGCAACATGATAGCTGATCAGCTCACTAAAGAGGCCCGTGATTCTCAGACATCCGATTGCTTGACCCTCATTGACGCCAATGCATTTGCCAGACGAAAATTAAATTACCAGCAAGTTAAAAAGTTTTACATTCCAAAATTAAACAGTGCTATAACCGTTTCAACTATAATAGCCATACTTAAAACAAGACAGTTGAAAGGCATGAGAATTTCTATAGACAGGTAAAGAAGTTACACCAGGCTTTGTCCTCACTACCTGACACCCAATTATCTCCACAACACATCTTCAGTTGTCCAGCAATGCTGGCCAAGCTTTTTAATATCAGCATAGACGATCCTGTGGAGCTTGTTTTTACAGAGATCGCCAGGACTGCCTTCGACAAATTCGGAGACATTTAGGGTTTTTGCAAGTATTCCATGAACGCAACATCATCATGTTATGCAGTGTTAATAGTAAGAATTACACTTCTCAAAAAAAAAAAGAAAACTTCATATGATTGCATTAAAATCAATTTTATTCATCTAATGACTTATGTTAGGGATTATATTTTCTACAAATTCTAATTATATTAACTTCCACTTCAATTTTTTTCATTACAATTGCTTACATCTTTTCAGTATTTGAAAGATAGTAGTCAGATTTATATTGTATGCAATTTATAACTACATATAATGAGTATATCACATTATTTTAGTTGTGAATATTCTAAGTGTTCAAGTAATATAAATAGAAGCTTTAGTACAGAGATTTATAACTTCTCTAACTTTAAAATTTTAATTTCATTAATAGCTTGCTCATTTTGTTTTCTTTCTCTTTTAATTAATAATTTTCATTAAAGCTATTGTCATCTAGGATTTCTCTTAATACAAATCCTCAGAAAAAACAAAGTATGATATATTGGACTAATAATAAATTTCTGAATCTTTGTGGATAAAAATAATAGTTAATCTGTTTTTAAAAATATTTTCATTTGTCTACCAATGCAACTGTAGAAAATGTTTGCTCATCACATTTTTGTTGAAAATTATTTGTGAATCAATTTACAGATGAGATTGCATGAATTAATTTCTGTGTTTAAACATTTTACAAGCTTTTATAATAAATTATATTTATTTCAAATGTTTATTTATCAAAAATCAATGCAAAATAGTTTTATCTTCACCAATTATGCTCTACTCAATCAATTTAGTTTTTTATAATATTAACTATATTAAAAATTTGTAACCTGTTTTGTGTGTGAAAATGTAATTATGTGTTAGAAAAATATTTATTATAAAGTTAATCAAATATGATCATACATTATTATTTAGATAAAAGTTTTATGGTAAAATTCTCTCTTTATTTTGTATGAAACAAAATTTTAAAAAATTAGTTTTTATGAAATTGTTTGGTTAAAAAAATTAGTTTCTCATTATATTTAATAAAATTTATACATAAGGAACTGATATGAAGGTAAATTAAATAACTGCACAAATTAAAAACATTTTTTTGAAATTTAAAAATATTTATTTATTTATTTACAAAAGGATTTTCACCTATAATTACAAATAAAGGATGAAGTATGTTTTCCATTTCTTTGATGGTCTGAAAATGAAAAAGGATGTTAATTGCATAAAATATTTTATTGCTTTACATGGGAATGCTTTAAAATTCAAATTCCTAGGTAATAATTTATAAAATTATTGGTAGGTAATTTTGATTAAAATTCACAATTTAAGTATTTCAAAACTATACTACTATGAAAAATAAATTTAAAAGTGAGAGAAAAAATACTTACATCTGAAACAGATTCTGCTGCAAATCTTATGATGCAACCATATTTTTCAGAAGCTTCTCTTAAGTATAATGGACTAACTGAAAATATTGAGTCCCTTTTAAATTTTTCTCCTATAAATTATAAAAAATATTTTAATATAAATCCTTTAATTATTAACTAAATTAATAAAAATTATAATAAAGTAAAATATTTTTTTGACTATGTATAGAAATAAAAGAATTGAATACTTGTCTACAAAATATTTTCTATAGAATTATTGAGAAATACTAGATATATTAAATTGGCTATTTTTTTACTGTTTCATTGTCGTTATGAAATCTGAAATAAAAATTAAGTCAGTAATGTAGATCAAGGAATTTTAAAGCTTGTATCGAAAGTATATTTATTTCATATTTTCTCTTGTATAAAAATTACTTATTTTTAACATGGTATATGTGTGTGTTTTTTATGTATGTGTGTTAATTATCAGAATTATTATAACTTGTCTAAATTAACAAATATGTTTATTATTAAATAAAAAAATTACTTATACTTCTTTCATAAGAGACTTTACTTCTCAAAAATAACCTTTCTTCTTGAAATGGGTTGTGCAGAATTGCAATAGTAAATTTGCAACATTAGAAATAAATTATTTATTTTTAGTCTGTATATACAATCTATATATTAGGGATTCGTTTAAATACATAGTAAAAATCAAAAACATTCAATTATTGAAAAATTGTTGCTTCCTGTTATTTTTAATTATTACAAACTTAGTAATCAAGTAGGTCTCTAAATTAAAAAGACTATGTTTGTAGAAAGGGAAAAACATTTCTAATATGCCATTAAATTTTTTTAATGTGTCATTTTGTTCAATTTCTAAATTCTTATTGTGCTACTCAGTTTAAAAAAATAATAGAATCTTAATATTTTTCAAATAAAATATATACAAAAATGTATTCAAAACAAGTTTTATATATTGAATATTTTATTTTTATAAGCATTTGATTCTATTTATTAGCAATTTTAAATAAATTTTTTAAACTGTAAATAGTTGTATATTTATAAATTAACGAAAAGAAAACTAAACTGAAACAAGCTTCAAAAATATCTATTTGGAAGTTGGGGACTAAATTTGAAACGTCAACCACTCATTGTGGATTCTGAAATCAACAATAGGAATGATATTACAATGGAAATACAATAAAAAAGAACCATAGCAACTTGTAGATGCCTTAATAAAATATAAAGTCAAATGTAATAATTTTTTTTTACTGTGTAAAATTGATCAAATCTAATTTTGTTTTTATATATGTGAAAACTGGACTTTAACTTGTGCGTTAAGGATACATCGATTAATCATTGATAAAAAGAAGTTTTGGGATTTATTTTGGAAGAATTATAAAAGAAAAACGAAGTGGCGATCAAAAAGTTAAATTAGAACTTTATCAGTCATTTAATGAACCTGACATGTATTTCATTTAGCTGCAAAGAATAAAATGAGCTAACCATATTGTTCGAATGGATGAAGAGAATAGTTCAAAAAAGTCTAATGGCGGACTAAATCTAAGATGGATATAGATGGCCTTGAGAAAGACCTAGTATTAAAAAAGTTGGAGAATTATAAAAACCAGAAGATTGGCGTGGAAAAAGCTTCTTATGACGACCAGGGCCCACCTCAGCTGTCATGCCATTGAGAGTGGAAGGATTATTTTAAATTTGCTTCAAAGATCGTATTTAAAACATTTCATATTTAAAAGTAATCAAAGTTAGTATTAAAATTTTTTTATAAGTAATTTACCATAGCCTTTACATTTTCCTATTTGAGACAGGATTAGGTTTGATAATGCCTCCAAACATGGACCCAATACCATGCAAGTTCCAATAATATTGTAGTCTTTCATAGCAGTTTCCAAATTTATGAGTGGTGTGCTTTGTATATTTTGTGCTTCTTTAAAGGCTAGTCTTCCATTAATAATTATTGATGATTTACTCGTTAATCTGAAATGAAATACATAGCGTTAATTCTTTTTGATTGAAAAATGTTTAAATTTTGGAACTTACTTACATTAGATTTCTGGCATTAATGAAGTTGGAAGAAATTAAAATTATAGAATAATCTGAATCTTCTGGAAGTAATATGTGCGCTATATATATACTAAATATATATATATATTGTACCGAGCTCCACGGGTTCGTGTTGATTGAGAGTTGAATAAAGCGACCACTTAATTAACACAAGACTTTTATTCGTAAAAAACTTCACTAGATAAACGAAATTCCCGCTGTAACAATCACAATTATACAGCTACAATTTGTCAGGTATAATAAGAAACAGCTTCCAATCACAGGTCTCAAATACCTCAGACAGAGAACAACTAGCAGTCACAACTAATCGTCTTCACTACACTGACTGTCTTCACAATACTCTACTACTCTTCCATGTCGGGCTGCGGTATTTATACCTGACTTGGCGGAGAAATCTACCAATTTCGCCAAGGCTCTGGAAGCTTCTAGGCTATCTCGGAAAATATTGGTCCTAGAGCTTAGGTGATGGATGTTTCCAGAAGTATCGATTTCTCGCCAAGTCGCCAAGAATCTCGCCAACCGTCGCCAAGTCGCCAAGAATCTCGCCAACTGTCGCCAAGTCGCCAAATCTTTAGGAAATCCGCATTTAAACTACAACGCGTCTAAATACCGCAATTTTTGCCCAAAATGTGAGAATTTCAGATCTGTCTGAGATATTTTACGACAAATATAATCATTATTTACAAATTTGTAACATTGCCCCCCTCTCAAGGACTGCACGTCCCGGGCAGTACAATCCCCTGATAGGAGGCCAAATTTAATATAAAAGAATTTACATTTCAAGAGGATACAGAGTACATTACATACACAAGCAACTAAAAATACAAGAAAATAGATAAAGATTAAAATTATCTATACTATTTACAAACAGACCATGGTCTACTGATTTTTTACTCTACATTACGATAAGGAGCTAATCTATCATAATGTACTACCTTTGGTTTTGAAGCAGATGATTTTCTTATACGAACCACGACGTCGTTCAGTCTTTTTAGGACTGTGTAGGGACCTTCCCAGTTGGCTTGCAACTTTGGAGAAAGTCCTTTACGTCGAATCGGGTTCCACAACCAAACTTTGTCACCTTCTTGGAATTCATGTCCCGTCGCTCTTGTGTCATACCTTGTCTTCATTCTTTCGGTCGTCAGGTTGATTCGGTCTCGAGCGAAGTTATGGACATCTTCAAGACGTGCCTGAAGGTCTCGAAGGTATTCCTCTGGCGATGAAGATGTATCCGGTGGACGACCAAACTGAAGATCACAAGGGAGACGAAGTTCGCGACCAAAGAGCATCTGTGAAGGAGTATATCCGGTAGTCTCATGGACAGCACTGCGATATGCAAGCAGAAACAGCGGTAGCTTCAAATCCCAATCTTGCTGATTTCTGGAAACCATAAGGGAGAGGTTATTCAAGATGGTTCTGTTAAACCTCTCTACCATGCCATCCGATTGTGGGTGTAGTGGCGTGGTCTGCGTCTTGTCTATTCCGAGAATTTGACACATTCCTTTAAACACAACAGAGGTGAAATTTGTCCCTTGATCAGAATGAATTTGTAAGGGTGTGCCGAATCTGGAAACCCATTGTTGCACTAGAACCTCGGCTACTGTAGTCGCCTCTTGATCGGGGATTGCAAACGCTTCAGGCCACTTAGTAAAGTAGTCCATGACAACTAGTATGTATTTGTTGCCATTTGAGGATCGTGGTAAAGGACCCAAAATGTCCAATGCTATCCTCTCAAAAGGTGCTCCTACGTTGTACCGCTGCAACCTTCCTCGGCTACGTTTCTTCGGTCCTTTACGTGCCGCACAGTCATCACAAGATTGGCACCATTTCTCTACATCTTGTCTCGTTTTGCTCCAATAGAAGCGTTCTCGAACTTTCTGTAGAGTTTTCATTACTCCGAAGTGGCCTCCAGTTGAGCTACTGTGCAATTCTTTCAAAACATCTGAAATTCTTGATTTTGGAAGAACAAGCTGCCATTTGAAATTACGTCCATCATCGGACTCCCATTTCCTGTATAAGACACCATTTCTTATATGGAGTGAGTCCCAAAGAGCCCAATATTGCTTAGTAGCAGGACTGTAGGTGGAGATATCCTGCCAACTTGGTCTCATACTAGAAGATTCTTTCAATTCAAGAATTGGATTTATATCTGGGTCTTCTTTTTGGGCTTCCCTAAGTCCTTCATCACTCCATGGGTCTGGTTTTGATGGAGGTGAAACAGTAACTTGGCGTACCGAAGTATTTATCAGCTGATAGTTCTTCTCTACTCTAGAACAGTATCGGCAGCTTTCATTACACGGCTTCCTTGATAGTGCATCAGCATTTCCGTGAAGAGTTCCTTTGCGATGACGTATTTCAAAGTCAAACTCCTGGAGTCGTTGAATCCATCTGGCTACCTGTCCTTCCGGATTTTTAAAATTTAAAAGCCAGGTTAAGGATGCGTGATCTGTCCGGAGCAAGAACTTTCTTCCATAGAGATAATGGTGGAAATGTTCTATGGCTTTAACAATTGCCAGCAATTCCTTCCTGGTTGTACAGTAATTCCGCTCTGGTTTCGATAGACATTTACTCCAATAAGCAATGACATATTCTTTATCATCAATTTCTTGCGACAAAACAGCTCCGATATTTTCGTTGCTGGCATCCGTATCTAAAATGAATAATTTTCCGGGCTGGGGATATGCAAGAATGGGTGAAGATGTCAACGCCTCCTTCAGTTGTTTAAAAGCTTTCTCACATTCATCTGTCCATAAAAATCTCTGTTTATTTTCTGTCAACTTGTGGAGGGGTCTGGCAATACTCGAAAAACCCTTAACAAATTTCCTGTAATACGTGCATAGTCCAAGAAAACTTCTTAATTGGTGGACATCTTTTGGACGACTCCATTCCTTAACTGCGGAGATCTTTTCAGGATCTGCTCTTACACCTTCAGCAGAGATAATGTGTCCCAGATAGCTTACTTCACGTCGGAATAAATTACATTTGCAAGGATTCAGCTTCAGGTTGGCCATTTTTAATTTTTCCAGCACCTTTCGGATGTTTCTTAAATGGTCTTCGAATGTGCGCCCTACAATAATGATATCGTCCAAATATACCAAACAGGCTTCGTAGGAAAGTCCTCGTAATACTGTCTCCATCAGGCGCTCAAACGTTGCAGGTGCATTGCAAAGCCCAAATGGCATAACTTTGAACTGCCAAAGTCCTTGTCCTGTGGTGAATGCAGTCTTTTCTCGATCCTCAGGATGTATCTCTACTTGCCAATAACCACTCTTGAGATCCAAAGTCGAAAACCATTGTTTACCGGATAAAGCATCAAGTGTATCGTCAATCCTGGGGAGAGGGTAACTATCTTTTTTAGTGATGTTGTTTAACCGACGATAGTCAACGCAGAATCGGGTAGAACCATCTTTCTTCCGAACTAAAACAATAGGCGAAGCCCAAGGACTCTCTGATGGCTCAATAATGTCATTCTGCTGCATTTCCATCAGAAGATTATCCACCTCTTCCTGCTTAGCGAATGGCAATCTTCTCGGATGTTGTTTAATGGGTGGATGATTTCCTGTATTGATTCGGTGCTGCGTCAATTTGGTTCGCCCAACATCATCTGATTTCTTGGAAAAGAGATCTCCGAATTCTAATAATAAATTTCTTGCAGCATTCCTCTGTTTATCATCTAACTCTGCTCTCTGTAGGAGTTCATTAATTAGAGTGTCAGGAGGCTCAGATAGTGTGGCTTGACAATTTCGGTTAATACAGGTCACTGGAGTGCAAGTCGCTAGCACTTCTCCTTCTTTTATAAGTTTTACCTTATTACTTAGATTAGCAACTCTTACCGGGATTACATTTCGTGAAAGGTCGACGAGTGAAGAAGCCACTAGTACTCCTTTAACGCTATTGTCGGAATCTGGATATTCAGTCAATCCATAATGAAAATTATTATCTTCTGAAAGAGCTCCGCAAACTATTGTCTCAGTTCTTGGTGGTAATGTTGTTTCACTCTTCGCAGTTATATGATGGACTGTTTTAATATCTGAATATTTCGTCTTAAAAATCGCTATTTCTTCAGAACATGAGTGTAGTTCATTATTTTTAAAATCTAACTTGAAATGGTTTTCTTTGAGAAAGTCCAATCCAAGAATAAATTCGTCATTTATATCAGCGACATATGCCAAATGATGGTACACGGCATTACCAAATGCAATGTTTAGATTGACTTTTCCATGCACTTTAATCTTATCACCTGTCACAGTTTGGAGGGTAATGCAGGGCGGCGTCCAGATGAGTTTGTCACCAAGTTTGCGAGCCAAATCTGTCCTAATGATAGTTACGTTGGCTCCAGTATCGATTATCATTCTGCAGGGAACTTCGTTGACATGTCCCATAACGAAAAGTCCGTTGTCGCCGCTACTTACGGAAGAAATGTGAAACGATTTGAAATGGGGCTTCTGACGAAGATCATTTCCATCATCTTTTCGTTTCGGGCAGTCTCTCTGAACGTGTCCGACTGCTCCGCAAGTCCAACACAGAATTTTCGTGTTTCTGCCACCTTTACTCATTTCTAAGTTACGGAATTTTCGCCGCAGATCTTCGATTTGCTTTCTGAGATCATAGTCCCTATCAGTAGTAGAGACGGCTCTGATTGAGTGCCGGTCTTTACGCGCGGCCTGCTGGGCAGCCTCTATCTTATGTGCGTAGACTAGGGCAGATCCAATATCTTTGACATCGGCGATTCTAAGTGTTTTCTGTATCTCCGGATCCCGCACACTATCGATGAAGTGATGGAGAGCCAGATCTTGACGTGTCTCAGCTGGGCAGTCCGAAAATGCTAGATGGGAAAGTCGCTGAATATCGGCAGCCAATTCTTGCAGACTTTCACCCGCTTTTTGATAGCGGGACTTTAACTGTAGTCTGCTATATTCTTTAGTGCACTTATCTCCAAACCGCAGCTCAAGCGCACTCGATAGGGCTTGGAAATCGTGCCTCTGCTCCTCCGGAAGCGTCTCGAGGATGTCAGCCGCGTCTCCTCTTAAAGAAGCCGCCAGGTGAAAAGCTTGGGCTCGGGGATTCCATCCATTAGCTTCCGCTACCATCATAAACTGGGTCTTGTATACTTGCCAGGATGATTTCCCATCAAATGTTGAGAGTTTAATATTGGCTAGGGAAGGCACAAATGCCACGTTGGGTTCCTCATGTTTGTTTGACATTTGCTTCTCCAAGTTTTCAATCTTCTTATTCATATTGTCTAATGCTTCTTCAACGTTTTCTTCTATCTCCAGAACTTTAGTTTCAACTGAAGTTACCTTATCTTCCATTGCATTCATCTTCTCCTGAATGATGTTGGAGAATTCTTCTTTAACACTTACAATGTCCTTCTTAAGTTCCTTTTTAAGTTCCTCCTGTCCAGATTTTATCTCCTTCATCATCTCGGTTTTAATCTCTTCTTGTCCAGCTTTCATCTCTTCTTGTCTAGCTTTCATCTCTTCTTGTCCAGCTTTCATCTCCTCTTGTCCAGCTTTCATCTCCTCCTGTCCAGATTTTATCTCTTTCATCATCTCGGTTTTAATCGCTTCTTGTCCAGCTTTCATCTCTTCTTGTCTAGCTTTCATCTCTTCTTGTCCAGCTTTCATCTCTTCTTGTCTAGCTTTCATCTCTTCTTGTCCAGCTTTCATCTCTTCTTGTCCAGCTTTCATCTCAGCTATCTGCTCCGCTAATTTTTCGAGAAGACTTTTCATTAAATCCATATCCATTTTTCTTGTGACACGCTGCATCAACTCTTCAATCCCGATTCTGACACCAGTTGTACCGAGCTCCACGGGTTCGTGTTGATTGAGAGTTGAATAAAGCGACCACTTAATGAACACAAGACTTTTATTCGTAAAAACTTCACTAGATAAACGAAATTCCCGCTGTAACAATCACAATTATACAGCTACAATTTGTCAGATATAATAAGAAACAGCTTCCAATCACAGGTCTCAAATACCTCAGACAGAGAACAACTAGCAGTCACAACTAATCGTCTTCACTAAACTGACTGTCTTCACAATAACTCTACTACTCTTCCATGTCGGGCTGCGGTATTTATACCTGACTTGGCGGAGAAATCTACCAATTTCGCCAAGGCTCTGGAAGCTTCTAGGCTATCTCGGAAAATATTGGTCCTAGAGCTTAGGTGATGGATGTTTCCAGAAGTATCGATTTCTCGCCAAGTCGCCAAGAATCTCGCCAACCGTCGCCAAGTCGCCAAGAATCTCGCCAACTGTCGCCAAGTCGCCAAATCTTTAGGAAATCCGCATTTAAACTACAACGCGTCTAAATACCGCAATTTTTGCCCAAAATGTGAGAATTTCAGATCTGTCTGAGATATTTTACGACAAATATAATCATTATTTACAAATTTGTAACAATATATATAATGTCTACTTCATAATATAATATCAACTGAAAATAACGTGCGCCTAAGTGCTACTTTTTTATTCTATAAACTTTCGAAATCATTAAATTTATTTGCAATTTTAAAATATTTAAACGTTTAGATTGCTATTTTATACATTTTTCATGTGTATTCATAAAGATTAAATGAATGATCTTTAGATGTATTTGTGGTCTATTCAATTGAAGAAGAAAATGTGTTACAATTCATGTTGCTTTTTATTAAAATAGAGGCAGCAAGTACTTATTAAATGGCCTTCATTAAAAAAATAATTTAAGTTTATAGAGGCAGATATTGACTTTTTTATTGTTATTGTATCTAGAATGAATTAGAGTCCCTCCCCCACTTTCTGCAGAAGATGTTGAATATTTAAACTAAATGAAAGCCTCTAAATTGCATATAAGATTTACCTAATTTATTTACCCACACAAGAATTTTTAATTAAAATGAACATAAAACTTTTCGTTAAGAAAAATTTATACTTTCAAATTACCTTTATTATATCATCAAATGACTTAGAATTGTAAGTGTTCTGATCTTTGGTTCAGCAACTCGTTGGCTCGAATCCTACCATGGTTTGGATGCTTGTAGTGGTTCTGAATCATTTTAAACTGTCCACATCTTGGTCTTATTACTCTCGTGTGCAAAAACGATAGTGAATCGCAAACAAACCAAGCTAAATTAATGACCTAATTAATTTTTGATTCTTTAAAATATGCATTATTTTTTCTTTTTGCTCATCTAAAAATTATAGATTAAGCATGCATTAAATGAAAAAAAATTGTTGAATATTTTCAGTATTTTTTATAAAGTATAAAAATTTTAACTTTTCCTGTGCAAGTATTTTTTTATAAAACTACTTATGCGAGTTCACTACTAACTTTTTTTTACTGAAAAAATATAACATTAATTATTTATCTTTTTCAACTATATAATCAAACTTAAAATATTTATCTCATTGTTATTTACGTTTTCAAATGAATTTTAGAAACATGCAAATAGTAGCTTATGTTTCACAATTAAATTAATGTTAATTTTATTGAAGTCTAGCTTATTTTTTTTACTGTAGACATATTCATATTTCGTTTTATCGCCGTCAAACAAAACAATTTTTCATTACAAATTGTATTGTGACATCAAGGTATTTAAAACATTAGCCGAATTGAAAGCTATACTTTTATAAAACTCAAAATAAGATTGCTTGTGTAAATAGTTTCATATTTTATTCCTAGGTGTTTAAAAAGCTTCATTATAATCTAAAATTGTTTTAGAAATCGTATGAAAAAGCGGGTATTCCATGAAAATTTTCATTTCGATTGTTTATAAATTTGTATAGTCAAGAGTGATAGTTCTCATAAAATATAGTTCTCTTAGTTCTCATAAAATATAGATAATTTTCATCAATTAAAAATAACGAAACTATAAGCTTTAATGCATGAAATATTTTAACAATTAATGAATTACTTTGTAAATGACCACCTTTCTCCAGTTTCATAGCGACCTGATGTAAACCAATCTAGTAAAACCAGATTCGCATCGGGTGCTAAAGCAATTGTTTGCGTTTGCACATACGAAGCTTCTTTGTAACAAACCAATGGATCGGGTAATACGCATGCTAAAGATCCTGAATCAATATCAATTTTCCAGTGTTGTTGGCTTTCAATGTTATTTTTACATTGGTAGACCTAAATAGATAACATGAAAAAATAGTAAAAAATCTTTTTGCCTTTCTGAAAAAAAAGCAAGTCTTATAATATTAAAAAGTTGTCCTTAACACACATTTATGACATTTGATATTTTGCTTCGAAAAATGCAGTTAGTGTCAAATTATGTTTTAAGAACTTCGATTCTAGTTCGAAAATATTTAAAAGAAAGCTTTATATACATTTGAAGAAATATTTCAGAAATTTTCTTCCCTACTGATTACCTGTTTTTTACTATTTTTCAACAAAAAATGTTCGCAATTCTTTTTCTCTTATTTTGAAGTATAGTTTTCACGGTCTTGTGAGATGGTTGGTTGGGTTCTATGGCGCACAAGGTCCATCACGGTCCTGAGAATACTTAGATTGTTGAATTTTATTTTGTCATGATCAGAGTTATGGAAAATCATTTTGATTTTTTTAGGCTCTTTGAGAAAGTATTGTGAAAAAAACGCGAAATAATAGCCTTACTATTGGGAGAAAATGTCTTTATATCAATAACTGAAAAAAAATTGGTGTTTTTGTTACGAAAACTAAGCCAATAAATTGGATCTTTACCTTTTTGGTTAGTAGTTACATGTAGTTTTGAAGAAAATAATGAATACTATAAAAGAAGTGATGTTATTTCTGTGGCAAAAATTATAGAGCACCATATTATACGACTCGTGTAAATTAACATTTAATAATTCCCAAAGAGGCAGAAACTTTTTCCTACTTATTGCACCGTACCAAATTTCTCCATTTCATCATATAAACGTGCTTTTATCACTTATGATTTGATCAATCTTAACTGTTATCGGGGTTATAAATCTGCTTGATTTTTCTTTCAAATTCCTCTGCCTTATTTGTTAATTTCCAAAGATGTTTTTTACATGTTTACTTGATTTTGTGTGAAACAAATCACTTGCTTTTCTTATTAGATAGGTTTGACACATGTTGCTGTCGGCCTAAAAAACGCAGGTTTGCTTTGGAAAGCAAATGTGTCTGCGAAAGAACTTTTCATAGATAGGGAGTTATATTCTCACGTGTCTCAAAGAAAAATCTCCCAAACATTTACGCCGAAAAACGTACATGCTGAAATTCAAAATCCATCTTCTCTTGTTTAACATTGGTTGGTTTTGAACCCAGGAATTTCAATTCCGATGCCTTTCCTTTAAGCTTCGGATAATCGTTATTAAAAATATTTAAAAAAAGTACCTAATTTAATCTCGGTAATTAAAGCAACTAAATCTCCAGTTTAATAGGTGAAAATGAATTCCATAATGTAACTTTTGATCTGCTTAGAATTTAACAGCTAATATACGCAGTCCAGTCATTAATGAGACCACTACTCAGTTTCGATGTTGACGTTAAATAAACAATCACAGCAGGACAATGCGAGATGCCAAATAGTTGGCAATATAAGTGCGGGTTTCAAAGAGCACCATGATGAGTTTACCGTTCTGCCCTAGCCAGCAAACCCACTTTAATTTTAAACCCATTTGATAATCTGTTAGGCCATCTTGATTGGATTGTTCACGGCATGGCTCAACATTCCTATGAATACCTTCAGGAACCTAATTGACTGCCTTCCTGAATGTCTCGCCGCGATTGTGATTATTCTGGCTTTTGACAAGTTCTCACATTAATGTGATCGGACTGTGTATATAAGATTTGTATTTCTTATATAAAATTAATTAAAGCCCGGTGGCTTAATGGTAGCATTTCACGCTCCCAAGGTCCGAGGTTCGATTCTAAGGCTTGGGAAAGGTCGACCAGGCTTTCATCCATTCAGTGGGGCGATAAACTTAATACCAAGCATGCTTGGGAACTAAACACCGGGGGTTTCGCGTTAGGCTAATCACCTAATTGAGACATGTTTCGCAACCCAGGGCCTCTTGGTCAGGAAAACAGGGATAGGTACTGCAAGTCTTGGCCCACATGGGCTGCCCTGTCACAGAGTTTAGTTTATATAAAATTATTTTTCATGCTAAATTTTATAAGTGGTCTTACAAAGCTTAAAGGTATAATTTTTTAAGTTAAATGAATTAGAAGTTTAAAACTCAAAATTTGAATTAATTATCAAAATTTTAAATTTTATTTTTTGTTTTAAGTGAATTGTAGAATAAAATTATGTGTTAGTTTTATTTGTTACGCAAATAAGTAAAAATACGCTTATTTTCCTAGTATAAAATGCTTTACATTTCGCTCACTGCACGTATACTGAATCATCAGAATTCTGGGAAGTTTAAAGAAATTCATATAATCTCTAAAATAGTTTAAATATTTTTTTATATCTTGTGAGAAATTGTTTCCAAGTTGCAACTGCACTCATTGAAATCACGTCGAACAATTACAAACTTTGGCAGAAATGCAATTGAACAAGAGAGAAATTGCCTAGGAATTTACCAATGAAAAATAAGTGTGACCACAGTTATATGACAGTTTAGTTAGCTGCGTATTTTTCTGAATTTTATTAATATAAAAAGAGTTCTGCAGGAATTACAAGATTTATATAGATGAGCAATCTAAAGAGAAAACATCAGAATTAAAATTTGCTGATTTAGCCGAAAAGGGAAAACACATACCATGATGAATCAAACTTCTCATTGTTTTTGATATCTAACATGATTTACGCCAAAATGTTCTCGTTTTTGCCTGCGGCTCAGCAGTTCATGGGCTCAAATCTCATCTTGGGCATGCATATTTGTAGTTTTGAATCCACTTTAAATCTTAAGTCTTAATCTAATAAGTGTTCGCGTGCAAAATATGACCGATGAGTGACCAATAAAACTAATCTAACCAAATTTACGTTTTGGCAACGCCAGCCCAGACACTGCATAAAATATATGCAGGAGCTTCTGTTTGATATGGAAATCCCTATCATCACCTGCAAGGTCAAGTCATTCTTAAACCTTAACCTGCAAGGTCAAGTTATTCATTGTTTATATTTTGAGTAACCTGGACTCAAAAGTGGGGCAAAATATGTGAATTAATCGTACTCCTGACGCAGAGTTTCAGCTCATTACTCTCTTATTATCTGGAACATATTTTCTAAGCCTCATAACGAAGTTGAACGCTCTCTATAGTGCCATAACATTAGGTTTTCAAATCTTTATTCGTAATTTAGAGTTATGTACTCCAAGAACTCTGTTATGTTTTCTGAAAAACAGATACAGTACTCTTACGATTATTTCTGTAATTTCTGCTTGCTGTTCATTCAGAGACTACAAATGCTGTTAGTTCGTCACTATATTCCACATATGTACTTTTACCTGAGTAGGAGCATAATGCATTAAATAGCAAAATATTTTTGGAATTCCTTACATTTTTTGGAAAAAAGTAAAATCCAAGAAACTGCAGGGAGGAAATTTCTTTTTTAAATGCCTCTCATTTTAAATAAAAACTGTAAAGAATTTAATTTGATTTGATTTCAATCTAATATTACTACTACTTTGTAACTGTCTACTTTGTAACTGGAAAAAAATTTACTCGAATATCAATAAATTTACAGTATATTTTATAATTAATAAAACACATTATATTATAGATTTACTTTTGTTTTATTCATGATCACAATTCCTCACAATAAATTTTAGCATTAACTCATTTTTGACAACTCTAAAAGCGTATTTTTTATTTAATTCCTGGCAATAACGTGTAAGAAACACTTCATTTATTTTTGATTGTTTCATTTTTTAGCTAACTTTTGTAAACAATAGTTATCTACAATGTGAAAGTGATAAAGATTGATAATGTGACAATAAATTGGTCAGATTAATAAAGATTGAAATATCTTAATGAGAAAAAAATCTATATTATTTGCCTTATATTATTTCTTATCAATAGAAAAATTTCATTTTAAGCATATAAATATTGTACAAAACAAAATAAACTAAAATTTTAAAAAACAAATTTCTCATTTCATGTTCAATACATTTTTTAAAGAATAAGGCACATTCATTTACCGATATTTTTTTCCTTATGGTGATTGAGAACAACCTTAATGAGCATATTACATAAAATTAAAATTATATTGTTGATAAATCATACCTTTGGAAATGATAATGATGTCACTAAAACACTACAATTAGCACCAATATTTAGTGATACATTTAGATTGTCTCCTTCCACCAAACCTCCTCCAAAAACTATGGGATACAGCCATTGACAATTACTATCAGCTGCAGATGTTGGATTCACAATTTTTAACTAAAATTAAATTTGAGTTCAATGGAATTAATAAGAAACTAAGTCTGCTTTTTTTTATAAAATTATGATTTAATATCATATTTATTATATCTTAACTTTCATTTTTTTAAGTCAAATTGTTTTATTTGATATGTTTAAACTCACTAAACTGTACAGATATATTAAATTTTCCTTATACACTGAAAAAGTCCAGTCCACATCAAACTACGATTTTGAAATATATAGACTGCATTCTTCTTCGGCTGGGCTCAGCCTTGATCATGATGTTCCTGGGTCCTAGGACCCTCACTCTCTTCTGTAGCTGGAATGAAGTTGGTAACTATATCTGAAATCTGTCTGGCATATGATTGGTAGTTGGTTCTTAGGGGCATGGTTATCTATTTTGTTTAGTTGAGTTTTTTTCTCTGAGTCTAGTTTGCAGAAGTATAATTAATTATTTAAGATATAAGTAGCTTTTATTTTACTATTTACCTGTTAGATATTTACTGAATTTTAATGTTAATTAGTACTTTATCAAGTGCAATTTGTTAGTAAAGATTGGGAGTTAGTTAAAGAACGAAGATATATACAATTGAGCTGAGCTCTGACTGACTGACGCCATTTCATGATGAAAAATATTCTTTGAATAAAACTTAATACGGTATCGTTTTTCTGATTTTTGATACATATATCAACAAGCATATATCAGGAGTTTATACATTTACTAAAAATTTAATACTTTTATAAATTGATTATTTTTATCATCAATCTAAGATGTATTAATAGCTGCTAGTATCCATATTACATTTACTAAAAGAAATACATGATAATAAAAAATATTATGTAAGCAAAATATTTTAATTAGATCGTTGGCAAGACGACCTTGTGATATCAGTTTATTGAAAGCATATATATATATTTGTGGACTGAAAAATATTTTCATTGCAATAAGCTGTTTGCACTTTTGAAGATCGCTGTGTATTTATTATTGATCGGAAAAAATGGTTAGGTAAAAATCTACAAATGATTTAAAGTAACTTTTTTAACTAGGCTTTAATATAAAATTCTCAGTGAAAAGATACCCTAGTCAGAATCTTAATATGGAAAAATACGCTGAATAATATTGTTAATATCAATAACTATAATGTAAGAGAAAAAAATTGTATTTTTCAAATTATATTTATTTATTTATTATCTTAGTATACACAAAATTAATTGACCTGAAATTTATTAAGTGTTATACATCAAAGTAATAAATAAGAATTTAAAGTTTTATTTTTTTACCGCGTTGAAAGAAAACTTAGAGATAATCTCGAAACTTTTTGATAAAATTGTTTTCCTGGAGCAAAATCAGTTTTGTTTCCAAGGGAAAAACAATTGTTGTATATTATACTCATTCGTCTTTTACGCTAATAAATAGGAGAATAACTGTTCAAGCTTTCTTTTCGAGTCTAATCCATCTTATAGTACCCTTTATTACTCATATGACGAATGTGCGAGTGAAAAGCACTTTAAATTTCTGTGTAAAGATAAGTATTATGAAGTACAGAGTGCCAAATAAAATTCCCTTACTTTGTAAGAACTAAATCTATATTCCCAAAAAAGGTGACGAGACAGTAAAAAAAAGTTATGAAACGAGATTGTTTGCTAAGTTTTTAGTGATAAAAATAGAAAATCAATAATCTTATCTTGTAAACAAGACGGTATTCTAGAAAAGAAGTCTGTTACAGAATTATGGAATATTAGCGATTTAATATCAAACGAAATTCTGCATACGATATACGAAGAAAGGAATGCAAACAATTGACTGGCGTTTGATTCCTACAATTTTTCGTCATGAAATATTTAAAAATCGGTAACTAGTTTTAATTAGCCACACAAATCATTAGCGTGCAATATATTTGCCTAAGCCAAAAATACATATATATCTAGAGATTTTAGGGGTAATTTCACGCTACTTTTTTTCACCATATGTTAGATAACAGACTATCAAAAGCATATTTGTGAGAAGTCTCATATATATACCCGCTTTTGGTTGTAGCTTCACCAAGAAAAGTAAGGGGGGTGAATATAGAAGCTATTTTGACAAGCTTGTTATAGGGACTGTTGTGAGAAGCATTTTAACATCTACCGCGTAAAATTGTTTTCCAGGAAGACTTTTCGTTCCTACTCTTTCGTAGACTTTTCGCTTATGATGCAAAATAAATTTTGGTCATTGAGAATAAATATATCGTGTCTTTTATTTCGATTGCCTGTAAATCATTTTTCATTATTTTACTTATAGTACCTATAAAGAAGCTCAAAGAATTGAAGATACTTATTTAAATTTTTCAAGTTTTTTTTATGTGAAATACGTCATATATAATATAAGCAAAATATATACAAATTACGTACTTATTAACCATGAATGGTTGTTTTGTTCCGATATGGCTTAGTGTTTACGTTATTTATTTATTTTTATTTTTATTTTATTTTTTTTTTTGTAATTGTGTTTAGTAATATGAAAATTTTTCACTATTATTAATGTTTATAAATCAAATTCTGAAAACCACAATGATTTTGCTTTAAAAAGTTTTTAAATTTGTGTTATTTTTTTATAAATTGAGTTTTTACCAATTTTTATTTATTTATTTTTGCCCGGCGTTCAAGGTGTCACTTCATTGTCATTTAAAGTCTTTCAAAGCTTCACAGATCTTCAGAAAGGCTCATCACAGATCAAGTTACAATTGAAGTATACTTTTCAGAAATGAATTTGCCGTTACGCTTTATTATCAGGAATTTGCATTTTGTGATTGGAAAACCAAACGTCAACAAGAAACTCGTTTCTTGGTTTGTGAAAACGTTTACATTTATCGAGAAGAATCCTGTTACAAATCCATGAGCCTCTTGATATGCATTGACATAATCTATCCAACTGTGGTCCATTGGCGAGCTCCAGTCAATAGCTTTACACCGCTTCCCGTTAAGATCAGCAAAGTAAAGCATCATTTGCCGCTATCAGTGATTGAGAAGGTGAACACGTTCGTCTCCCTGACTGGGTTGCTGGAACTCCGTGGGTCGGGGACGAGTCCACGTTAATATGTGATATCCAAAGTTTTTCCTCTGGTGTGGTATGGATGTAGAGAGATGCCAGCTTATCTATGACCTCGTCACCTGACCGTGGTTCAAAATTACGAGGTGCTTGGTGATAGGCGAAAATTCTAAGCCTGTTAAACTTAAGATAGAGCCAATGTATTTTACTGGAAAACTTCTGTTGATACATGAATCGTCGAAACTATGGTCTCCCAATTGATTTCGAATGGATTGAGACCAGTCGTTTGAACATCGTAGAATACTTTCAGATTCATAATATTTAATTGGAGAGATGACTTTCCGAATCAAAAAGTTGGTGAGGTAAAATTTGCTCGAAAACATGATTCATTACATGAACGCAAAACACTGTGGTTTGGCAAGCCATTTCCACGTTGACAATAGGACAGAAAAAAGTGAGAACAAACAACCACTTCATGGTTTAAGCTTCAATTGGCAAAAATAATTTGAAGTTTTTAATTTTGAAGAGGTTTTTTTTATCTCATTTTTTAAATTAAATGTAAACTTGAAGGCATTAATATTATTGATTCTTTAAATGTAGCACTATTAGAACCATTATTTTTTAGATATTTTTCTTAGTAACTGAATAAAAGTAAATTTGGAAAGCTCAAATATACATATATAGTTGTCAATCCATTACTTATTTTATTGCTATATAATAAAAATTATTTTAAATATTTCAAGTGAAGACTAAAACCAATAATTTAACGTTGTTATTCAGTTTTCTTTTTTATTTTTCATTAATATCTATTTTATGAAAAAAGACAAAATCATTGCAAATATATTGAACACTGTAAATAATGGTAAAAAATGTTATTGTTATTTAAGGAAACAATTTTGTCATATTATAATGAGAGACATCATAAAATAACTGTTCTCCATTTTTTAGGCACTTTGCTATATAATTAAGAGTTAGGTAATATAGCAATCATATACCCTTAGCACAAGTGAATGTTGCTGCATTTCGTTAAAAAAAAATAAAGTTGTTAACATATTGTGTTTGAATATCAAACAGAAAAGCACCTTACGAGGTGGAATTTTTTAAAAATAATTTCAAATTCAATTGAGATTGTTTAGTTACTTTGTATCATTGTAATAATTTCAAAATACAAGTTTTCGACGGATGTCACTTTAAAAACATACGTATATACGTCAAAACATTATCCATGGATAGAGCTAAGCGACACCGAAATGGTCAGAGTGTGCTTGTTAAATAGAGATTTTAAGAGAAAAAATTTCTACAAAACCATGTCATGCTATATAATATACATATATAGTACAAATAAAAGAAAATTCTTTCTCTATTTGTTTTTAAATTTTTAATTAGTACGAGAATCAATTATTTCTTCGTAAACCAATTTATATAATCGACATGTTGATAAATAGCAAACAAAGAATTCTTTTTTTTCTGTAAGTTCAACTGTTAAATAGTGTTAAATACTCATTAAAAAAATTAAGAAAACGAGACTAATTTTAACTGAAATTTACAAATTATAAATATGAATTTTGTCGAAAAATAATATGGCTCGACTAATTTCCTTAAATAAATAATTTTTCAATAAAATCATATAATTATTTGAAAGAATAAATTGTAATTAAGTAGTTTAAATATAAATTATTTGTATTTTATTCAAAATAAAAATAAATTTTAATTTAATTTAAATATAAGATAAAAAAATTCAATGCATTATGTTAAATATTTTCACAAAATTATTTTTAATTGAAATAAAACGCATATCACTTACTTATTAACTGCAATTTTTAATAAACGTTTACACTGACATTACTTATTTAAGACTTAAAAATTTTATCTTAAATTCTCTTGAGTATACGAAAAAAATTTTTAAAAGACTTTTCTTAATGAAATGATAATTTTTACAGAAATAGAGCGAATCAAAAGAATTTAAACTTACGGGATATTCGTATTCACATGCTACGATTTCACAGGGGGAAATTTTAAATACATTGTGGCAATTTAAAATTTGAAATGAATCATAAACTGCATTTTGTTTTCTTTGGAACTCCACACACGCGTGCACGTTCCTTGGCATCTCGCCACTTAACTAAAGGATAGTATAGTGGAAAAGAGCAAAGAAGGTCAAGCATTAAAACATGATAGACGGTATGATAACGTGATTAAAAAGTACATACATAAATATCACTCCTAACATCTAGTGTGGAAGAGCATTCAATTTGTGGTCATCGTATCTTAATTTTGGTTGTTTCTCTTTCGTTTATATTGAAACTAGTAGAATCATGATAAAAGCATGCTCCAGAAGCCAAAAGAAAATATAATTGGAATACCTTTGAAATCTTAATGCAATTTTTATATTTAAACTTTGAAAATTATTGTCAGTATACCAATAAAAAAATTTAAATCATAAAAAAATAAAAGAAAAATAACTTATTTATAAGCATTTTGTGTCTACAAAAAATATCTTTTTTTCCAGAACTTCTAAAAGGAGTATTTAAAAAGTCACTATATCTTGAAATGAAATCAAAGAATATATTCCCGACATGTTTGTAAATGTTTTGTTATAATTGCGTATTTTTATACAAAGTTTTATATATATATATATATATATATATATATATACATACACACACACACACACACACACACACATATATATATATATATATATATATATATATATATATATATATATATATATATATATATATATATATATATATATATATATATATATATATATATATATATATATATATATATATATATATATATATACATAAATTAATAAATAATCAGGGTGAATCAGGATGATTTTTAACAAGTTAAGAATAGATAGTGATAGGTGATTGTACTCAACCATGCAAATAATAAAATTAACATGGAACATAAAATCACATTCCACTCTAAAAAACAGAAAACAGGAAAGTAAAAGCACATCAAAGTGAAACCAAAGGATCTTGATGGTCGAGGAGGACTACTTTCACTTACACTACATCTTGCTAGCCATCCACGAAAAGATGAGTTCGATTCCTATCGAGCACCCTGAGTGCTCAATGTTTTTTGTTTTGTCACCGTCTTGCTTTGTTGTTCTTTTTTTTTACAAACATATCAAGCAATAGAAATCATCATCTTTAATGTCATTTTGTATTTGCCTACGTAGCATATTTCCTAAGACTTTTTATAGATTGCAAGACATTCGCGAAATGCACGAACGCCATAAATGAAAATGAGTTCTGACAATATTTGAAGCAGCTCCTTCTGAAAGTACGAGAGCGGTGGTATGTGAAGTAGGTATTTCTTACCTAGTGATACGTCGTATTTTATACGAGGAATTCATGTACCCCTTACCACGTGCAAAAGATTTTATCCCTGTCGATTAGCCTATGTGCAGTGGATGCTGTAGATAGAAAAGAATGATCTACAATATCCTTCATTAGTATTATTTAGTAATGAGGCAACATTCAGCTATAAGGAAAATTTGAACTGCTAATTTTAAAAATCAAAAATCTTTAATTCAACTTAAAAATTAGCAAAAAAAATCTAATTTTTATAAAATTTAAATTATGTTATATATTAATGCAAAACCTTTTTCTAATTGAACGCATATATATATATATATATATATATATATATATATATATATATATATATATATATATATATATATATATATATATATATATATATATATATATATATATATATATATATATATATATATATATATATATATGTTGTATATATATATATATAATTCCGAATACAATACTAGAGAAAGAATATTTTCACTCTACCCTCTGCATGTCTTAATACACAACTTATAAGTCTAAAGAAAAAAATAATTCTCTCTCCTTTCAAATAGAAACTAATCTTAAAATAAATTCATGGTTTTGATATTCATTAATTGCTGCTTCAACTTATCTTATTTAACATCTGAATATTTAAAATACAATACATTATGTTTTAAAATTTACTTTATTGGTAGTCCCCTAATATCTAAAGCATTCTTTAAAAAAAATTACAGAAGAAATATATGAAATTATCATAAAATATAACAAAACGCAGAAATGTAATTAAATCGCTGCTATAAATTTGTCATAAAATGGAAATATAATCAAATTATTAATGTTATAATGCATAAATATAAGCCCAGTTTTTGTTCTATGAGAAATTCATATTTATGCAGATTCAACACTTTGATAAATGCATCAACAAATGTAAAAAGACGCGTTTTCACGAGCATTGAATGGCATGGCTCGTTTCAAAGATTTCAAAGTCTTTTGTGATGGTTCATTTTGTCTGTTTAATCATTAATCATTTTAATAAATTTTGTTTCCACTAAGTTTACACTTACGCTCTCGTTTTATTAAGTTATGCAAGTATGAAGAGTGACCGATGACCGATATAACTGCTTTTTAAAAAACACCTAGTTAAGCACGTGCAGTCTGAATATTTTGTGAATTTTTACACTATTTTTATTCCGGTTAATAGGTTGTCTCTTTGATGCGATTCTTTGAATTGTAAATGCTTCCATAATTCAAATATTTACATTGTTTTCATAAAAAGGAACGACTTTTTGGAAGACTTGTCTTCCTCATAAAAAATAGGTTTGTTTTAATTATAAGTAAGCGAGTGTAAGAACACTCGCTTACTTACACTAGTGTTCTCTGTTCTTCTAATATTATGAATATACAAATAGAGTATATTAAAAAAGATTTTAATATACTCTATTTGTATATTCATAATATTAGAAGAACAGAGAACACTATATTCGAAAAAAATAAATGATATTGCTTTAATTGCTCCATAATTTAATTAATTATCTTTCCTCTGCATTAGAATTTTTCTTAAGAATAGAAATCTGTATAATTTTATTTCTCTAGATAAAATACAATACAAATTTTCTATGTGACTGGAATTATTGATTGTAAACTAATTTTTAAACACATAAATATATTTCGTACTTGTATATGTATTATCCGATAACTTTTTTCATTAACTATATATTTTTTTCATACATGATCGTAAAATGTTCTTTACATGTAAAATAGTTACTCGTTAATGTTAATCTTCATGTATGAAAAAGTAACGTTATAGAGAAGAACGATGCACATTTCAACAAAAGAAATATATTCTTGTACATTATCTGAAGCAAAAGCGTGGTTTGATAGCCACCCCTACTGATTTAGCAGGATTTGTTCGTATTGTTACAAATTTGTAAATAATGATTATATTTGTCTTAAAATATCTCAGACAGATCAGAAATTCTCACATTTTGGGCAAAAATTGCGGTATTTAGACGTGTTGTAGTTTAAAAGCGGATTTCCTAATGATTTGGCGACTTGGCGACAGTTGGCGAGATTCTTGGCGACTTGGCGACGGTTGGCGAGATTTTTGGCGACTTGGCGAGAAATCGATACTTCTGGAAACATCCATCACCTAAGCTCTAGGACCAATATTTTTCGAGATAGCCTAGAAGCTTCCAGAGCCTTGGCGAAATTGGTAGATTTCTCCGCCAAGTCAGGTATAAATACCGCAGCCCGACATGGAATAGTAGTAGAGTTTTGTGAAGACAGTCAGTGAGTGAAGACGAATAGTTGTGACTGCTAGTTGTTCTCTGTCTGAGGTATTTGAGACCTGTTATTGGAAGCTGTTTTTTTATTATATCTGACGAATTGTAGCTGTATAATTGTGACTGTTACAGCGGGAATTTCGTTTATTTAGTGAAGTTCTTACGAATAAAAGTCTTGTGTACATTAAGTGGTTGCTTTATTCAACTCTCAATCGACACGAACCTGTGAAGCTCGGTACAACTGGTGTCAGAATCGGGGTTGAAGAGTTGATGCAGCGTGTCACAAGAAAAATGGACATGGATTTAATGAAAAGTCTTCTCGAAAAATTAGCGCAGCAGATGGCTGAGATGAAAGCTGGACAAGAAGATATGAAAACTGAGATGAAAGCTGGACAAGAAGAGATGAAAGCTGGACAAGAAGAGATGAAAGCTAGACAAGAAGAGATGAAAGCTAGACAAGAAGAGATGAAAGCTAGACAAGAAGAGATGAAAGCTGGACAAGAAGAGATTAAAACCGAGATGATGAAAGAGATAAAATCTGGACAGGAGGAGATGAAAGCTGGACAGGAGGAGCTTAAAAAGGAACTTAAGAAGGACATTGTAAGTGTTAAAGAAGAATTCTCCAACATCATTCAGGAGAAGATGAATGCAATGGAAGATAAGGTAACTTCAGTTGAAACTAAAGTTCTGGAGATAGAAGAAAATGTTGAAGAAGCATTAGACAATATGAATAAGAAGATTGAAAGCTTGGAGAAGCAAATATCAAACAAACATGAGGAACCCAACGTGACATTTGTGCCTTCCCTAGCCAATATTAAACTCTCAACATTTGATGGGAAATCATCCTGGCAAGTATACAAGACCCAGTTTATGATGGTAGCGGAAGCTAATGGATGGAATCCCCGAGCCCGAGCTTTTCACCTGGCGGCTTCTTTAAGAGGAGACGCGGCTGACATCCTCGAGACGCTTCCGGAGGAGCAGAGGCACGATTTCCAAGCCCTATCGAGTGCGCTTGAGCTGCGGTTTGGAGATAAGTGCACTAAGGAATATAGCAGACTACAGTTAAAGTCCCGCTATCAAAAAGCGGGTGAAAGTCTTCAAGAATTGGCTGCCGATATTCAGCGACTTTCCCATCTAGCATTTTCGGACTGCCCAGCTGAGACACGTCAAGATCTGGCTCTCCATCACTTCATCGATAGTGTGAGGGATCCGGAGATACAGAAAACACTTAGACTCGCCGATGTCAAAGATATTGGATCTGCCCTAGTCTACGCACATAAGATAGAGGCTGCCCAGCAGGCCGCGCGTAAAGACCGGCACTCAATCAGAGCCGTCTCTGCTACTGATACGGACTGTGATCTCAGAAAGCAAATCGAAGATCTGCGGAGAAAATTCCGTAACTTAGAATTGAGTAAAGGTGGCAGAAACACGAAAATTCAGTGTTGGACTTGCGGTGCAGTCGGACACGTTCAGAGAGACTGCCCGAAACGAAAAAATGGTGGAAATGATCTTCCACCACAGCAGGGAAACTAATATGTGGCCATCTCGCGGGGCGGAGATGTCCAGAGAGTCAGAAGCCCCATTTCAAATCGTTTCACATTTCTTCCGTAAGTAGCGGCGACAACGGACTTTTCGTTATGGGACATGTCAACGAAGTTCCCTGCAGAATGATAATCGATACTGGAGCCAACGTAACTATCATTAGGACAGATTTGGCTCGCAAACTTGGTGACAAACTCATCTGGACGCCGCCCTGCATTACCCTCCAAACTGTGACAGGTGATAAGATTAAAGTGCATGGAAAAGTCAAGCTAAACATTGCATTTGGTAATGCCGTTTACCATCATATGGCATATGTCGCTGATATAAATGACGAATTTATTCTTGGATTGGATTTCCTCAAAGAAAACAATTTCAAGTTAGATTTTAAAAATAATGAACTACACTCATGTTCTGAAGACATAACGATTTTTAAGACGAAATATTCAGATATTAAATCAGTCCATCATATAACTGCAAAGAGTGAAACAACATTACCACCAAGAACTGAGACAATAGTTTCCGGAGCTCTTTCAGAAGATAATAATTTTCATTATGGATTGACTGAATATCCAGATTCCGACAATAGCGTTAAAGGAGTACTAGTGGCTTCTTCACTCGTCGATCTTTCACGAAATGTAATCCCGGTAAGAGTTGCTAATCTAAGTAATAAGGTAAAACTTATAAAAGAAGGAGAAGTGCTAGCGACTTGCACTCCAGTGACCTGTATTAACCGAAATTGTCAAGCCACACTATCTGAGCCTCCTGACACTCTAATTGATGAACTCCTTCAGAGAGCAGAGTTAGATGATAAACAGAGGAATGCTGCAAGAAATTTATTATTAGAATTCGGAGATCTCTTTTCCAAGAAATCAGATGATGTTGGGCGAACCAAATTGACGCAGCACCGAATCAATACAGGAAATCATCCACCCATTAAACAACACCCGAGAAGATTGCCATTCGCAAAGCAGGAAGAGGTGGACAATCTTCTGATGGAAATGCAGCAGAATGACATTATTGAGCCATCAGAGAGTCCTTGGGCTTCGCCTATTGTTTTAGTTCGGAAGAAGGATGGTTCTACCCGATTCTGCGTTGACTATCGTCGGTTAAACAACATCACTAAAAAAGATAGTTACCCTCTTCCTAGGATTGACGATACACTTGATGCTTTATCCGGAAAACAATGGTTTTCGACTTTGGATCTCAAGAGTGGTTATTGGCAAGTAGAGATACATCCTGAGGATCGAGAAAAGACTGCATTCACCACAGGACAAGGACTTTGGCAGTTCAAGGTTATGCCATTTGGGCTTTGCAATGCACCTGCAACGTTTGAGCGCCTGATGGAGACAGTATTACGAGGACTTTCCTACGAAGCCTGTTTGGTATATTTGGACGATATCATTATTGTAGGGCGCACATTCGAAGACCATTTAAGAAACATCCGAAAGGTGCTGGAAAAATTAAAAATGGCCAACCTGAAGCTGAATCCTTGCAAATGTAATCTATTCCGACGTGAAGTAAGCTATCTGGGACACATTATCTCTGCTGAAGGTGTAAGAACAGATCCTGAAAAGATCTCCGCAGTTAAGGACTGGAGTCGTCCAAAAGATGTCCACCAATTAAGAAGTTTTCTTGGACTATGCACATATTACAGGAAATTTGTTAAGGGTTTTTCAAGTATTGCCAGACCTCTTCACAAGTTGACAGAAGTTAAACAGAAATTTCTCTGGACAGATGAATGTGAGAAAGCCTTTAAACAACTGAAGGAGGCATTGACATCTTCGCCCGTTCTTGCATATCCCCAGCCCGAAAAATTATTCATTTTAGATACGGACGCCAGCAACGAAAATATCGGAGCTGTTTTGTCGCAAGAAATTGATGATAAAGAATATGTCATTGCTTATTGGAGTAAATGTCTATCGAAACCAGAGCGGAATTACTGTACAACCAGGAAGGAATTGCTGGCAATCGTTAAAGCCATAGAACATTTCCACCATTATCTCTATGGAAGAAAGTTCTTGCTCCGAACAGATCACGCATCCTTAACCTGGCTTTTAAATTTTAAAAATCCGGAAGGACAGGTAGCCAGATGGATTCAACGACTCCAGGAGTTTGACTTTGAAATACGTCATCGCAAAGGAATTCTTCATGGAAATGCTGATGCACTATCAAGGAAGCCGTGTAATGAAAGCTGCCGATATTGTTCTAGAATAGAGAAGAACTATCAGTTAGTAAATCCTGCGGTACGCCAAGTTAATGTTTCAACTCCATCAAAACCCGACTCATGGAGTGATAAAGAACTTAGAGAAGCCCAAAAAGAAGACCCAGATATAAATCCAATTTTAGAATTAAAAGAATCTTCCAGTATGAAACCAAGTTGGCAGGATATCTCCACCTACAGTCCTGCTACTAAACAATATTGGGCTCTTTGGGACTCACTCCATATAAGAAATGGTGTCTTATACAGGAAATGGGAGTCCGATGATGGACGTAATTTCAAATGGCAGCTTGTTCTTCCAAAATCAAGAATTTCAGATGTTTTGAAAGAATTGCACAGTAGCTCAACTGGAGGCCACTTCGGAGTAATGAAAACTCTACAGAAAGTTCGAGAACGCTTCTATTGGAGCAAAACGAGACAAGATGTAGAGAAATGGTGCCAATCTTGTGATGACTGTGCGGCACGTAAGGGACCAAAGAAACGTAGCAGAGGAAGGTTGCAGCGGTACAACGTAGGAGCACCTTTTGAGCGAATAGCATTAGACATTTTGGGTCCTTTACCACGATCTTCAAATGGCAACAAATACATACTAGTTGTCATGGACTACTTTACTAAGTGGCCTGAAGCGTTTGCAATCCCCGATCAAGAGGCGACTACAGTAGCCGAGGTTCTAGTGCAGCAATGGGTTTCCAGATTCGGCACACCCTTACAAATTCATTCTGATCAAGGGACAAACTTCACCTCTGTTGTGTTTAAAGGAATGTGTCAAATTCTCGGAATAGACAAGACGCAGACCACGCCACTACACCCACAATCGGATGGCATGGTAGAGAGGTTTAACAGAACCATCTTGAATAACCTCTCCCTTATGGTTTCCAGAAATCAGCAAGATTGGGATTTGAAGCTACCGCTGTTTCTGCTTGCATATCGTAGTGCTGTCCATGAGACTACCGGATATACTCCTTCACAGATGCTCTTTGGTCGCGAACTTCGTCTCCCTTGTGATCTTCAGTTTGGTCGTCCACCGGATACATCTTCATCGCCAGAGGAATACCTTCGAGACCTTCAGGCACGTCTTGAAGATGTCCACAACTTCGCTCGAGACCGAATCAACCTGACGACCGAAAGAATGAAGACAAGGTATGACACAAGAGCGACGGGACATGAATTCCAAGAAGGTGACAAAGTTTGGTTGTGGAACCCGATTCGACGTAAAGGACTTTCTCCAAAGTTGCAAGCCAACTGGGAAGGTCCCTACACAGTCCTAAAAAGACTGAACGACGTCGTGGTTCGTATAAGAAAATCATCTGCTTCAAAACCAAAGGTAGTACATTATGATAGATTAGCTCCTTATCGTAATGTAGAGTAAAAATCAGTAGACCATGGTCTGTTTGTAAATAGTATAGATAATTTTAATCTTTTCTATTTTCTTGTATTTTTAGTTGCTTGTGTATGTAATGTGCTCTGTATCCTCTTGAAATGTAAATTCTTTTATATTAAATTTGGCCTCCTATCAGGGGATTGTACTGCCCGGGACGTGCAGTCCTTGAGAGGGGGCAATGTTACAAATTTGTAAATAATGATTATATTTGTCTTAAAATATCTCAGACAGATCAGAAATTCTCACATTTTGGGCAAAAATTGCGGTATTTAGACGTGTTGTAGTTTAAAAGCGGATTTCCTAATGATTTGGCGACTTGGCGACAGTTGGCGAGATTCTTGGCGACTTGGCGACGGTTGGCGAGATTTTTGGCGACTTGGCGAGAAATCGATACTTCTGGAAACATCCATCACCTAAGCTCTAGGACCAATATTTTTCGAGATAGCCTAGAAGCTTCCAGAGCCTTGGCGAAATTGGTAGATTTCTCCGCCAAGTCAGGTATAAATACCGCAGCCCGACATGGAATAGTAGTAGAGTTTTGTGAAGACAGTCAGTGAGTGAAGACGAATAGTTGTGACTGCTAGTTGTTCTCTGTCTGAGGTATTTGAGACCTGTTATTGGAAGCTGTTTTTTTATTATATCTGACGAATTGTAGCTGTATAATTGTGACTGTTACAGCGGGAATTTCGTTTATTTAGTGAAGTTCTTACGAATAAAAGTCTTGTGTACATTAAGTGGTTGCTTTATTCAACTCTCAATCGACACGAACCTGTGAAGCTCGGTACAGTATCCTTTCTTTTTATTTCATAATCTGAGGGTAAATAATCCCTCATGAATGATTTATAATAGATTATAATATAATTTCTATAAATTAATGTGATTGTATAATCACATAGCAAGTGTAAGATTAGCTTCAGTGTTTTTTTTTAGTGTTTCACACCAAATTCAGCAGAATAACGTTATTCAGAAAGATGATGTAATGCTGGTGTGTTGTTCTAGCAACGACCCGGATGAAAGGCTAGAAGAAAGGAATTTAGTTGACAACGGAAGATGGAGGATTGAATATGCAATTTGTGTAATGTAATAATAGTTAGTCATCAATTTAAAGATGTGACAGCATTTGGATTTTAAAGCCGAAATGTTGTTAAATTATTAAAGTAATCTTTTATTATAATCATAACTGTAAAAAGAGAGTAAATAACGTTTAATTAAAATATTCACCGCATTCTTTTTTTAACTAAGCACTTGTTTAGTTAAAAGAAAAAAGCGAATTATATAAGTAATGAGAAATTTTCTGAATAAAACATTAAATATTGGAGTCAATTGCTACAAAACCTTGCTACAAAAAAGTAGAATTTTAAACTCATTGATATGAAAATACAACATAAAGCATCATTATAAATTTAAATATAATTTTCAAAATAAATATAAAGAAGAAATTTTAACTCACTCGTGTGATACATTTTTACATCGTTTTATTGTTGATTTATATTCAAGTGGAGGAAAGTTAGCAATTTCACAATAACTTAGTCTTTTCGATAAGAGAGCTTCCAACTGACTATATATTTCTGATGACCAAAACCACTGAATGCACGTAATCATCTCGTAATTTTGAATCATGGTCAAATGTGATGAGGTTAATTTCTAAGATAAAAACAATCCTTTTCTACACGGTTGCTACATCCTCGTCGACATGTCATGTTATACCAGAGAGCAGAATTATTAAACTAAAACTCCTAAATTACAAAAAATTCCACCCGGTTGCTTCCATTCTACTGGCAAAGCCCAACTCTGAACTAAATTTATATATCACAATTAGGTATAAATATGAGCTCCAGTGGCTCAGTAGCTTCACGCCGCTTCCCGTAAGCTCAGCAAAGTGAAGCATCATTTGCCGCGGGCAGTGGTTGGGAGGGTGATCACGGTGTAATCTCCTTCACTGGGTTGCTGGAACTCCTTGGGTTGGGGACGTGTCTACGTTAATAAGTGAAGTCCAAAGTCCTTCCGCTGTTGTGGTGTGGGTGCGGAGAGGAGGGTACCAGCTCAGGTGTGGCCTCATCACCTGACCGTGGTTCAAAATTACGAGGCACCTTAAAAAGAGCAAAGTCGTACTTTAACCTTCGTGGTGCTCTGATCCAAACGAAAGACCGCTCTCTTTGACTCAATTTGCACAGCCAAAGGCATAGCGAGCTTGGCTTGTCCAAGTGTCATAAGCAACAACAACAGGTATAAGTATCCATTTTCTTCATTATTGAATTCCAATTTACTTTCTTCCAAGATCTCTTTTTCTAGTTTTTATCTTCCTCACCTTTAAATCCCCAACTTTTTTTATTGAAAAAAATTAAATACACTACTCAGTTTAATAGAATTTGGGAATGAGATACAAAAGAAAAGCGCAAATTTAACTTTGCATTTTTCTTTTGTCGAAATGGTAGTTAAATAACTAATTATTGAGTTGAAAGCTCAACAACTAGAGTTGAGATAAATAAAATCTTCATTTTATTGTTTAAAATAAATCATTATCTAATTATGGCGTCAATATTTGTTTTATTTACTCAATCACTAACATTTTATATTTTAAAGCATCATATAATTCATATTTTAACCTTTCAAGAAAAAGTCATTTTTTTCTTTTATTTTCACATAATTTTTATTAAAATTACTGGCGATCTTCACATTTTATTATGTGCGGTGTATCTTGAATACCAAGGTGGACAATTAGTGACAAACTAATTTATTTTACTAAGATCAAATATATCTTCATTTTTTGCGCATTTATTTTTAAATTAATCGAAAGCACCTCGTATTGATTAAAAAATTCTTTCAACTTGTTTGTTACCATACTGAAATTTGCTTTAAGTAAGAGTTTCCACTTCTAAAACTCTATTTAAATTTGATAACATAGTATTGTAATTTTACATTAAACTGCTAAAATGTTTCGATAGCTTTTCTCGAAACAAAAATTGTTTTTCTATTAGGTTAAAATTGAAAATGCATACTAAGAACCAAGGCATGTTAATTGTTAGATATAATTATAATACTAGAGTATGTATTTGCTCTGTTCTGATTTAGTTCTATGGTAACTTTCATTGGTCTTTTCTCGAAATATTACTTGGCTATCTAGTCTAGCGATGGTTCACATTTCGCATTGAACATGATTAAGACGATAAATTCTTTTGACCTTTATTAACAGATTTAATAGAATTTTAGATATAGTGCATTTAACTCATTTTTAATGACTTCTAGAACTTTTTTTAAACATTTTTTTGAAATAACGGATGATTTCTATATTACACAGCCAATGAACTAAAATAAATTTTATATAGCCGAATATTTCTTTATAATAATTTGAAATAGTATTCGAAAGCAATCTACCTTTTTTATTTTATAATTTTTTTTTCTCATTTAGTTGGTATGTTTTTGAAATTTGAACGTGACTCTAAATTCTAGAATTAAAATTAAAAAAATTCAACTGCGAAAGACTAACAAAGCCTTCACCCAAAATAAACAGACACGTGTCGCTGATTTCACGATATAGAGCAAAACTTCTGATAGCCCTTAATCAGAAAAATCTCGCTGAATTGATTTCATACATAAACACATACAGCGTTTAATATCTTCACAACCTTGTCTTGAAGCCTGAAGGCTGATAAAAATTATAGAGTTGAACAGCCTCTTTATCTTTAATGTTAGCTAGCGATTTAATGTGGTATTGCTTAAAATTTCTCCATAAACTTAACATTACAGCTCTTTTTCAATATGACGCGGAATGAGTCATCTTGATTTATTATCATGCATTTATGCATTTAAACATATTATCATTATGCATTTATACATTTAAATACATTATCATTATACATTTATACATTTTGCTCAAAAACTCAATTGAAAAATTTCTTGTAAAGTTTACTTTAATTATGACGGCTTTATTTTAAAAGCAAACGTCAAATTGATTTAAAATAAAAAATATTTGAAAAAAAATACTTTATGATTATTTTTTTACTTGTAGGAATGAATATATTTTTGATTTACATGAATAATTCTTTAAAAATTGATATTTAATATTTAGATTCTTATTGAAGGATTGATTTATTCTGCGAAATTACACTTCATTACTGTAGAAATAATAGTACACAATTTATTATTTATTGCAGAAAAATTTATCTTTTGTGAGAAGTTTATTATGGAAATCAATATAAATAAACTATATGAATAAAATTTAAAAGGAAAATTTTAATAGATTACAATTTTATTTTTTAAAAAATAATAAAATAAAGATATTTCAAATAAGCTAACACGAATGTAATATAAAATTATTTAAAACCACAATCCTACCCCTAATATTTAGTATTTAGAACATATTTTTTTTATATAGTTTAAAAAAATTTATAAATGTTGTGTGTGTTATTAACTATTTAAATACAAAGTATTAAATGAATAGTTTTAGTTGTTTGTGCACAACTACATTATAAATCATTAATATATATATATATATATATATATATATATATGTATATAAAGAACGCAATCCAAAAGTATTAGTCATTTCTTATAAATGACAATATTCATGTTTTAGTGTTATTGAAATACACATTTTCTAGAAAATATTAATTTCACTCACAATATCAAGTGATATAATTTTTGAAGAAAATAATTGGCAAAAGAAGGTCAAACAGTCTGAACGAAAAAATTGTGTTTAAAAATTACCAATAAAATGGAAATGATTGCTGTATTTTAAGTGTCTTTATTTTAAAATTGAGCATTGGTTTCCATATTGTTATGACTTACTCCTAGAAGTTTTTGAGCTAGATAAACTAAATGATGGTCTAAGGTGAAAATGGAATAGATTTTGTTCGTATATGAAATAGTGCACGTTAAAATAGAAGAATGACTTCCCCCTGAAAGTTTTTTCTTAATTTGGGAGAAAGTGCCAAAAAGAAATTTCCAGGTTATATCTGCCACCCTCACACATGGAAGCCTGCGAGCTATTTCACATGTCCCACCGGAGCCGTAGCGAATAACCTCAGTTCATGACGCCCATCCACTATTAGTGAACACGACGGATTTTCTGCTGAATCTGATATAGAACCTATTATAGTTTAGTTACAAGAACGATGCCTTTCCCAAAAAGGTCACCGCAGCATGATTATTATGTAAAGCGAACTGCAGAAGTACAATGCCTTAATTCTTCTACTTCTTCATTGGCCTGACAGCCCAGGGAGGGCCTTTGCCTTCATCAGAAGTGCATACCAGGACCCCCTATTTTTGGACAAGGTCATCCAGTTTGTCACTTTTAGTGTTTTTAGGTCGTTTTCAAGGCAGTCACGTCATCGGAGTTTCGGTCGTCCTCTTCTTCTGGTGCCCATGGGGCGAGCCAAGAAAATTTTTTTTGTCACCCGATTGTCGTTCATCCGGCTCAAATGTCCTGCCCATTCTAATCTCTTTATTGAGATAAATTTAACAATATCTGGTTCTTTATATAGTTTATAGAGCTCAGAATTAGTTCTTCTTCGCCATGTACTCTCACATTTTATACCACCAAATATGCTTCTTAAAGCTTTTCTTTCGAAAAGTGGTTACTTTGTCTTTCTCAGTCAATGTCCACGTTTCAGATTAATAAGTGAGAATAGGACGAATCAAGCATTTGTATATCAAAATTTTTGTTTTTCGACTGACGAAAGTAGATTTTAGGTACTTTTTTAAGCCGAAAAAGCATCGGTTAGCAGCTGTAACCCTGCTGCGGATCTCAGGTTCGATGTCGTTGGATGCATTCAATTCAGATCCCAAATATTTAACGCTGTGAACAATGCCTTAATTGCAGGCTTTTAATTACGCATGTCTTTTTCAAGGTAAAACATATGGAAAGCTCCATAGTAATTTTTTCTATGATAACTCTTATATGGGATCCCACAATCACTAAAAACAGTTATATATGAATAATCAATAATTTAGGGTATGATATGCATTGCTGTCATATATATATATTTTTTCGACAGCATATAACAAACAGCGTAATAGTTGTAGATTCTTAACAGCGTTTTTAATATTATTCGTCATTGTTTTCTTTTTATTCATTAATTTTGGGTCTAATTGAATGTATCAAGGGAATAAACGCGATAAATTCTTAAGCAAAGAAAGTGCAAACAAAACACTCATCTCCCATTGTTCAACAGCTGTTGGTATCGATCTCATAACTTTCCATTACAAGGCATCTTTTGATGTTTTTTCTGATGTTCTCAAATACATCTTTTGAGAAAATTACTTTCTATTTTCAAGCTGTATAGTAAAGCCTCACCGTGGCCTAGTGGTAGGAAATTGTTTTTCAGAGTGAAAGGATCAAAATTCGAGTTCAACTCTGTAAAAAAACAAGAGATGGATGTTGTGTTTCTGCTTTATGAATGTACGTGTATTAAGGTGGGTGCTTGGGAGATTTCCCAGATTCTAGCTTTATGACACACGAGTATGGCCCATTATCCTCCAAGAGACAATTGTATGGTGGTCGTTAAAATATCTTACAACAGATTTCGATCTTAAAGAAATCCACAAAGCGGTATCAAAATGAGTTAGCAATAAATTAAAAAATAATGAAGGATCTTAATCGGCAAGCTCTTACATAAGGAATTTTTAAAGGTGTATAAAATAAATTATAAATAGATTTTTAAATATATGTAAGAATCTTCTGAAATTTGTTTAACATCTACCATTTGAAAAATGAGTTTTATATTCAATGTCAATGAATATTTGAATAGATAATTTTTACTCTTATTAAAAATTTCTTAAAATAATGTAAAGTTTTAGCGAAAGTTCATATTTAAACTTATCTTTGAATGATAAATGTTTCTCTTTAACTCAAATTTAGAAATTATTTGTTAATTTATCAGTTCAATGTGATATGTATACAAATAAATATAATATGTGTAATATAGATCTAAATAACAAATTAATGTACATTTTATAATTCAATATTATCAATTTTTTACTTAATTTTGTCATTTTTATATAAAATTAATAGTTTTTGAGAACTGCATAAAAATAAACCATCATTACAGAAAAAATTACAAAACCAAAAATAAAAATTATATTTAAAATGAGCTGTTTAAAATATAATCGATTAAATTCCACTAGAAAAATCCTATACTTAACTTAATATAAATATATTGCACAAATAAATTACCATGAATTAAAATTAAAATAGATATTAATAAATAATTAAATTATTTTTATTACTAACTTTACGTGGACGTTTTCTCACCATTATCATGTTTTATTCGTACGGGTAAGTAGTATTTCAGAGAAATCTCTTGAGAAAATTTATATTTTAATAAATATTGTCTAAAAAATGAATGTAATAAAAACGCTTAAAAATCTTTCTTAGTTTTTAATTATCTTAATTATATCAGGAGGGTAATTAACCAGAAGGGCAATAACTTTATAAATCAATAACTTTATTCTGCTTCTATATAAGCCATACTTATAAATATTTTTAAAAAAGTTTTATTGCTTAAAAATTAAATTCTTAATTTAGTATTTTACATTTTTCTTATGGATATAATTGTCATTAAAGCAAATTTTATGCATTCCTGAAATATTTCTACATTGAATTAATTTAAATTTAAAATTTTTATAATAGTTTTTATAAAGAAATATATAATATGAATACAAAAAATAAATAAGCATGCTCTTAAAACCATATTTATTAATTTGTTGTACGAATACTAATGCGCGAACTCATACACTCATAACATCCACCTCCAATGAATCTCATCAGATGTTAACGTTAGTAGTTATGAAGTCGCTGGTTGATTATTCGAAGAGGCTAGTGAAAATGAAATGATCTCTACCTCTTCCCTTATTTACAAAGAAATACACACACATGAAAGATCTAAACTCAATTTAATATTCCGCATTCTAACTACACACCATTAGCACATAGGAACATCGCCTGACACTTTGGTAGAAATCAATTCTGACCATGGCTACCAGATTACTTTGGCTAGACTAGCAAGTGCCTAAATGTTTTTTTTTAATTATTTATTTATTTATTTGGTGTAGTGGTAAGAAATTCCACCTTACTTAAAAAAAAAAAAATACTGTGATTAACGAAGCTTTAACGAACTTTCTAAGAAGCTTTAGATTTCTAAAAACTTAACACCTAATTAATTTACTTTGGAGTTTTTGACCATCAATAGCTTTCTGAAGCTGCTCTGACAAACATCAGAGCTTTCATGATAAGGAACAATACTCCCGATACTGTCCTATAGAATCAGTATAGCTTTATAACACTCATTTGTTTTCTGCTATAATTTCTTACAAAAGATGTGACTCAATTCATAGAAGCGACTTTCCGATCATTTAAAATTATGAGTTGACTAGTGCGTTAATCACCTTCAATCGATAGTAAGAAGTAGATAGCAGAAAAGGAAATGGAAAAATATTATACAAAATATAATGACAATTGAGCATACAAATTAATATATGCACAATCCATTAATATTGTGTGGAAATTTAAAAATTATGTCAGTCGGCTAAAATGTGGGCTGTATTAAGTGACAGTTTCTGGATTTATCCAGCAGCAATAGACTACCAAAATTTATTTGAAACAAAAAGTAAATTACCTCCGCTGCTGTAACATAAGAAAAATGCCAATTTGGTTATGGGCTACGTCAGTACACTTTATATAAAATTATGAGACGGCTGGCAGTGCTTAGCAGCTAAAATCGAAAGAAATTGCTGCCGGAAGCGTATGGCAAGACTGCGATTAAATAATAAACAATAAACACGTTATTCAATCTCAGTTACCCATTATAACTTCACAATGCCTAAGAAGAATACTTCTCTTGGTAGAAGTTTAATAAAAGCTCATAAACGGTCATCCAATTTCGTTGTCAAGGAAGGTTATGTAAATAGATTTCACACCTATGTTTATTATGTATAAATTAATTATTTTTTCTGCCCTATGAATGCTTATGTAATAACTATTTTTCTATTATTTCAGAGACACACTAGTGATCTTCCTGATGGGCGTGATTTTGGACGCCTTAATTTAAAAAGTGTTACAGAGCAGACATCTATAGATGATTTTCTTGCTACTACAGCGTTAGCTGAAAGCGACTATAATTCAGGTAATTTTTCCACTCACTGATATATAATTGCTATATATATTAAAAAATTTCTCATATTTTGGAAGACATTGTAAGAAAAAAAAGCGCTATCAGCAGCAGTTCGAGAATATACTTAGTTATTATCAAATAAAACTAGGTAGATTTTACTTTTTCAATTCAAGATCTTAAAGATCTTAAATACCAAGTTTTTCTACGTACTAATTTTTCGGGAAGATTCTTATTATAGGACAGGGGAGAGTTTCAAGCAAAGGAATGCAATTAAGTTTGTGTAAAATCTGATTATTTTCTTAAAGTATATTTATTTAATTCTTATATATATATATATATATATATATATATATATATATATATATATATATATATATATACCTAGATGGTGCAGTCTTCTAGATTATTAAATTGGACATTTGAATTTTCAAAATATTGAGGTAAATAACAATCATTTTTTGCATTTAATATTTTTTCGTTGTTTACAGAATTTTCCGATGTGAAACTTATTGAACCTGGTTTATCAAATTTAGTACTGTCAGAGGAAGAAAAGTTTTTAATATTATCTGCACAAGACAAAAACAAAGAAGTACTCTGTATTCCTCGTAGGTACGTAAAATATATTTTGTATAATTTTTGATTACTTAATAACTAAAATCTTTTCATCATAAGCAAGGTTACATATTCTATAGCATTATTTAAATTTGTACAAATATTTTGTTTTAGGCCATTATGGGATGAAAATACTACAAAAGAAGAATTGGATGCCAAAGAGAGAGAGGCATTTCTTAATTGGAGACGTAAACTCGCAATGTATGTTATGTTTTTCTTTTTTATGAACTCTAGATAAATATTTCATTTGGAAAATATGTTATAAATGCTGAGTTCATTTCAAACTTATATGAAAACTTCTTTTAAAAATTTCTTTTTGCATTCTTTGTATATTATATTACATATAAGTAAAAAAAGTTTCTCTTTTAATATTGTTTTTTTTTTAAACTAAAAACTAAAAGTATTATATTTTTATTGTTTTTTGTCTATTTATTTGTTTTATTTAATTATTTCATTTTAATCATTTTCTTAGATATTGAACTTTCCTAGATAATTTGTTCTCAGATATTATTGAAAATTTTACTTTTTTTCCATTTTTGTACAAACCTTAAAAATGTATTGTCAAAGCAGCAAATTTATTTACTTTTATCATAAAAAGAGTAGTTGAAAGTACAAAACTGTATAGTTTTGCAAAATTTAAAAGCTTATTAGAAATTGTGTATAAAATAAATCATATTAGCAGAACATATTATAATGGTAAGTAAGAAAAAAGTGGTCAAAGTCTCTTAAAAGTGCTGTATGAAATTATTTATTCAGTATTTAAAGATGGTTAATAGTTATGAAAGTACTTATTTATTGCAAAACAATCATGTAACTTTTTTAAAAATTTTTTTCAGATTTTTATGTTAATGAAATTAAGGTTTTAATTTGCAATTTTTATTTTACTGAACAATCTACTAATGTGAAAAAAATATGTTATTTATTTTTAAAAATACTAATTTATTTCAGTTAATGTTAATATTTTTATGCACATAAAATTGAGTTTTCAAATTCTATATGGCAACTAAATATAAATATTAATATCATTACTGACTGAAATTGCTTTTGTAAGTAATTGCGATTGAAGACAATTTGAGTTTGAAACTTTTACCACTGTTTAATTTTATTCTCTGGATTTTAATAACAAAGCTGTATAAAATTCTATTTTAACCTATAACTTATTTTCTGCAGGAAAAAATTAACATAAACGTTTTCTTGTTAACTAAAATTCAATTTGACTTATTTTTGGATTTTTAATGAGATTATTTCAAATACTTTTTATTTGTTTCTTTATCACAGCAAGACTTTACATGACATTAAAATTTTAATTTTATCCAATTTATAATACTTTACTTTTAAAATTATAAAGAAAAAACATTTAATACATTGTGTATAATTATTTTCAATAAAATTTTTATAATTATTCAAACAATTTCACACATTTGTAAAAAGTTAATAATTTTTTTGGGGGGCAAGGATCAATGTCTGATTAATAAAACTAAATTCCTAGCATGAATAATATAGGTTTTTACAAAATTTGACTTTTAATTAATGTAGCAGCAACATATAACATAAAAAAGAAAAGGAAAAAAACCCTTATTTTGTTCTGTCAGACAGGAGTCAACAATTGTGAACAACTCTTAATAAATACTGTGAATAAATGTATTTTTAGATGAATTGGCTTTTAATTAATTACTATAAAATACATACCTTAAAATTTCAACATGCTTTCTAACTTAACTATTAAGGTACTTAGTAAGTAAAACACATTTAAAACAATTCATATCTAAAAATAAAGACTTACCTAAAATGTTATTCCCCTTATCAGAAATTCTTGTAAGTTTATTTACTTTCCAATTTAGAAAAATATAAATTCTGTTTTCCTATTTTTTTAAGAAATTGCTTTTTTAAATATACAAATACATATCTGCTAATTGATGCAGTTTCACCATTCAATATATAGTTTTTGGGTGAATTATTTGTATGGTAAAATTATACATAATGTAAAGTTTGAAATTATAGTTTCCCTCCATTTATTGAGCATGATTAGTTAGCAATCTTGAGATTCATATTTTATATTTAAAGAGAAAAAAGGGGTTTATATTATATATTTTTTACAAATAAATGAATAAAAAATTTTTCAATGTTGTTTAAAAAAGACTTTATTTCTTTAATTTTAAAATCAATTTTTTTAAAAATTTAGTTTGATTCTAGGTAGAATGATTATTGAATAATAGATTTAATGTACTAATGATTAATTTATTGTTATAGAAATATATCATTTTAAAAATGCTTATGTCCTTAAATATTGTAATTGTAGTCAATTATCTTTAGTGACATTAAAATTTTTGAAGTTTTGTTTAATTGAAACTAATTCTTAATATGAATTATTAAACATCTAAATATTTACTATAGCATATATCCATTAATTTAAAAAGTAACCAAAATATTTTATTCCTTACACTTTACAGCAAACACTTTACTGTAAATTGATGTCTCATACACATTGGTATAAGAGATAAAAAAAAATTGTTTTGTTTTAGAATTTTAAGTGTTAGCAGATATGAAATATAAAAAATCTTAGTTTTATTATCACAATTAATAATTTGAATATTCTGAGTTGCAAAATAATATACTAAAATTTTAATTTCAAATTCTTTACTTTAAATCAACAGTAACAATTTTAAAATCAACTTTCAGAAAACGTTAATATCAATGAACAATATCCTGTAAGATGCAAGGTTTGTCATAACTGCAGTCAGTTTCTATAGACATCTGAAATTGTCATAGTATTGCAATTAATTAGTACATTTCAATATTTATCATTTAAAGAATTCATTTAGTAATTTGCTAATTCGGCATTGCATTTTGCTCATAATAGTTGGGTTGCTCACAGTTGTGTCAAATCTAAAACTGCAATTTATTAAAAAAGATTTTAATTAATAAGAAGTTTAATTAAAAATGTTGAATAATAATATATATAATGTGTTAAAAAGCTATTGCATTTTCTGAAAGAAAAACATTAATTATTCTTACCATTTTAATTGGTAATGGTTTTTATTATAAATTAGTCTTAGAATTTTATAAATGATTTGTCAAAATATTAAAAACTAACCAAAATAATTTTAAATAACATTCAAGATTAAAGCTACCAAAATTATTCATCATGAGTATCTTTAAAAGGGAATTTTTCTTACTTTTAAAAATATCAAAAATGAATTAATTTTAATGAAAATTCATTATTTTTAAATAATATAAGCTTAAAGGTTTTATATTTGTTTGTGTGTTCAAAAGAGATAGTGTGAAAGTATTTAAAGAGAAAAAGATGAGAGCTGATGTTATCACAATAAGGTTTAGTAAATAATTTTTAAAATAACAATTTAATAGTTAGTTCTTGTCAAAACAAGTTTCATTTAACATATACATGATGTGCTTTAGAAAAGATTATTCAATACCAATTGTTAAAAAATTATATTCTATTTTTAATTTAGATCAATCATCAATTAGAAATTGGATTTATGAATTAGAAAAATTGTGATTTTTTTATTAATAAATTGTTTTTTTTCATTATTAATTTATAATAATTTATATTAAATTTATAATAATGTGTTTTGATCATTTTTGAGAATTTATTGAGATTAGGTAACAGGTAATAATTTGTCCCTTGTAAAAAATATCACATTTATTGCAAGGAAAATTTTGTTGTCATTCGCACCTTAAATAATTCCCCCCTACAAAATTGAAGGTTTTTATTACCATGTACTTTTTAATTTTCCTCTATTGAATTAGGAATAACATTTTGATGATGAGATATACTTAATTTTAATTAGTAAACTCATAATTTATTTTTACCTGAAACATTATAATTTTTGATAACTTACCTTGTAATTTTTTTTATTTAATAGCTTTTGTTTGATAATGCTAAAAATTAATTTTTATTTTCATTATTTTTATTAATTTATTATTTATTTATTTTTTATGAAAACACTCTTGCATTTAAAATGTTATTTCTTTCATATATAAGGGTTCAAGAAACAGAAAATATCAATTTGACTCCATTCGAAAAAAACTTAGAAGTATGGAGGCAGCTTTGGAGAGTTATTGAAAGAAGGTAATTAGAGCTCTTGTTTAAATTATGTTGATGTTGTTATTGTATTTTGACAATCATTTTAATGATTGACTGTATTTAATAGAAAAGTTAATTTTATTCTAAATAATATCCTGATATTGATAATTTTATAAAAGAAAACATTTCCAAAATATAATTTATTTAAATTCAAACTTACTGATTTTGTAATCAAATTAATTGATAGTTACATATTTTTTTATTTATTCTATTATCAAGTATAAGGATTATTAAAAAGCAAATAATACACACATTTAGCATTGTAGAATATTTTATATTGATTATTTTTAATTGATTAAAAAATTGCTTAAATCATTTTAATAATTGAAGTCCATTAAAAAATATTAATATACATTACTAGAAATGTTAAAAAAAGAAACAATAAATTTTTGTATTCAAATCTTGGAATTTTATAAACAAACTAATATAGTATATGAATAACATAAATTTTAGAGTTGTAAATTATAGGTAACAGGTTTATGCTAAGAGAAGTTAATCAAATTATTATTTAATTAAAGATACAATTTTTCTCTTGAAAAGATACTAAAATTTGTATTTAGAAAGTAATAAAATTCACTTTAGTAAATAATACTTTATAAAATAAATTCCCTTTATAAAATAAAAAGTTATAAAAATTTTCTATATAATTTTTATCTAGAGCAGATTCTTACTGGTTATTTCTGAAACTTTGTATAACTGAATATCATGCATTAAGAAATGTTATATTTTCATGCTATAATATCTTTTTTTATAAATATGAAGAGTGCAATATGAAAATTGCTTTTATTTCAATAAACTTTATATCATATCATCTTTATTATTTTTCAAATTTTTTGGAATATGAACTTATGGCTAGTTAATAAAAAAATTTAATACTGCTTACTTAGACATTATTTTCTACTATTTACTATTCTGTTCGTGTCTTACTTTCTATCTCAATTCCGTTAAAATAATACTTTTATTATTATTTCATGCTATATTATATTTAACTCGTATAATAAACCATCTAAATTTATGTTTTTTCTCGTCACAGGAAGTTACTCATATTCATTGGTTGTCCATCATCATTGTTTATCTCTCAATTTCTAAATATTTTTATTTTTCAAAAGCAATTAAAGTTTGTCTAATTTTATATTTTCTTTAAATTTACCAAATAAACTCTTAAAAAATGTTGCAAATTATTTTCTTCTAAATATTCATTAACTTGGAAGAATATATTGTTTGAATGCTTTGATTTGAAGCTCATTTCTTTTTTAAAAAATTCTTGTGGTAATGAAGAATTCAGTCTGCCTGCTATATTTTTCTTGATAATGTTAATTTTTAATTTTAAAAAAATTAATAAAATATTTAGTTTTTTTCCTGCTTCTTTGAAGTTAATCTGCTATTCATTACTGATTATTTGATTGAATTAAGATCCTTTGTTACAAGGGATCTTATCTATTCTTTTTGACAATCCCTCAATCTAGAAGTCTAATTTCTTAACTTTTCTAAATGTAAAATAAAATATTAATAAAACATAATTTTTAAAAATACTTATTGTTAATAAGTCAGTATATTACAATTTCTGATTTACTTGTTAAAATTAAAATTTGATTCACATGTTTTTATTACTTTAATGATTCAAAGAACTTATCAATTTTACTACAACTAAATTTTACTCAGTTAATTTATTTCATATTTCAATATTCACATTATAATTTAAAAAAAGTGAAGATAAAAAAACTGAATATTTTTAAAGTAAATTTATAAAAAGTTTTATTTCATTATATATTTCACAGCATCAATCATGTAAATATTTATTAATAAATATCTAAAATTCATAATATCATTTTTACAAGATTTAAGCTTAAGTATAATGATTGGTTATTAAAAAATTATATACAAAATAAAATAATAAAGCAATACTAAAAATATAATAATAAGGATAAATTGACCTTTCAAATTTTATTTTCATTTAAATTAACTTTACTTTAATTTAAATATAAATATCTAATGCTATATTATGTGAAAAATATGAATAAGATTAAATTGTTGTTTTATATTTAACTTGTTTTTAAGACAATTTTACTTCATTTTAAGTACAAATATTTGATTTTTGTGAGATGTTTATATTTTTTCAGCAAAAAGTGAAAGGAATTTCGGTAATTTTTGAAAATATTGGCAAAAATTATACGATGCAATAATTATAATGTACATGTAACTTATATAAGTTTTTTTAAAAGAAACAATTACAATAATTTCTTAAATTTTTTTATGAAAGTAAAAAAAGCATTTATTACTTTTAAATATTTTATTTTAAATAACTATTTTTAATCAAATTATTTTTGTCATAAAAGTCAACATTTATCTATATATGACTACTAATGTAGTTAAACTTTTATTATTTTTTTTAGTAATGTTATTGTTCAAATTCTGGATGCTAGAAATCCACTGCTTTTTCGCTGCCAAGACTTGGAAATATACGTGAAAGAAATAAATGAAAGCAAAATTAATGTGCTTTTATTAAATAAAGCTGATTACCTTACAGATACAGAGAGGTATTTTTTTTAATAATTCCAATGAGATAATTTTCCTGTTATAAATAACTTTAATATATGAGCTTCATTCCTGACTATATATTTTATTGAATTCTTAATAATTGGTGCACAGATATTATCATGTTTTCTGAAATAAATACCATATTTTCATGTTTTAAACTTATATTTTTAGCTGTGTAATATTTCTTTTAATTTATCATTTGTATGCCTTTACAAAATTTTTTTATTGTGGTTTGTGAAATGGGTAAAAAGATGCATGGGAACTGAGAGAAAATTATCAATAATATCAAAATCCAAAGCTGCATAAATTATATCCTTAGCTATTGTTCATTAAATAAATGCATATAATGACTAGCAGACTTGGACTTTTTATAATGTAATTTAGTTCAGTATATTTGCTCAATTCAGATATTAAAGAATCTGATTTTAAGAATTTCACATTACATATAAGTACGTTCCTTATGTTCACATATATAGCTTTTTAAATTTGTTTATATTTCAGACATTTTTATTCACTGATATATCATAATTGATATGGCATAAAATCAGTATTTTAAAGCTGTAATGTTCATGTTTTACAAATTAAAAAGTCTGACATTTCTATGCAATAATAAAATTTATCAAAGCTGTTTTCCTCAAGTGTTATATTTAAACTGGCAAATAAATTCTTCTAAAAATCTAAAAATTATGGTAATATTATTAGTTTGAATTAGTAAATTAATGAAACTTATTATTTTAGGCAGTATTGGAGTGATTATTTCAACAAAAATGGCATAAGAATTGTATTTTTTTCTGCTTTAGAACAAATTGAAAGAGATGAGGTAATCTTTTTTTCTTTTTTTTTTCTGCTTTTTATGCTACTGTTAAAAAATTATTTTATTCTTTTAAATTTTCTGTTCATGTAAAAAAATTATATTATTACTACATCTTCATTAAAGTTAAACATATGAATTTTCAATAATATGACTTCTTACTTTTATTTTGATACCATATTTTACTATATAATTTTTTAATTTGAATCATATGTAAATAATACATTAACTTAATAATCAAAAATAAAAATTGAAATAGCATTCTTTTAAAACACCCAAAAGTTGTACCGATTTATAAATTAATCCTTAAATAATAAAAATAGCCAATTTTGTAATTTTAATGAAGACATTGGTTAAGGATTGGTAAAAAAAATTATGCATCTAGAATGTATAAAGATTTTTCATTATTGCTGCACATTTGAATTCTTGATTCCATGGTTAAATTTTAAGTTTTTTCATGAAATCTATTTGTTCAACCTCAATATAGTATATGCTTTAATAACATTTTAAACACTACTATTAAAAATATATAAAAATTGTATTGCCATTTTAAAAATAATTATATCTAAAAATATATTTAAACTTAGTAATCGGTAGTTGGTGTTTTTATAAATTGCTAAACATAATAAACTTTTTTCAGGACAAAGATGATTTAGAAAATGTTGAAAATATTGATGCAATTTTAGCAGATTCAAACATAATTAAAAATACATCTGAAGTGTTCTCTAGAGAGAAACTTTTGCAATATTTTAAAGCTGTTGCCAAAGCAAACAGAGTTCCTGATCAGCATCCTACTGTTGGCTTGGTATGTTATCAACTTTTTACTTTATTTATTTATTTTCCATTGATATATAATTTTTAGTTTCTAAGTCTTTTTGGATCATGTAAGTATATTGTTATCTATGTATTATAGTGCATACAATTTGGTTATTATTATGTATACAAAAATATTTACTTATAACTGTTATTTTTTTTTAATATAGAAAGAAATCTCAGAAATCTGTTTATTATGTATGATTCATTATAAAAGCTACATTTTAATTTCATTAAATCAATTTATAAATATGCAGTTTACAGATGGTGCTATTTGTTTAACTATCAAAAATTAAAAGAATGTATGGAGATTTAATATAATTAATGAAGTACAAAAGTTAGATAATATGATAATTTATTCTCTCTATTTCGATAAGATATTTATAAAATAATTATTAAAATACTTATAAGAGGTTGTTAATAATTGTATTCATTGTTTTTTTTTCAGGTTGGATATCCAAATGTTGGCAAAAGTAGTACCATAAATGCTCTTCTAAAAAGTAAAAGAGTGTCAGTGTCAGCTACTCCTGGGAAAACAAAGCATTTTCAAGTACGAAAAATGTTTTGAAATTAATGTAAATTTACCTTGCTATTTCAAGAGTAGTGTGTATTCATTTGAAATATATGTATTTTGCTCCAGCTATCTTAATCTAAAAAAAAAAAATGCTTTAAAGTCCATATATGTGTTGAAGTTCTTTTACTATTTTCATATTATATTTAATCAAACTGAAAAACTCTCTGTGTTAGAATTGTTTTTAACAAGTATATACTATTTATTTTCATGCATTTGATTCTCTTTTCTTTATAATCAAATTTATATATACTGTGACTAAAAGTAAACTAAAATAAAACAATTCCTAATAGTTTTCAGTGGCTCATTATCTATGGCTACTGATAAAGTTCATTTATGGTATCATAATTTATATGAATTCCTACAAGTAAGGAATATAACATAAATATGTAGAATTTCAAATACGTGATTCTCTAATAAACAAAACTTTAGATATCATCTTTGATTGATAACAATATTATCAAAGTTGTGTTAGAGCTAAATCCTTTTTCAACAACATCAGAGATTTGTGAAAGGGCTAGATTCAGCTCAACAAACCATTTCAAACCATATCTGAACTAAGATTGATGTGGAAATAGTTATTTGAGGTACATGAGTTAAATGATCAAAATTTGAATGATCATATCATATGCACATCTCAAGCTTGCATGGTACAAAGCTGAACACCTTTTGGACCAGTTGATTACTGGGAAGGAAAGTGGATTACCTATTAAAACATCATAAGGAAAAGGGTATATTGTGAACATGGAAAATCAGTCCACTTCACTTCTAAACCAAAGTTAAGCCTTATAAGATACTGTTGTGTATATACTGGAATATTCAAGGACTAATATATTTTGAGCTTTTGAAACCAAATAAAAAGATAAATTCAGAGTTACATTGTCAATAATTGATTTATATAAAAGCAGTAACCTCTCAAGAAAAGAGATCAGTGTGATGTTCATTAGGTGATAAATCATAATGCTTCATGATAATGCTTGGCCACATGTTTATTTGTTGTGGACTTGTCAAAAACTCACAAAGATAAGTTAAGAAATTCTGCTGCATCCACACACATCATTTTCTAAGGAGATCACACTCTCTAAATCTCTTGTTTTTATCATTGCAAAATTTTTCTATAAAAAAATTGAGAAATGCCAGACTAGTATTGATTCAAATTTTTGATTTTAAAGATATGGCCTTTTTTAAAACAACCATTTATGAATTACCATCTTGTTGGCAAGAATTAATAAATTGATAGCTATTGTATTCTGTAAAGTTAATCAAGGTATAAAAATTTATAATTTAGGTTTATTCTAAAACTGGATAGCTTTCTGTAGATTCTTTAAATTAACTATTTTGTAAAATTGTTGATTTGAAAAACTTCTCCAAGTCGTATTAATTTGTAATAAAATTTATGTTTTTAGAAAACAATAAATGTTTTCATTTTTTACACAATATTGATAAGGGGAACAATGGTAATATTCATTAATTTATAGTTATAAAAACACCCAATTAATGTATACCTGATTTAATACAGAATAATTTGTTCGGAAACCACTAATATTTATTTAATTATTAATTTGTTATATATTTCATTTTTAAACTCCATATGTATTAAAATCAAGGAATTAATTTATTAATTTTACCAGTTAATTTATGCATAGTTTTAAAGGCTTTATTAAAACTTTGAAATGTTATGATTATTCGAATGTGTTCATAAAAGAAACACTTTTAAAAATATGACTTGGAAATATGTGAATAATTTTTATATGTTGAATTAAATGTTAATCTTAATATTAGCAGGAAATACAAAGTATCATATCATTTACAAAAATATAATATTCTTTTTAATTAAAAGTCTTTATGATGGTTTTTTAAAAATGTATTTTCTTTATTAGTTTAAATTTTATTAAAGATCCTGTTTTATGTACATTATGATTTTGATTTAATTTGAAATCATATTTCTGTTTATTTTTTATATATTATTTGGGTTAAAGAGAAAATCATTCAATTGTATTTTTTTATTGTAAGGTATAGATATACTTCCAAATGCATACATATTAGATAAATATTCAAGTTATATGTTTTATTTTTTAAAGACTAAAAGAAAAAACTTTTATTGTTGTAGAAATAATTTTAAAATATTTTCTTGTTCAATTTTCATAATTTCTAGTTTAACATTTTCTTAGAAATATGAACATTAATATATTTTATGTTCATTCAGTTTTATATTTACCTACACAAATTATTATATCAAACTTTTATATATATTTTATCCTAAAAATTATTTTTAGCAATTTATGTAACTACGTTATTTGAAAATTTGCTGTAGTATATTTAAAAATGTTAGATTTTACGGTGTATGTTAATGAATTTTTATTTAATTTATAGACCTTCATAATTGATGAAGATTTGTGTCTTTGTGATTGTCCTGGTTTGGTTTTTCCTAATTTTGTTTCAACAAAAGCAGAAATGGTTATAAATGGCATATTACCCATTGATCAACTGACAGAATGGAATCAACCTGTTTCTTTAATATCCTTTATATATTCAATTTTGAAGGAGACAAGTTAGATTTATATGAATCATAATAAAATTATTAACATTATTTCATTATCTAAAATGGACACTGAATTTTCTCGAATTATCCCAGACAATTGTTTTAAAGTGAGGAATTATGTATTCAACATTGGTGTTGATAGTTAAGCATAAAAAGATCTTTTTAAGGGATGTAAAACACTGCTTGAATTTACAGAAATTATACTTGCTTACAAAATAATTAATTCCATTTTTATCAAGTATCTGAATTGTGTACTGTAAAGTTGATAAATATAGAAACAAATGTTATGTATCCTTTTGTTTAAAAATTGCTATTACAAATATTAGTTGATTTTTATTAGTTAATCTTTAGTTTACCATCAATATCTGAAATAATTGATACATTGTTCAAAATATGTTGACGTCGTTAAAGTCCACAAATTAATAATATAACTATAGAATGAAATTAAACATTACTTAAAGAGTTCGTTTTCTTCTTATTCTTTATGTAACTCTGGTTTTTATATGAGTAATTAAAGTTAAAGAAATAATGAAATATTTCTATATATTTAATAAAATCAATTAACATTATTTTGCCGCCCAACTTGTCTAGTGCTCAGCGTATCTGACTGCGGATAGGGAGGTGCTGGGTTCGAATACCGGTTCGGGCATGGATGTACTTTTTCTCTCTCTATCTATCCTGTCTTTGTCCTTTCCTTATATGAATGTGGAGTGAATGGTTGCCTACCCTATAAACGGGTACCTATGGCATGTGTGTACTGAGGAAGTCAGAATCCACACCAAAATATGGTTCAGTTGGAAAAGTGGAGCAGCCCACCCCATATTGCCAGCCTGGCTGGCACACTTCAACAACAACAACATTATTTTATTTGTGTCTTGACATTTGAGTTTTTTAAATATGTGTTGTTTGTTACTCGAAGGTTTTTCAAGTTTCTTATAATCTGTTTTCAATGTTTTAATTAAGTTTCAATGCAATACTTAATTATTATAACTATTTCATAGAATCCAAATCTTTATTCATTTTATATTATAGAACATTATAGTTCAAGAAAATTATTTATAAATCAATTTCATTGATTGCTAATCTTACTTATGTAAATATTAATTTATTGAGTAGCCAATGAAGAAATGGGTTACCAGTTTTAAAAGAGAGATTTTTATCAATGAAACAGGGATTTATACCTTTCCAGTATATATATTCAGCTAAATAATAAAATTATATCGAAAAAATTTTAATCCAGATTAAAGGTGTGGAAATTTATTCATAAAAAAGTATACAAATTATTTAGATACAATTATAACAGATTGTAATAATGCCCACTATAATTTTTTAATGGAATTATGCAATGAAAGAAAGCTGTAGAGCTGAAAAAAGGCATTTTCAAATTAATGTACTTCAAAAATAAATAAATAAAGGATAAATTAATTCATTTTTGTACCTAGTTTACAACTTACTTCAGGAGTATTATTCCTATTTTAATATCATATAATACACATATAGAAATTTTTCAAAAAACATGAACAAAAATTTCTTATTCATATGCAATTATGTAAATAAATTTTTCAAACTGATTAAGCTAATATTTTTCAGGTTTTTACTTCAGGATTCTTTTTGTTCAATTACAGGTTTTATATATATCTGAATACAAAATGTATTGAAAGTGAATTAAATTTTAAAAGATATATTTATGTATAGGTCATATATTATGTATAATATTCATTGACTCTAATAAAATAATTGGCTTATAGTGGTTTTTAAATGAAATAGGAATAAAATGAAGATGAGCTGCTGGAGCAAATCTTTGTTTTATCAGGTAGCATATTCATTATAGGATTTCTCTTCTTAAAATGCGACTAAATATCTTACCCTGCATTTTCATTAGATATTTCTGGAAGTATCAAATTGATGTAAATTTATCTACATAGATTGTTGCATCCAGTTTTTATAATTCCTTCTCTTTTCAGTGTTGGAATATAAAATTATGTTATAATTGACACAGATTTTGTTAAGCCATTTTGAAGAACTTTTATGAGCTTCATTAAGCTTTTATACTTATCAATAATAAGAGTAAATGATGATTAATTATTGTGAAAGAAAAGTGTACAATATTAAAGTTTTACATGTGTTTAAATATTTTCTTATCACTAAAAATAAATAAATTTGAAATACTTTTTTTATACCTCTGCAATTATTTCTACGAATTTTATGAATGTAAATATTTTTATGAATATAATAGCAATCTGTCTACTATTCATATTTACCTTAATTTTAAATTTAAGTAACCCATTTAATTCCTAAGAATATCTTAGAGTCTACTTATTCATTATTGATTCCAGTACCTGCAGAAAAGGACCCTAATTTGCCACCAACTGCAGAAGAATTTCTAAGTGCTTATGGCTGTGAGTATTCATATTATTGTATAAATTCTCTTTCATAAATAGTTTTTCATTTAAAATGTTTTAAATTTTAAAGTGTTGGTAAAAGACAATTTTCCTATTTTATTGAGGTACAATTGTAACTTAAGCATGTGATGGTTGACTATATTTAAAAAAAATACAAAATTAATTTAAAATTTATGTATCCAATTTGTCCTAAGTAGAGATATATACTTTTTTAATTAAGTTTTTCGCTATAATACAGTACGAGTGGAAATAAAAACTATTATTAATAATTTCAATAATGTGAAGATATTGAGGTATTTTTAGCAATATTTTTATTCATTTTAAAATAAAAATTATTGCTAAAAATATTTAATTAAGAAAGATCTGTATTACTATTCATATCTTTACAAGAAATAAGAATGTAATAAAAATGATGGAATAAATTATTGAAAATGATAATACATACATTTAATTATATTTTCAGTTTATTCTTTTCTTTATTTTAGCTAGTTTTACTAAGTGCTTATTTTGTAAAAGTTAATTATCAAATTAATTGGATATCATGGTAAGATTTATATTCTTTTATTGAAATAAAGACTATTATTGTGCATAGTAATTATATTATTGCTTAAATAAATTAAGTGAATAAATTAAAAATTTTAATGTTGATTTTAAAACATGCTTTATCATATTTGAAAAATAAGTTAAAAGGATATTGAGTGTAATATAACATAATCTTAGATACAAAACTATTGAAAATATCATGAAAACATTACTAAATGTAATTTAAATAAGTTAAGCTCATATTTATTAATATGCTTATATTCATTGCCAGACTGGGATTTGAATAATTAGCACTTTGGATTTAAATTTAATAGTTTGTAAATTTGATCTTTATTTTGTACTGAGTGTTATCTAATCCACTTTAAGCTGCAAACCCCAATCCATTTGGTTTTCATGTGCAAAAAGTGACTGAAGTGTCAATCACTCTATACTATTAAATTCATTAATATACTTTGATTATCTCTATATACATTTAAAAATATTTGAAACAATTGTGATAACATATTCAGTCTCATGATTTAATATTATTTTTAATGTTTATAATCTATATTTAAGTCTCTAAATTTCATATTGTTGCACAAAACAATCCATTTCTTGTATGTATAATTTAAAATTTGGATTATTTCAAAACTGTGCTAGTTATTAGTATACAAACAAGCAAACCTGTCTATTAGGTTCTTTTTTGTTTAGTTGGATATAATATTTAGTTTGTATGCACAAAACCATTTGCATTATATTGCATAAAAATAATTAGATTTTTTTCTCATTTTTAAAGATGAAGCACTATGTTGATGAAACAAATGCTGAATTTTTTAATTCGTATTATATACTGAAGTAATCAGAAAAATTTAATTATAAATAATTTGCTTCTATCTATTATATTATAACCTAAAATAAAGTTTGTAAATAATTTGTTATTTTATTATTTATTATATTTTTTGTTTGTAGTATATATATCTCTTATATGTACATCTAGATAATCGAGGTTTTATGACACAAAGAGGATTGCCTGATAATGCAAGATCTGCTCGATATATTCTGAAAGACTTTGTCAATGGAAAATTACTTTACTGTCATGCACCACCTGGTGTAGATCAGAATGAATATCACAAATTTCTTAATACAAAATTAAAAAAGAAGACTACCAATAATATTTCACCAGAAGTGGAAAATTTAAATGTAAGTAGAAAAAACTTGAGAAACTTTCTCTTTTATTTTCTTCTAATATTTGAAGTATGTATACATAGTTGAAAAATATTTTGTGATTTTTTAACAGTTGCTTAAAATTTTCATTTCCTTCATTTATAATAACATTAATAAGCTATTTTCTTCCATAATTAGTTAACAAGCATAAATTATTACAAAATTAGTATTTGCTTTTTAAGGGAAAATAAGTTAATAAGGTTTAATTTTATTAGTATGATGTGTAGGCATGGAATATATCTTTATATTCATATTAATTATGTATTTAATTTTAGAAAAAATTACTGACTGCTGCAGATAGAAAATTTTTCCAAGAAGTAAGTTAAAATAATTATGCTTCTTATTTTTACTACACAATTTAAGTATATATCAGGGGTGTTTGTGCTCCGGGAAACGCCGGAATTCCGGGGATTTTGAACTTCGATACACGGAAATTCCGGGAATCGTCGTTCAAAAGGAAGTAGGAATAATAAAATTATTTATTTTGATCTGGGTAATTTTGTTTGCTTTGAAAGCAGAAAACGCAATAATTAGGTCATTCAATACTTCATAATTGTAATTTTTCATTTCTCCCCCTCCCCTTCTCGAAACTCCGAAATGTCGGTAGTAAGTCCGTAAAAATTTCCGGGGATTTTTTAGGGTCCCACAAACACTCCTGTATATATTCAAGTATACTTTAAAATTATTTTCTGAAATAAGTAACTTTAAATACTCAATTAATATGATGCTTCTATAATATTTTATTGTATTTCAGAATATAATTAAAGTGATTCAAATATCTTAATATTGTGAAACATAAATATTTGAATTCTTAAATAATTAATCTTAATGTTATTTAATCTTCACTGTTTTAAAATTTATAAATTTAAAAGTTTTTGTAATACTCCTAATAATAGGCTCATATGAAAGGAAAATCTACAAACAAAGGAATTCAATCTGATGCTGGAGGAAAGCCATGGAAAAAGCACAATAATAGAAATAAAAAAGAAAAACTTAGAAGAGTGTATAATAATCCATATGATTGATATGGTGCTTAAATAAACTGCTTCTGTGATTTTGTTGAAATTAAATATATTGACTAAAGCATGAAATGTAAATAAAAAATGGAAAGAATTTGTAAATATATTTAGTTACATGTAAATAAAGGTATTTACATAGTTTATTTAATACTGAATTTGTACTTTGTTTTAGGGAATCTATTTTTACTTCTATACATATAATGTTTTTAGATAAATCTAATTTTGTGTTTAATAAAATTTACAAGATAAATTTTTAACATTCTTAGGAAACTATTAAAATTTCACAAAGTTGTTGTAATAAAGTCAGAATTTATTATATTATGTAAATTTTTATTAGAAATAATGTATCAATAATTGATGAATATCGTAATTCTAAATTTTCACAGAATTATAAATGATTGAATATATCTAAAGACTACTGTAGAAATATAGCTATTAAATATGCTTTGTGTAAAACTTTTGAAAATCTATTTTTTCCAAGTCCTTAGAATTCGTGAAATTTAGTTTTGATTGATGAAAACTAGTGAATAATTCCTGGAAATTCTTTATTTATTCTTTAGACATTAACATTTTGTTTTAAAAGAAATTATCATTTTCATTAAATTTTTTTTTTATTATTTGAAATTTTCAATTGAATCGGTTTGTATTATTCAATTGAATTAGTTTAAATTATGTTATCTATAGATAAAAAAGTTTAATATAATGTAAGCAGATTTTGATCTGGAAACAAAAAATGTAATACTAATTAGAAGATTGGCCACACAATGTATTGCTTTTTGTTGTACATTATTATTCTTACAACTCTGTGATAAAATCCTAGATTCACTGTATTTTCAAGTTAGTTCAAAAATATAAAAGCTGCCTTTCATTTTTTGAAAGTGTTTGGTACCGATCTTAGGATATTTGAAAATTTTAAGGAAGAGGAAAAAGGAATTTCAGATATATTTCTTGTATAAAAAAAATAACTATTTTAATCTAAATGATACTCCGATAACTGTGATTTTACAATCCATTTTGAATTTAGTTTGATTTTGTTGAGGACTATTCAACACTTGATTTAGATTAATTAAAATTAATAAAGGGTTATTTAAAGTAAATAAATATATTTTTTTAAATGTATAAGTTATGGCCACACACACACATGGTATTTGGAAAAGCAATTTATTTGCATTTGTGTCATTTCAATTCTTGAAGTTTCATTTTTTCAGAAATATCATCTAATGACAATTTTTGTTATTGAACCTCTTCATGAATTACTTGCAAATGATATATGATTGTAATTTGGGAGTTTCATATGAAAGCTAAATTTGTATACTAATGGAAATTCCAAGATATATCAACAATTATATATTTCAATTAGAATAATGACTTTATAGTAAAGAACAGTATATATTTTAAAAGCAATACAATAATTTTTTATGTATTTTAATTTCAGAAAAAAAAATTTTAAGCGATCTGTTCAATTTTATTAAAACAAAAAGTTGATTGATTCAGAAAAACATTTTTATTTCAAATCAAAAAAAGAAAATATTTTGTTAGTTGAAAAGTTTTTACTCTAGTATTTTAGTCAGCACTACTAATATAATCATTTACAGAATTGAATAAGGGAAATATTGAAGAGTTTTTCTGAATCTGAGTACTTTATAAAATATTTTTTCTGATTTGTAGGTGTGCAATTGTAAACAAGATGTACTTTTGCTATATTTACTTTTTTATTTGTATCTGAGAATGTTATATTTTCATTAATTTCAAATTATTTTCTTAAAATGTGTGTATTTCAATTCTTAGTCTTGTTTTTTCACTGTTTTATATGCATTAATTTATTAAATGAAATGAAAAAACTGATTTATCTTAATGTAAGTTTTTTTTTTTTTTGTTTACTGTAGAGCCTTTATTTGGAAGAAAATGTGAAAATTGTTTCTTTCCAAACAATATTTTTATAATATGCGACCTATATTACTTAATTGTGTAGTTACTTTAGTATCTATAGATAGCTCTGCTAGAATTTTTTTGCTTTAACACATATTTCTTACGCCATTTTATCTCATGCTCAAAATGAAAGCTAGTAAATTTTAGTGCAATAGCCACTGAAAAATTAATTGTTCGGTTTCTCTGAGAACTTCAATTACCATCATCACAAAATAGTAATCTAATTTTAAGTGTGATGGAAAGACTCGGAAAATTTAGAAACAAAATATAAATAATTAATTAAATTAAATAAAAGCTAGAAAGAAGGAGAGTACAAAAATCTCAAATTCCTGGTAAGTGTGCCAAATATTTCAATCTTACAAAACTAAATGCAGTTCTTTCGTTTCTGGATATTAACTGTAAACTGTAGATATTGGAGATCATAAAACCAATCTAGTTTTATCAAGAAAATACTATATTCTATTGGTTCAGCCTGCACTGGAATGTGTATGTTAATTCGTTTGGCAAGTGCAAACTCTTCAGTGGTCCAAAGCATTTGATGAGAAATTGATGAATCGTATCTAAGTGGGAAGTGAAAACAATAAAGGTCACTGACTATCAATCAACAGCAACATTTTGTGAACTCTTCAAATAGTGACCGCTCTTTGTCATGTTGTTGGGATATTTTGTAGAAGATTTTTCTGAACATGTGATGAACAACTATAGAAACGATACCTAGGTATATTGCCAAAGCGTAATGGTGATTGTTTAGCAAAAGTGAGAGAAGATGCCATGTGCTTTCAGAAATGTAAATTTTTTTCCAGCAGTGGCTTGGACTAAACCCAAGACATTCCACTACGAAAAGTGTTGTTATACCAATAGGCCAGGATGATTCTTAAATATTTTTTAACATTGCCTTATAAACAGAAATATATGCGTTTTTTTTTTAAATTTTTATTATTAGGTTATTCATAATGTGGATCGAATTTCAAAAAATTTCAGTTCTTAATGATATCATATTTTGATGAAAATAAACAATATGAATGAAAACTTCATCAAATCATTACACGAATTGATCAAAAATATTAAATATTAAAAAATTTTATCACAGAAGATCCTTCCATGGAATCTACGACAAACATATTTCTTTTAATGATGAAAAGATTGTTTTTAGAAGTATATTTATTATTTTTTCAATACTTATAATGTATGTTAAGTACTTTTTTTATTAAATTTATTTATTGTGTAAGATTCATTAACTAAGACTCGCCATTCTTTTAATCATTCGATAGATTATATAATGATTAATATTTTTAATTATCTAAATTTTGTTATTTTTTATAAGGTAATACATTTCCTCTTGCTATAAAATTGGTTTACACATTTACTGTTAGAAAACTTCAAAATAAAATGGATTTTTTAAAAGAAAGCTGGAAGAGAGGAATATATTCTTTGACATTGAAAAACTTGGTGAAATATTTGCATTGATGAAAATTATGCAACAGCTGCAGGAAACGATCACTCTTTGTGTACTTGTAAAATAAAATTCAGTTTAATAATTCATTGATTCTGAAATTCTTCCATTTTTGATAATGAGCTCTTGAAAGACTTCAACGATTTAATAAGTATTAAATACAAGGTTTTTCTTTCCTATAAAGTTTTTCCTTTTTCACAAAGGAAAAATGAAAATAACTTGATTTTATACTCGAAAAAATACTTTTAATTTGTAAGATGATGAAAGTCCAAAACACTTAAAATTTAGTTTACACACCCACACTTATTGAATTAGTAACGATCGAAAATTATATAATGAAAATATATATTAATCCAAATTACTTTAAGTATTTTCGGTAATCATTACGAAAATTTACTTTTCATCTATTTTCGCCAATAAGAGAAATTATCTAGTTTCATAAATAATACCTAAGAAATGAAATGTGATAATAAAATGCGGTTTGTCCGCGCGCGCGATTCATACATTAAGGGAAATTCGAAGGCATATAAATAAAAGAATAATTAAAATAGGAAGAAAAATTTTTTAAATATCTGTTACGAGCTCGTCGTGGATTAGATGTAGGACAGCATATTTTAAAATAGAATATCCCATTTTTTTCAGTCTCAGTTATTATTGAACAACGGGAAATTGAAGCTGCGTTTATGCTTCTGTATTCTTGGGAGTATTTTCCAGATTTTTTCTCAAGCGAAGCATAAAGCAAGCTATCAATGAAAAGTCCTCATGGAAATAATATGTAGTTGGTGTTAAAAAATTAGAACTCTAGCTTCTCAATAATGAAATTTCAAAATTAGTTATTCATGTCATAAAAATTAATTTAAAAGTAAGATATTGTCTTGAAATAATATACAATTAATTATATTTAAACATTTTGTATACTATGTATGTAAAGACTAGTTTCAAATAATATTAATGTGTGTGGTAATTTTACTAAATATACTACTCTTAAAAAACGAAAAAGATTTATTTGTATAAATCTTTTTCGTCTTAGTAAAAAATGCACAAGAACAGTTAAAATATTTTAGCTTGTTTATAGTTTTTTTTCTAAAGCTAGGTTGCCCTTTAAAATTTAATCAGATTCAGCGCAATAAGGAGCGAAAATGATGGCAATTTTTTACAGTGGAGCAACCAATGGATATGCCGTTTCGCCTCAATAGAGAAATACACAGAGTGAGAAAGGAACATCTATACTTGAACCTGGGACCTATTGCTTCAAAGTTAAGGACTTTAACCACTCCGCCATCGATCCAGCTGTATGGTTATACTTACAGTTCAAATAAATTTTTTTCTGTTTAAAGGGAAATTATAGCGAAATTAGCGGATAATTCTCTTTTATAAGAATTTATCAGCTTGAAAATCGAAATTAAAATACAAAATATTTAAGAAGAGAACTCATGACTAAGGTTTGCTTAGTATTAATGAAATATTTTATTATGAAATAATAAAAGGCTTTATAAATTTAAATATTATTTATTCAGCATTTTACTTGAAATAATAAGATATTTAATGAATTTAAAAAATAAAAATGTCGCAAAACGTTTAAGAAAACCACTTATAAACAGTATAAATGATATCAAATCCTATAAATGAAATACATTATAATTTAATACAAATAGGAAATATGTTTAAACACGACGTATAATTTCACTAAAAAATTGATTTAGTAAAATTTCGATTTATTTCTTAATTATTACGTATAAATTTGTTACATGATAATATATTCATAAAAATGTGTTTTAAAAATATTTGATATAGTATTTAGAAAAAATATTTGATATGAGTAATTATAAAACTTTTTGTAACATTGTATAAATTCCGATTGTGATTGAAATGATTCAAATACAAGTATCTAGAAAAATCTGCGTTTTTCAAAAATTAAAGTAAATACGACGAAAATAAGACGGAGTGAAGGAAAAAAAAAAAAACATTAACGTCAAGCCTAAATTGTTTATCAATGTAACAACTCTTTCTTCTGAGAAATTATTTTATCGCATTTTCACCAATCTGACGAAACTACGAGACACGTGATCTTTACCCCCTATACTTTACCCACCCGACGAAGGAAATATGTCGTCGTCATCAATGTGGTACCAGCACCAGCCCGTCGCAGCATTTTAGAAATAGTTCACAGAACAGAGATATTTAAGCAGAGGTAGTTTTACCAAACATTAAATTTAAGTTCAGATTCAATAGCCATCATAACTCGAATCTTCCACAAAATGGGCACTTGCGTTGAAGCTTCGTATGGAGATCATACCTATCTCAAGTAAGTAAATTTTTTATAGATTTAAATAATTTTTATTTAAAAATGTTAAGTGTGAATATTTCTTTTCGGAAGTAAATTAATAATTAATAAATCCTTTATTTTTAAAATGTCTATGTCATAAAAAAATTAATTAATTAAAATAAGCTACTAAATACAAAACAAATAATTTAATACACAATATCGAATATAAGTTACATTTTTATCATTTTAAAACAAAATGTATTAAACAATTACTTTAATAGTTTATATAATTTATAAAATTTGTATTTTTTATTTAAAAGTTCATTGAGACAGCTACGATAACAATTTATTATATAATAAAAAAATTTTATCTTTTGAAAGTATCTTCGCAAGGAAAACTAAGAGAAAAGGAATTTCTTTTACGAATAATAAATCAACTTATCAATGAGAGTAGAAAAGAAAGTCCATTTATCAAATAATTTTATCTCTCATCCTGCACTGCTGGTTTTTAATGCGATAAAATGCCGATTTTCTTGCTTTTCTTATTTGTTAATGATTTATTCTGCAGAAAAGAAAATACTACTTATGTCAACCTCATGATTTTTGCTTTGTTCAAAATTCAGAATTTTATTTAGTATTCACTCCACTCTCTAATGTAAACTCTTACAAAATAAATGAAACACTTATGATTTAAATTGAAGCAATAAAATTTTTAATCTATTATTTAAACTTTAATGTCTAAAAGAAAATATTTCTACAAGAATTAACAAAGATTTATTGTAAACACTCTGATGTGAAGCTCTGAGAAAACACTTTGAGAAGATAATTTTGGATAAGAACATTTCCAATCAACCATGCTTATTCTATAGAATTTGAACCAAATATAAACCAGAATAAAAAGTTAAATTCTTTGTCATTGTACTAAAGAATGAGAAGTTGATATAATGTTTGAAATTAATTTTCGAGATTTATTTATACACTTAACTAGTCATACTTGAAAAATAAAAGTATTGATTAAAATATCAAATTCAGTATATATATATTGTGCAAAATTCTGAGCTTCTATTGGAATATATAGATGAATAATAATTTTCTTCCTTCCGAAAGAATCTGTTATTAAGATGAAATTTTAAGAAATGTTTTAATAATTTTTTGATATTTCAATAAAAATGTACTTTTTGTGTTTTGTAAGAAAAAACATCATATGGGATAACTATTCTGATATTATATAAATGGATGAAAAATTACATCCATTTATATAAATTATCTAAATTAAATTAATATAAATTATCTATCCAGGTAAAATTATCTAAATTAAGAGAAATATATTCTCAATACATTGACATTGATTCAAGCTATTTTTTATAAGTGCTGAAAACTTCAATTTTTGTAACATAAACTACTTGATAGTAAAACTGCAAATCATGGCTAAATTATAAATTTCGTTAGCAGTTTTAGATCAAAACTAACATACATTTTAAAATTATTCATAAAAAAATTACAACCTGTGTAAAAACAATGAATAAATTATTTCAAAATTTATTGAAATATGTATTTCAATTTTATTTTAAACTTTTTTTAACCTTGATTGAATTATAATTATTCAAGAAATTCCCTTCATAAACATTTGGGATATTCATAAAACATATCGTTTGGGATCTAATAAATAAGGTGGTTTGTTGAACAATATTCAATAGAAACTGTTAAATTTTAGCTCATAGTTAATATACATTTTGTCATATTTTATGTGGATTTTTTTAACGAATTCTAAAATAAAATTAAATCATTCAACAAATTGAACAACAATATGGGTAAAAAGTTATATATTTGTATTTTTAATTTTTAAATTGGATTGCAAGAAAATTAAATATATTATTTTGTTTTCTCAAATGTAGAAATCTTATTTAAAATAAATATAGTGTCAAATCAATCTTATTTAATAATTAATATTTTAATTAAATACGATGAATGAATAAGTTTGCTCTAAGTTATTTTCATTGTAAATTGACCGGGAGAGTTCAGTGAACATCAGTATATTTTTGCTTCCATAAGTGCTGCGTTAATAAGTGTTTGAACATAATGATAATATTAGTTCCACAATAATTTAATTTTTAAGTGATCAAGCCTGCATAGCTCGCAATTAAGAATAGAATTACTACGGTACTGGCAACATTCCATTGTTCGATTAATATAATATGAGTGTTTTTTACGGAAAGAATGTTTTAAAGCATGGGTTCCCAAACTTTTTTTCTCGTGGACCACTTTCAAAGTTTTACTATTTTCGGTAGAACCCCTGCTGCTACATTTCTACTGTATTCCCAAAACTCCTAAAAAAATATCACCCTAAATTGGGGATGTTAAGAAGAGAGAAAAAAAGCACACTTTCTTGTGTCCTATTTATTAAAATTATACTTGTGGTTATACAAAATTATAAACATTTATTATTATCAACAATTGACAAAATTCAACAATGCACTCTGAAGTGTAAATCAAGAATAAAAAATAGTCATACTTTTAACGAGGCGGATGTACTTGATGAATTGACAGCAAATTATCAATATTTAGCTTCAGTTTTGTAAAAAGTAATCTCAAATCTCCCCGTTCTGTGATGTTCAATCTGCTCCTTCTTTTGTTAACAGGTTCGTAACGGCACTAAAACTTCTTTCTACAAGATATGACATCCCGGACGAGCGGGCGCACGGGCGGCACTTTGCAAGTCTCGACATGTGGTGTACACTCTTGTACTATTATCTATTGTTCTATTCAATTCTGTGTTTGAACTGAGTTTCGAATATTTTTGAGTATCTACCTTGTAAATGATGCTACCTGCTTACGTTGATAGGTAAATCCAAGCCAAAATTTTTGTTCTTTATTATGAAAACCAGAAAATATTTCGTGGACCCCCACTTACAACTTGTGAACCCCTGTTTTCTTTTCACGTCTACGTGGACCTCCATGTGGTCTCCTATGGACCCTTGGGGGTCCACCTGGACCACTTTGGGAACCTATGTTTTAAAGTATTCTATGCGTATAAAATGATAAATCAAAAGAGATGAAAAATTATCCTTTACCTTATTATATTATTTTCAAAATTGATATATATCTTAGTTCTGTTATATAGAAAGACAAATAACATATCTAGAATTTTTTCTATCGTAATAAAAACAATCAAGTTAACAAACAGTTTCTACTATATTTATTTATTTAACAATTAATGTTACTTACTTCTGACAATGATGGCTCATACTCATTTTTCGCTGTTTAAATCATGGTGGAATTAATGAAAACGAATTTCTTTCAAACTTTTCAAATCATAGTTCACTTATTAATGATGAACTATTTTAAGTTAATTATATAAGTATATTAATTTTAATTCATATATTAATATGACATAAAAAATTTAAAACATTACAAAGTAGCTGTAGTAAAAAATATCAAGAAATTCTCCAAAAATTATTTTGCAGTAAATGGAAATGCGTAAAAATGGTTATAATTGTTATAGTTTTACATTATCAACTCTAACTAAAGCCTCCCTCTCCAGAAAAGTTAAATCATATATTTTTGAAATTAATCCCAAAATGGTGAGTTGTTTAAAACTTAACTATATAATTTACTATCTCTAATTTGATATCTAAAGAAGGAAAATTAGCTTTTCATAAAACAAATCCAGTTTGTTTTTTATTCATATTTTTTATCCATCCTTTCTGCTTGGTCCTTGGTTCTAAATTACGAAAATGGAGAGTCACGGGTCAACGATACCTCAAACACTGGGTGCTTCACTGTATAAGTTGCCATCACTTCTGCACTTTGTAGTGCTGAAAGATGGAAATCCTAATCGCAACCATATATTAGAAATAAAAAGGGTATAATGGAAATTTATTTATTCACACTAAATGTGCTACAAAATTGAATCAAATCTATTTTTTTTATTTTTTTATTTTTTATTTTTATTTTTTATTTTATTTTATTTTTATTTATTTATTTTTTTTTTTTACTGTGCGTTGTTCACAGTGCATTGTTGGTGATTCTAATAACTTGTTTTTGGATTTTATAATATTATTTAAAAACTCTATAAGTTAAATTAGAATTAATATCAAAAGAAAAAAATTGATCTTTTAAAAAATGTTAATGGAATAAATTAAAACATTTATAGGTTAAAAGAAACATAAAATTCCTTTTATATTATGTAACATAAAATGAATTATTTTTATACAATTTTCTTTCTATATATAAAAAATCAGTTTTTTCCTAATGTTATAATGATAGGTTAAAAAGAAACAGTTATTTCCAAAATCGAAATTTATAAAATTTAAATAATTTTTTAATTTTACGGATTTTTCTCGAGTTTCAGTTACCCTATTCCAATCATTTGCAAAGAAATGAATTATTAGACAGCAATATTAAGTATAGTTAAGGAAAGTGAAAAAATGATGTGTGAAAATTTTGTTTCCTTAGACAAAAATTACTTATTCAATTATTAAAAAAAGCGATTTGAATAGGAAGAAAAAAATGCAGAATATTATCAAATTTAAAGAGGTCACTGGAAATGCGTAAAACTGACATCCCGTAGATAATTATGATGTAACAAGTTATAATAATAAATTGGTTATTTTTTGTTTTAGTTTATCGCTAAGCAATATGCCTTCTAATTTATCTTGTTTTCGAGAAACGATTTGCTTATTTTTGCGCAATCAAACTCTCTTGACATTCCTCTATCTGTACTCCTACCTCTCTTCAAATTTCCTTATTTCTGTATTACAATCCCTCTTCAAATTTCTTTGTCTGTACTTTCATCTCTCTTGAACTTTTCTGTCTGTACTCTTACCTCTCTTCACTTGTGTACGATTACATCTCTACAAATTTCTTAGAATTTCAACACCTCTTCAAATTTCTTTACGTCAATAACCACTCTAGAAACTTCTTTTCCTTTTACATAATTCTATATCATCATCTATATTACAAATCATAATTCTATATTACAAATCATAAAGATAATGATGTCCTTTCACATTCTTTGAAAGTTTTCTATTAAATATATGCATATGTTTTTGTCTGGGAATTTTACAATCTAGAGGTCTTGGGAAATCGATGTTCACTTTAAAAGTTTGCCTGTGGAACATTATTTTTCAAGATATTTGATTTTATTTGAGAGTATAATCCTAAGAGGAGCGAAACAATTGGTTTACCTGTTTTATTAGCTTGTGTTCATTTGCGAAACAATTGATTTAAAAGTTAAAATACCTTTTTTGTTTTAAAATTATTATAACGGCTGTTACACAACTTGACACATAATACATTTATCGATATTATCCTCTCCGCATACGATGCCATGTTAAAAGTACTTTGAAACATGTGTGAAGTATAGATTTTAGAGTAAATTTTATAGTCCTAATTATATATATATATATATATATATATATGTGTGTGTGTGTGTGTGTGTGATGTGTGTGTGTGTGTGTGTGTGTGTCTGTGTGTGTTATATCTTAATAATTTAGCATAGTTTTCAAGAAAAATAAAACATTTTAGATCTTGGTTTGATTAAAAATCAAAATGTTACAGATTTGTTAGAAATCTCAAATTAAAATGACCTAAATAACAATCCTCTTGAATAATTTCTTAAAAATAATAAAGACTGTTTTTTTTTATTAAATTATCAAAGAAATGGCTCGAGCACTTAGTTGTGTGTGTATCCTTAAGTTAAGACGTAAATTTTCCACAATTTTATAATCAAAGTAAATTTATGTACTAAAAAATGTAAAATGATTTTAGAATAAAATAAAGCATGCTTATTTATATATGACTTTCTCATTTTCAAGCAATTTATGATTTTAGATATATTTCCACTAATACTTTCTGGAGAAATATTTTTCGTTGTGTGATTCTTGTTCGGTTTGTTTGATCATTTATTTTAAAAAATTTGTATTGACTTAATATAATTATTTAGTTATATTAAGCCAATACAATAATAAACAATTAATAACTTTATTTGGTTTGATATTCTTATTTATTTTAACTAACTATACGTTAATTTTAACGTATAGTTAGTTAAAATAAATAAGAATATGAAACCAAATAAAGTTGTTAATTTTTTATTTGATATACATGTTTTGTAAAACGCACGAATAAAAAATGAAAATTAAATTTGAAAACACACACATAATAATTAATTTAATAGCAAAGGAGAAAGTGTATTCTAATTAGTGAAGATACGAATTTTATAAAGATGCTAACGGTTTTATTATAATTATTGTTATAGAATTTAGTTCAACGTTTTGTGTAATAAAATTCGGTGAAATATTTGCGGTGATTCCAAATCCACTGAAAAGGGTTTTTACTTATTCCTGGAATATTAGCCATTATGCTCAAAAAATTACTGCAGAGTTTTAGAACAAATCAAGCATCATTTTTATAATTTGTACATTTTACATACTATTAAAGTAAGATGTTAAAACTGTTCGCCATTTTCTTTGAAATCGCATGGAAATGATAACAAAATATCCTTTTTTATAGTCAGTAATCATAATGAATGATAAATGAAAAATAATAAACGTATTACTTCGAGAAAAATACAATCTTGTTTAAAATTTTTATTTTAATTGAGCCAAAAATGATAATGTCTAACATTTATTAGAAGGAATCTACATTATTTAAATTACATTAATTAAAGGAACACATTAATTAAAAGGAACCTACCAAATGAAATGTGAAAATAAGTAGCTCAAGTTCACTTGTCTTTCTCATTACCTTTGATTGAAGTTCAAGAAAAATTAAAAAATGGTGTTGTGGTCAGATGTTTTAGAATATGTAGAATTGTTGCCAGTAGGGAAAAACTATTTAGCTCTAATGTTGCGAATGAGTAAAATACAAACAAGTACTATTTAAAATAATTTCATATCTACTTAAGAAGTTAACGACAAAATAATGTTTATTTCATATAAGCCTGATTAAACATTTAATATTGTTGGTAAAAACTTTAATCTAGAGTATTCCATCATGTATGGTTAGGCTCTTAAATACATATGGAAGAATAACAATTTTAATTAAAAAAAATATTTTATTAAATACTGTTTTCACTTTCACTCTTTGTTACTACAGGAAAATATTTTACAGAATTCAGTTTTGATACTAAGGAAACAAATCATAAATAATGATAAGAATTTTATCTATGTTGATACTGTCAGATGATGGTAAGATTCATTTCTTGTTACGTGCTACTTTCTATTTGATAATATTGCAGATATTATGCAATTACTTGATTGAATAAATCTTAAAGTAGAACAAAATACAACGCTGTTCTTAAGATTTTATTAGTATAAAGTTATGTAATATTTCCTTCAATGAGTGATTCATTACTTGAAAATAAGAAATAAGCTCTGATAAAAAAAATTTAAAAAAAAAGCTATCAGACAATTTTTCAAGGCCAAGACGCAAAATTCGATTCAAAACATCTTGAAAATAAGAAAAAACTCTTTCGCAAATGTTTACTGTGATTTCAAAATTTTATTGTTTATGATGTAATTGAGGAATCGCTTATCGCCATTTTTACATAATTCTACGTTATAACATTGTGTACTAAAAGGACTAAATATCCAGTGTCATAATAAATAATCAGATTTTTTTGTAAGATAAACATTAAAAGGAAAAAATAATATGTAAAGTTGATATTCATTTGGTAGCTTTTTTCTAGTCTAAAAAATTAAGTGGAAACAAAATTATTATGTTTTAAGAATAAGGAAGTCATCGTATTTGCACAATTTCATTTTTAAAAATGTCAGCTTTTAAAATTATTTTAAAAGATCAATATAAAGAGTTCTTAATTTATCATAACAGAAAAGACACATGAACAGAAAAAATATATAAAAGAATTGTTCTTGAAAACTAATATTTAGATCACAATATATCAACTTACTATTAAAATAACATATTATGACTTCTAAAGTGCTTATTATATATGCTATTTTCACACACACACACACACACACACACACACACACACACACACACACACACACACACACACACACACACACACACACACACACACACACACACACACACACACACACACACACACACACACATATATATATATATAGAGAGAGAGAGGATATTAACACATTTTTAGAACGATTTCGATTAAGAGTTTTAAAAAAGTAAATGTTTCGAAATAAAAATTTTAGGCAACAGCTTATTATTTGAAATGAGAAATATTGTCTGCTATTTTTAAATTTATTATTCTTTCCAATTGTAGCATGTAAAAAGCTGTGGATTGAGGGATATGTTTTTGCGCTTTCCGAAGAGAAATATTATTATTCTAGGATTCAAAAACGTTGTAAAATGCATGGTATTAAAATTTCTAAGTGCAAAATAAGCAACATTATTAATCGGACAGGTAAAAACCGTCAATCATTATTTCTACATGGAAAGTAGACTCCAAACGAATATCCAAAAAAAAGTATGTACTGTTTCAAATGTTCCTAAAGTGAAATCGCTGGTAACAAGAGAAAATCCATGAACACAGAAATCAATTGCAAAGTCTTGATACATCTGTAGCATCTGTAGCAACAATAAATAAAATAATAAATCAAGATTTACAACTTAAAAAAGCTAAAAAACACAGTGTTCGCCAGCTTTTGTCGAGACATGTGGCTCAACGCAAAACATTTTGTAGAATTCTGTATGAAAACCATTTAGCAGGAGATAAATGGAAATACATTGTGACCCCTGATGAAGCATAGGTTTACCTAAATGACTGCAACAAAAAAAGATCTATTTACTATAGGAAACGAGGAGAAAAAAGTGTACAAACCTGGTTCCGTCAATGTAAAGAAAGTTTCAGTAAGGGGTTTATGATAGTCGCAGGTTTCTCCTACAATGGGAAATTAAAAATAAAAAGAGTAGGAACAAATGTTAAAATCAACTCATCATACTATCAGGAGAAGGTTTTACGTCCAATATTTACAGAACAAATTCCACTTCTTTTTATCCCAAAGACTTTCAAAGAGTGAAACATCAACAAGACAAAGCTACAATTCATACTTCGAAAACTACCACTACATTCCTTGAAAAAAGGAAGACTAATACAGGTATTGCATATATACCTTTTCAACATATTCCTGTGAAGTCCCCTGACGTTTCAACTATGGACTATTGTGCCTTTGGTCTGTTAAAAAGAGCTCTTTCTAAATGCAAACCCACCACGATGGATGGACTCTGGAAAGTAGTGGAAGAGGAATGAAAAGCAATACCCTTGGAAATTTTACGGAAAGCAACTTCTATCACGGAAATCACGACACAGACTTATAGTCCAGAAAAAAGCTATCAGATCGAACATTTAAAAAAATAGTCTTTACATTTTAAACATTAATTAATCGGCCCCAAAATCGTTCTAAAAATGTGTTAATACCCTCTGTATATATATATATATATATATATATATATATATATATATATATATATATATATATATATATATATATATATATATATATATATATATATATATATACATACATATATATATATATACATACATACATATATATATATATATATATATATATATATATATATATATATATATATATATATATATATATATATATATATATACATACATATATATATATATATATACATACATACATATATATATATATATATATATTATATATATATATATATATTATATATATATATATATATATATATATATATATATATATATATATATATATATATATATATATATATATATATATATATATATATATATATATATATATATATATATATATGTATATATACAATAAAAGTAATTGAAAATATATTAGTTTAAGTCAAAACTCTTATCCATTTTAGCAAGATGAGAGAGAGAGATTTGGTTTGGTTGGTTTGTTTGTCGCTCAACGGTCATTTTTTGCACACGAGGGCTAATTAGACCGGGACTTACGGTTTAAAGTGGATTCCGAACCACTACAAACATCCATGCCCAAGGTGGGATTCGAACCCACGAACTGTTGAACCGAAGGCAAGAGAGAGAGAGAGAGAAAGATTACAAGACAAAAAAATTTATAACGTTTTTACAAGCTTTGATTATGCTGCCTTGAGCAATAAATGAAATTTGAAAAGTGAATTTCCTAAAATGTTTAATTATTGGATTTGTCGCATGAATTACATTTTAATATCTTTCCAATAAATCCTATATAATTTTATTGCATTTTCAAACGATGAAAATATAATAAATATACATATGATATACAATATGAAGAAAATGATTTTATTTTTAATTTAAGGTGGGAGGACAAAAACACAAGTATAAGAATCAAGCGAACAAATTGATCTAAATAAATAAATTCAACATAAAGTTTACACAAATGAGCCTATTGAGTAAAACACATTTATTACTTTTCTCTCGATATAATCCATAATTTATTTTAAAAGGAGTTACTGTACAAAAATGATGATTTTTCGTAATGAATGATAAATATTGGGATGCATGAACACACGCCACGTGGTTAAAATTATTTCTTTAACTATGCCTGGCACGTTATTTTTATTTTTATTTATTTATTTATTTATTTTTTTTTGTAAAATGTCAATTTTTTCACTTTGGTTTATATATTTTCTGTTGAGAATATAAAATATACAGTGGTTTGTTTATATTTTATATTCTCAATTCTAGAACACATTTAGAATTTTTTTATTTGGAATAGTATCTGAAGATGAGATTTTCAGAAAACCTTAGTGATATAACCGAGAAACTTCAGTTAGACTTAAAAAGACTGGGAAAAAGTAAAAATATAGTTAAAAAGAGAGAAAACATAGTAGTTACATATTGCACTCTGAAGTTGACAAATATAAAGTTAATGAGATTGGAAGAATTGCAAATGACTAATTAGTATATGAAGATTGCGAGTTTTTCACAAAAAATAATTTGTAAATATTTATTTTAAAATAAAAAATGTAAAATAAATTTTAATTTTAGGTGAAAAATAATGCTGAGTTATTTTCTTCGAAATGCTTAAAGCTGATTTCAAAAATTTCCTTATCATGTTAAGGTTTTGATATGAATAGAACAATTTAAATAATCTTTTCTTTTTTTTAACTTGGTTAAATTATCTTTTTATAAATATTTAATTTTGCCAGCTCATAGCACGCAGTTTCCTATTTACTGGATACAATCAGATCTAACTATACGCCGAACGTCCAAATAACAACTCAATTTCTCGGCGTACTTTAATTTTCGGAACTTTTTCTTTGATAAAAATAACCTAGTAAAATGCTTATCTAGACTAACATTATTCTATACTTTAAAAAATAAAAGATACAGTTTTCAAACAGAAAAACACACATTTTCTTACTTTCCACTAAGATCTTTAAATGTAACCAACAATGTTTTCACTTAATTATATCTTACTAAGGATAAAAAGTTGAAGGGATATTTAAAATTTTAATGGACAATCTATCATTATTATCATATAGCATATTTCATGACCACAATTCATTTGTATATCGTTGCAGATTAGTTATAAATACGTATATCCTTTGTTTAAATAAATAACGATATGTTGTCGTCATTTAGTATTAAATCACGTGTCTTTATGACGCTTGCCATTTTCACGAGATCTATTTATCATTTACTATCAGACATAGTACTCGTTTTATCAAAATATATCTCAGAAATAGATAAATTTGAATATAAACCAGCTGTGACTATGCATTCTGCACGTGTCATTACAATGAATGTGTGCCCATGTCGTTGAAACAAGCGTGAGCGGTGTGTCACTCACTGTCTTTCTGCTTCATTAAACATGGATTTCAATATATGCATCTCGCTTTCAAATTCATTTTTAATTAACCTTTCATTTTTAATTAAACCTTTAAAATTAAAATAAGCAAAAATAATTATGTATACGGAAAAATCACACTGAATGAAAATGCCTATAATAGAAAATTATAAATTCATCTATAATTTCGTCAAGGTTATGAATTTGTCATACATTAACCACATTTAAAATCATTAAAAGACAATGAGAGGCATTGATGAAAAGTTTGAGAATTCCAATTCAAATTTTTTGGAAGAACAACTTGCATATAGGATTCAAATGAGCCAATTTGGTGGCAAAATGAACAAAACCAGACAAATAAACCCAACATTAATTCAGTATGACACATTATAAAAATATATATTCGGAATGGAATTTTTAAAGTTAAACTCCAGATTTCGCTTGGTATTATTTTTTCCATCAGTCGTAAAAGAATGAAAAGTTTAGCCATTTTCATCATCAGCAATCTGTAATCAATAGAAATTCAAGATTTGATCTAACGAAGAAAATGAAATCTTCAAAACAAATTTGGTAATATTTTTTGATATTATATAAAGAACCCAAATTTAAGAAATATGCGTAATTCAAAATTAGGTTTAACTTATGAAATAAATAAAATAAGAAAAATGTTAGTTTATTTGGGGACAAATTTGTTTGTTGAAAAGTGTTTTTAAAAAAAATTGCGGTGCTTTTTAGTTATATTTCAAAAGAGACCTTTGAAGAATACTTCGAATATTAGATAATGTTCTTTGCGCTCATTAAAAAATAAAATAAAATGAAACTCTAAAAAGCATTCTATAAAAAACTGGTAAAAATTTAAAATCATCAAATTATAATTTTTAAGATACGAGAACAATAGCAGTAGATATCCTCCCATGGTAACTAATTATGGATTATACGTATTTAATTATTAAGTTAAAGTATTTCAAGTCTTTGTGGGACTTACAACACGGAATATCAAGGACACTGCATTTGATCACAATGGAATTCTACCTGAACAATAATGTTTCGCTTTAATCTTAATATTTTCTGGATAAGTACATTTGTATAAGTATTCGTATCGTCGGAAATTCGCATATGTTATGCTCATTATTGCAATTTGAAATTTAAATCTAAATCACTGTTTTAAAATTCCTTATTTCTGCTTATCTATAAATTATTCTAAGTTATGGAAGTGATTGTTATATCTTGAAATGCAAACAGAAACGTACAAGAGATTTTTTTAAATATTCTGATTTATGTAGATAAACATGTGTGTGTGTGGATTATCCTCCAAATGTCTGATGAAGTCGAACAAGGTCCATCAGACCGTTGACCCGAAGGAAATCGAGGACCTGAAGGGGGATGAGTATATATCCTCTCTGGAAAGTCCCAAACAGTTCCGGATGTGATTAGGAGAAGCCTGCTTAGTTTTGCACTTAGAGCAGACCTCAAAGATTTTCCTGGCTTCGAAATACGTGAGACCCTAGTGTGACTGCTTGCTAGCCTGGTAGTTGCGGTTCTAATGGCTCTGACACAATTGAGTGCGAATGAAGAGCGAGGCTTTTTGTCCGCGTACCGGTGATGGCAGGGAGAAATCCTTTACCCTTTCGAAATTTTAGAATTAACTATAGACTGATGTTCTAAAAAGGAAAGTATTGAAGAGGAAGGATTATCGTGGTAACAGCCCTCTTTGGCCAAGGCCAGTCTATCTGCCTGCTCATTGCCGTATATGTCTTCATGAGAAGGAATCCATTGAAAATAAACTTCACAGGACTCCGAAATGAGCTTGAGCTTCAGAAGGATAGAAATTCTAGTTTGATATCCAATGGCAATCCAGTTGTGGGGGTGCTGAAGAGAGCTTCTACTGTCCGAAAGGATCCACAGGTCCCCAAAATCACTTTCATTAAGAATAGCTTCAAGACCTTGTTCAATTGCAATTAATTCACTTTTGAAGACCGAGGATGAATCAGGGTTGCGAAGGTTGATAGATAGTTTTTCTCCCGGTTTTCTCCAGACGGAAGTAAAACGACCATGCTGGTAGATGCCACTACCAGCATGGTCGTTTTACTTCCGTCCGTATACATTTTTATGGCATTGTCGGGGATCTTATTAATGATCTCTAAGGCCAACTGTCTAAGATTAGCAGGAATCAAATCCTTCTTGTTGATCGGGTCAGTAAAACTGAAGTGGAAATGGACTCTGGGTAGTCGCTCTGAGGGATTCAGGCAAGATTTCAAGGAGTGGGGCTCAGCTACATTAAAAGGCATATTTAGTTTAGCTTGACTGAAGGGACTGTTCTTATTGAATCTTTGATTGTTATTCCAGTTGTCTAAATATAGGGAGGTTCTACTATGCTGACCATAGCTGAAAAGTTTATTGAAATATTTGGTAAAATTCGCATTTCTTTTAGTTTGGAGTGGTTGCAAATTAGCTTCATAGAGAGCAACTTCTATAGGGCAGCTGCATTAAACTTTACTGCAATAAAATGCTTCTATCAAAATTTACCTGAAATCGAAACCCATGAAGATATAAATATTTAAGAACATATTTATTTACGTTGTCAATAAATTGTATTTTAGAATAGTGAATTTTTAAAGTTTACTATTTTATCTTGGTTTGGAAAATGATTCGTTAAATAAGATGTAAATGGAAAGCTATATTATATAGTAACATATGCATTATGAAATTCAAAACATTTTTGTGAGAAAGGACCGTTTCAAAGCTACGGTAAATAAATTAGAACAATAAGTGAAAAATGCATGAAACCAAAAAAATTAATGTCTGATTTAGTGATATCAGAAAGTTTTCTTAAGTCTTAGAAAAAACGATAAAAGTAATGTTTCAAAATTATTCATTGAAACAAAAATCTCTTTCATCATTGTAAGCGAAGTTAATTAAGATTATTTAACAATTAAAAGATGTTATAACATAAAAAAACACCTCGATAAATTAGAATTTCTGTAGCTTCTAAAAGTTTTTTCCAATTATTATTTTAGCATTTAAAAACCTCATTTAACAAAGATGTATTGTAATGTAAGTCAACATTTAAATAATCTAACAATGTAATACTAAAGTTATAATTTTTTCATAGAATATATGAAAAAACATTTTGAATTTTTTTATTTAAACTTCTAGCAGTTAACACATATTAACTATAGCAATGGATGTGTAAAGAATGAATAGAATCAGTATCTTTACCAATTATCTTCCATTGTCATTGAACATATTACCTCATTGATAAAGCGTCATTCTGAAATAATTCTTTTATTAAGTATTTTAATAAAGTTTTAATTGCTTTTTCTACTTAACAAATGATAATTTCTAGGCAACGAAATTTTATCTGTAGAACAAAGGACAAGTTTGATTATCAAAAGTTGTTGAACTTGAAAGTTTGGTATCTTTAACACCTGCTGATCTAGTCATTTAGACCTCTTTTAAACGGTGACTTGAAAGGCACGTTCTCTGTCGTTTCAGACGTTTTTACAGTGAGAACCTTGTTTCAAATTTACTAACAAATTTTTCACCAAGTTATTCTGATTCAAGTGTCACAAGAGAAATATTATTTATTTCGTTGTACATATATAGGTTGGAGATTCTGAACAGGGTGAGTGAAGTTATGAAACCACATTACATTTAAATTAGTAATTTATTATATTCTTTACATGTAATGCTATATTAATTAATATTTAATTTTATATAAGAAAATAGAAAAATAATCAACAAATTTTCTGAAAATGCTTTAAATAGCAATTTTTTAAAGTAATTAAAGTATACAGATTATATTGATATATAAAAATGATTTAAAGAAAAACAGAATTTGGAAAATAAATATTAAAATTTTCATATAAATTTTTGTAAATAAAGAAAAGTGCTTCGTGTGAAATGAAATTTTTCATTTTAGTCTTACTTTAAACTTCACATGTTGCTGTATTTACAATATTTCACGATTATAACTTGGAAATCATTAATTTGTCTTTCTCATTAATTTTTATTGAAAGTAAGACAAAAATACAGTCATTATTAAAGAAATTTTATGATGAAAATTTGCTTTTATTCACTTATAAAAATTTTTCAGAATTTTAGTGTAATATTCTCATAAAAAATAAGAAATCATAATTTGAATATTTTTCCAGGTTTCGTATTTTTATATTATAATCAGTTGCATCGTATAAATTGAGAAAGGTTAAGCTCAGTTAGTTTAAAAGTCTTCAAAAATATATATCCTTAAAAAATACTCAATACTTATTATAATTAAATCGATGTTAATCGAAAAACGACACTTGATACATTTAAAAAGTTTCTAAAAATTATTGCTTAGTTTGTTTAAATAAAGCTCAGTTTGTTTAAAAGTCTTCAAAAATATATCCTTAAAAAATACTCAATACTTATTATAATTAAATCGATGTTAATCGAAAAACGACACTTGATACATTTAAAAAGTTTCTAAACTATCTGTTAATAATCTGTAATTTGAATTTTTTAAGTTGATAGATGTGTGGTTAAAAATTAAAACTCTTACCTATTTTTTAGAATATGATGTGAAGACGAGTGAAATGTATAATGAACAAAAAATGTCATTGACATTTCTGTTAGAATTAAAAAGCGACGTCTTTATTTTGAATTACATTCTTAGAAAAATATTATTTTCAATTTTGATAAAAAAATTTCCGGTTGATAGAATGCTTAGTTTAATTTGAGTAGTAAAATTGTATATGTAAGAAGTAATTAATAACTGTAAACATATTATTAAAAATACAGTAATTTTTGTTTGATTATTTTTAGAGCTTACCACGACTTCCTTTTAATGGATATTAATAAAATAGCATTGATGACGGTACATAAATTAACTTATCAATTTTGCAACCTGTTTAACGCCCCTTTTATTTCATAAAATTAATATTGTATAATTATGTTATTTGTGTAGGAACTTATATATAGTTAATATGATTGGATTTAGCACTCTTTAAAAAAGATGATAACTTATTTTTTATCTTCTTACTTTTAGTATCTTCATTTTTGGTTCATAAGAATACAAAATAAAGATACAAACTTTTTAAAATGCTAAAAAAAGTAATAACTAATAAAAATATCTAAAATAACATACACTGTTAATAACAGTACATTTGTTATTATAGTTAATATGATATTAACTATATAACTATATAGCATATTAACTATATCATAATATCTAAAATAACATACACTGTTAATAATAGTACATTTGTTTCTTTTTTGAATTAAAATAATATTACAATTTCAAAATATTTTTTTAAAAAAAGTTTAAATATATTTCTATTTTAAATTCCAATTTATGAAGTGTTTATTTCATACAGTATGTATATAAAATTGTGTATAGCAATAAATGATTAGATTTTTACATGCATAATACGATTTTATGAATAACAAAAAATAAATTTTGGCTTAGTTACTCTATTGCTAACATTTTTATTTCAGTAGTAATAGAGAGTGAAAATTGATTTCTTATTTAACAAAATAACGATTCATTGGAGTGTCTTATTTTATTTATTATACTGTTTTATAAATATTAGTCAAACCGTAATTTTACAGCACAAAAGATACATTTTTATGTACTTACTCAATAAATATTTTGGTATAATTTTAAATTTTATAATTTTTTTTTCAGAATTTCCCTTATAGTTCAAAATTCTTTATTCATTTATTTGTAAGCATTCATATTTTAAACGCAGATATAATTCAAATTAACATTTTCTATTATAATAAAGATGGAATATTCTAGATAATTTATTCTAGATTAATTTTATTTCAATCGGTTAAAAAAGAATAAGATTTGAATATTCATAAGGAAAAAAGGATTTTTTTAAGACCTTGATTAGTTGCATGTTTTGAATAATCAGGATTACATTATGTTCTCAAATATTTAGTTGCTACTTCTCATACAATAAATATTACAATGCAATTATCATTCCTTGGATTATAAATACTTAAGTTCGAAATGAAAAAGTACTTTCGAATAATTTTAAGCAAATACTGTTATTGCAATATATATATATATATATATATATATATATATATATATATATATATATATATATATATATATATATATATATATATATATATATATATATATATATATATATGAAGTTCTTATTTTGAAAAACTTTGACGTTGGAATCAAAGAATTTTCCCTTTACATTTAGTTTACTATGAATAAAAACAAAACAATAAAAAAGAAATAAAATTTTATGCTTCAATTTACAAGTTTAAACTTAACAAAGAAACATTTCAATTTACAAGTTTAAACTTAACAAAGAAACATTAGGTGATATTATTGATAAGTGTCTGCGAGGCTCTTTTAGTCTGTTAGAAACTTATCTGACAGACGAAAAGTCTGTCAGACAGGCTTTATCTTCCAAAAGTTTCTGACAGGCTTAATCTTAACTACAATGATAAAAATCCATAGAATTAGCTAGACAATTCAGGAAAATTTCCTATAGTAATATTTCGAACTCTGCAAATTATCTTGGCAAAGCTTTTTATTATCTATTATCTATCTTGTCTATATTTATTATCTAGCTTTTTAGATTTCATGAGGTGATTTTCTAAAAACAAATCTTTGGGAACAGAAGCGGAAAAGCACATAATTATGTCGAATTCACATAGAAAAAATACGATTAAGAGCTTTATACCACAGACCTAACAGGTTTCATTCGAACACTAAACAAAAGGAAAGAAAATAAAAATACCAAAATAGGCTTAAAGGTTTAATTATTTATAAATTAAAAAAAAAAACTCAAAGTATATATTTCTTTTATTTTTAATGTTCAGGATTTTGTATACTCTATTTGTAAGAAATTTTTTCTTGCTCACTTGTAAATTTTTTATTAATAAAAATTAATGATTATTTTAAATATCAAATCGCATAATTTTTTCCTCTAAAAAATTATATTAATGATCAATCATATAGGAAATCACCAAGCATAACTATAAAACAAGAAAGAGGCTTATATATAATTGCTACTAAAATTTTGTATTAAGATTTTTTAATGCTAATATAATGGAGATATATTTAATGTATATATTTTTTTAAGAATTATTCCTTTCTTTATTAGTTATAAATCTGACATGGAAGGCATGCAGAAAAATGCAGATGTAGCAGCTGCACTCCCTAACGTACGCATTGCCATTTTCGGACTTGGTCGAATAGGCACAATCCATTTAGACAACATAAGGCGCAATCCTAGAGCTGAAATTATCTATTGCATTGACGAGTCAAAGGAAAGAATTAATTTCGTCAGGAACAAATGGAAACTCACTGAAACTACATTTATAAATCCATCTGAACAAGACGTTGTTTTTCAAGATAAAAGGTATAATGATATTCCATCTTAGATTAAATGTTTTAAATACATACAAATAATTATTTCTGTTAATTTTGTTGCCTTCAATCAGCAAATAGAATTTAAAAAGACGATTTTATGTTGATTCTAGAAGTTAGTAACCTTTGAAATTAAGCATTTAATTATTTTCCATATGCTTTTTATATATAAGTATGACACAATAGACATTAAATTTTGACTAGTTGTATTGTTGTTTCTTATTTTATCTGGTTAGTCAATAAGCTAAACCAAATCCATGTGACTATGAATAGACAAAATGTCCAAAACAAGAAGAGGATTTCGAAACAAGTCCTTTTTCGAATTCTTGGCAGGAAAGTAGATTACCAGGGATAAAATGCGTGATGACTAGTTATGTATTTGGGCTTATCAATATGTTTTTCAGAAGAATCGAACCTGTGATCTTTCTTTCCTCCAAAGTAAAATATTTTCCAATTGGATAATCAAATTGCATACGTAAATAATAAAATACACTATCGTCACAAATGGAATTCGATAAAATAAAATTAGAATTCTTTGTGAAAGCAATATTTTCAAATTTAAAATTAGAATATTAAAAAATTATTATTTTTTTTAAATTTACAAATTTATAGCTATGTAAATACATTTAACATTATTATAGCAATTCGGAAACGACAGAATCAAACATTGATATCCCGGCCAAATGATTTATAGAAAATGGATCGTCATCCTAGAATACCATTTTTGTTATCATATAAAATGTTTTTTCAAACTTTTAAAGTCACTCTACCCATTTATAAATAAGTCAATATGTCATCTACTGATAAATATTTTTTAAATAAGATTTAAGATATAAAATACACTCACTGTTGTGAATTTTACACACAGGGAAAAAATACGAAATTTTAATTTTTTTTAAACGAGATCAATGAAATATCTTTATTTAAAATTTGTTTCTTTACATTCATCCCTTAGTTTTATTTTCAATAGTTTAAATTTCCATTATTAGCATAATCGGTTACATTTCATATCAGAAATTCCATTTAACACTTCATAGAAAAAATTAATGAAAAACAATGGTGTTTCCACATTTCTGAATGATAGGAAACTTTTCAAAACAACCTCTTTATTTTTATTATATTTCAAGTAATAGAAATAATAAATTATAATGGTGTGAATTATGAAAATATTCATAAATTATTTTCATAATACAGCATATTACAAGATGAAGTTCTATATGTGAGGAGATAATAATATTTTTAGTGTTATTTGTTTACAAAAACCTTGCTCTTTCGTACAATGTTCTTCTATATTGCATCAGCTTGAATACAGATAATTTTGAATCAGTAATGTTCATTGTTTTCAGAAATACTTGCTGTTAAAAGCCATATTTGATGATTCAACCTTTTTTACTCAACTATAAATTACTTCTCAGAAAACTGTTCATTTACATATTATAAAAACAGATTTAATATATTTTCTAGATTTATTATATCTGATCCAGCCAAATCCCCCTTTGCCTTTACTTAACATCAAAAGATTAATTCTCAGTAAAATAAAGGAAGGCAGAGATTCCCTTTATGCTGATGCGGCTATGGACTGGCAATGGAAGACTCTACTTCATGGGAACAATAAAATCTCTGGCTCTTTACCACGAGCTGTTGGTGTCGCTTGTTTCCGGGTGACAACTGGACATGACTATCTACAAAGACATCTGCATCGAATAAGTGTTATGGACTCTGCTCGTTGTCAACTGTGCAATCATAATGATTTGGATGCTGCTCACCTCAAGAACTGCCCTGAAGTTTTAAAGTTTATGACTGACAACTCTTATTAGGCTATTAAAGGACTTTATTCTTGTTTTTATACTTGTTCATCTTTTTATCGGCTACTCGTCGATTAATGGCAGAGATTCCAAGGACGGGCGTAGGATTAAAAAAAAAAAAAAAAAAAAAACGATTTATATTCTTAATTTTCTTTATTCATGAAATCGAAAATAATCATCATCATAACCGGGTCAGCAGCCCGTTGTGGGCCTTGGCCTTCTTTAAAGGATCAAACTGGGCTGTTCTCTTGGTCGTGCACCTCTTTAAATAACACTAAAATCGGACTCCAAACAGTCCACCTATCTCTTCAGTCTACTCCTTGGTCGTTGTCCACAAGGAATGACACTTAGAAAACTTTTCAAAGTAACTCTATCATATTCCATTCTCGAAAATAACATTGTTGTTATTTATTTTCTTTTTAAATAAGAACAATTGACATCTTATATTTTCAGAGTTAAAACTTATATTCTGATTTATTGATTTTTTATCCTTTTAGCATAGATGCGGTTTTGGTTTGCACTCCGACTTTTACTCATGAGGAATTAGTAATGAAATCTCTAAAAGCAGGTAAGAATGAAATGAAAAATTAAAATTTTCCATGCTTTTTTATTTTTAACAAAATTAAATATTTAATTTTACGCATTTTGAGTTGATTCTATATTTTTAGTTATTTAAAGTCAAATTCATTAAATTCCATGAAATTTACTCATTTTATAGGTAAAGCTGTGTTTTGTGAGAAACCACTTTCATTGAATGATGAAGGCATTGAAAGGTGTATCGAAACAGCGAAAAAACATTCTGTGCCCTTACTGTGTGCATTCAACAGGTAATTAGTATTTATTTCTGAATTTTCGTAGTTATTTGTATTTTTACCTCCAACCGATACAATATAACAATCATGAAAAAAATCTTTAACAGATTCATTCAAAATTCTAGATTTGAAGTTTAAAAATAAGATATTTTAATAATTTTTTCGAATTTTATAATTAATATTTTCATAATTTCTAAAATATTTTAAAATTCTTTTTATATTTTTGAATTGTAAAAATATTTTATCATACAATTATGCATAGTAACCAAAATAAATTGAGATTTTCTCTTTTTTTAAAAGAAATTTCTTTTATAATGTTAGAGATAGCTAATGATTGATTTTTTATAGGAAAACGTTTTATAGCAGCAGATAGAGAATTATTTCAAATGTAATTAAGTTTAAACAAATTAGATATCATATAAGAGTATTTTGACTTATGTATACACGAAAATTGATAATATGCTTAGAATCTAAAGTAACTAAATAAAAATTTTTTTATTAAATAAGAGATTTGAAACTAAGGGTGAAATTCAATTGATTTATTTTTAAAATCTAAAGTGATTTTATTAGGAAATAAAATCATTTTAGACTTTAAAAATTAATCAATATAATAATAAGATTATATAATTAAGATTATAAATAATAATTAATAAGATTAATTAATAAAACTTAATCATAACTTTAAACCACTGCAAATATATATATATATATATATATATATATATATATATATATATATATATATATATATATATATATATATATATATATATTATATATATATATATATATATATAAATGCATAATCTCTTCTTCTTTTAGAAATAATTCATTTATTCATTTTTATTAAGAATATTTATTTTCTTGTATTTTCAGGCGTTTTGACCCTGGTATGAGAAGTGTTAAGGCCCGCGTGGATGCTGGTGAAATTGGTAAAGTTCATGTAGTTAAGACTTGCAGCAGAGATTCACCTAAACCTCCTATTGAATATTTAAAAATATCAGGTATATAGATAGATTCTGAAAATGAATTTTCTTTTAACAAAATTGGAAAATTACTTTTTGTTAAATTCTGTTTGCTTAATTTAAATAAAACTATAATTTTAAATGAATGATATAAAATGATAATGATAACTTAAATTAATATTAAAAAATGCATATTTAATATTAAAGAAATGTGCATATTCAATATTAATGAAAAAATATTTTAATTAAAAAAGAACAATACAAATAGCATAATATTCACATAGTAAAAATAAATCCAACTTTTCATTAAACTTAAAAATTGATAATGAAGTATATAACACACTTAGAACACAATTAAAATTCGACATTCAGATCGCTGTAATTTCTATAAGAACATACATATTTAAAAAACACTTTTTAAGCTTCAGGAAACAATTAAAATATCATTGAAATCCTATTAGATACTGTTAATTAAATACCTAAATTAATTTATTGAAAATTAATTAAATTTGCATATTATAAATAAAATATATAACCATTAAATATAATTTAACAAAATCTGAATAAGATTTTTTCTTCGTTTTTGATAATTTTATTAATATGAAATTTGCGTGTTAAGATTCGCTTAAAGAAATTTGAAATGATAATTTGCTTTCTTTTTAAATTAAAAAAAATTATCTTTAAAACAAGCAATTCAATTTTTTTTAGAAATTAAATTTGAATTTATCATATTTTTAAATTTATGTCCAGGGATAATATTAATCAAATCCATTTAAGAAAAATTATTGGAAAAAAGTTTTGTTTTTTACTTATCTTAATTTTTTTTTTAAGTTTTATTTAATCAAATTTCACAAAAGTAGACTGTCATAGAAAAAAAGATTGTGTGAAAAAATATTTTCTAAAAATTATGTTTAAGATTAAATATTTTGTACTGAACAGAAGTGTTTTCAAACTATATTAAATAAAAGATACTGTGTGGATTGTGCATATTTACTCGATAAATTAACATTTCTTATATTTGAATAAGTACATGTTTAAAATAAGTACATGAAATAAGTTTGAAATAAGTACAAGAGAGATATGTGTTAATTTAATATTTTGTAAAATTTATTTTTAGGTGGCATTTTTCATGATTGTGCTGTACATGATATTGATTATATTTGTTGGTTATTGGGAGAATATCCTGAAAGCGTTAGTGCTTATTCTCATGCCAATTATGAGGATATAAAAGGATTGGATGATTTTGATACTGTCATTATCATGATGAAATTTCCAAGTGGGGCTTTAGGAACAATTGATTTAAGTAGGCATGCCGTATATGGTTATGACCAACGAGTTGAGGTAATTACACTTCCTTTTTTTTACAGAAAACTTGTAATTTTGTAAAGTTTACTTAAATTACAATAGCATTTAAAAATAATTCCTGCATAATTTCATTCATATTCTTATTTTATTAATTATAGTGATAAAATCTTATGATTTAAGCTTTAACGTACAAGATAAACTTATTAAAGATTTCAATACAAAAGCGACCTATGTGTGAAAGTTTCCTTCAAACTTAAGTGTAGAATCAAAGTTTTGTAGTATATAGCAAAAATGTACTATTAATTAGCACAATACATTTGTCAGACAGCCTATATTTTATTCGTATAATAATTAAAAATATTTCACACACAACTACACTGCTGGACAATTGCTAAGGACGGATAACACTATCATCCATAGTAACCACAAAATGAAAGGAAACAAAATGTGGAAAATTAGAATAAGTGCGGGATATAGTAAGAATAAGTATGCATATGCAATTTTTTTCCACGTTTGTTCATCACGTGATAGCGTTCATAAGAATTTTAAAGGTTTTGACGCGTGTGGACAGTTGTTGTTTCAAGTCAAAAGTTATACAGGAAAGATTTAATAGACGAACCTGAAATTTTTGGCGTGTCTTCCCGACATCACTTAGATGATTTTATGCGTGGCCGATTTATTGGAAAGATCGAAGAAGGGCGAAAAATAACAGATGTTGCCAGGGAGTTCGACATCGCTCACAGCTTTGTTTCACGGCTGTGAAAGTCATTTAAAACTACTGAAATGAGTAGTCGGCGGCACGGGGGAGGTCGTGTTAGAAGAACGACGCCTGCAGAAGACAGATATATCGTCCTATCAGCAAAAAGGAACAGGCGCACCACAGCTCAGCAGGTGGCAAATCAGTTTCTTGCTGCCTCAGGGGAAAGCAGATCTCCCGAAAAACTGTTGCCAGATTTTTGACGGGAGGAGGACTATAAGCCCGCAGACCTGTTGTGTGTGTCCCATTGACCAGACAACACCGTACTACCCGTTTGCAATGGTGTCGTGAGCATCGCAATTAGACTGAACAGGACTGGGCATGCGTACTATTCTCAGATGAGAGTAGGTTCAGTCTGTCATCAGATTGTAGACGCCAACTTATCTGGCGCGAGAGTGGTACTGCTTATCGTCCAGAAAATATCCAGGAAAGGGACCGATATCCGACATGCAGTGACATGGTGTGGGCCGGCATCATGATCAATGGCCGCACGCCCCTACATGTGGTTGCGAATGGGACTATGACGGGCCAACGATACATTAAAGAAGTTTTTCTTCCTAATGTTCGTCTTTTCCGTGGTGCTGTCGGTGATAAATTTGTTTTTATGGACCACATCGCAACATGTCATCGAATACTCGCTGTTTAGGATTGTCAAGACAGCGAAAGTATTCAACACCTCGTATGGCCATCACGTTCTCCAGATCTAAACCCCATTGAAAATGTGTGGGATGCTTTGGGGAGGCAAGTTGCTGGTCGAAACTATCCTCCGACAAACAAGAACACCCTCATCCGTGCACTCGCATAGGAATGGGATAAATTGCCTTAACAGCTGCTGGATAATGTTGTGCAAAGTATGATACGACGTTTGGAATGTTGCATTACACTCCACGGTGGACACATCTCGTATTGATACCTTTCTTCAAGGTGCCTGCTGACTTTTCGATGCATTTTTCCATATGCAGCATCAAATGAACATTTTTTTCTTTCAGATGTTTCACAGCTTTTGTACTTTCCAGAACAATAAATATTCTTTATTTTAATGTCTGAACAGTGTGGCAACTATATTTTATCCTACTAGGCCTCACGTCTCGCTTAATGTTATGCTACACTGCAATTTGTGATCCGTCCTTAGCAATTGTCCAGCAGTGTATTTTAGATTATAAATATCTTAGACAAAGAAGTATCTAGTATAAGAACCATATGTACAGTTGGAGAATGATCTTATTAAGAGGCCTTGTTGAAATCAGTTGATTAAAAAAACCTGCAACTATTAATAGATTATATAAAACAAGCTGTAAAACTAACAAACTAACAAGCTGTAAAAATATGATTTGAAGCAAAATGACTTTTATATAATTTAGTAACATTTTTATGTATTATATCATACATGAGGTAAAATGCAAACAACTAATTATTAATGGGCAGCAAAATTAATATTATGCAAAACCCATTTTTATTATAAATTCATTCATTACTATAAATTAATAATTTATGTGACTGATACTATCTATATTTTGTTTTGTGGATTTGCATATTATTTATTTATTATTATTATGTATAAATAAAAAGAAAACTCACACTAAAAAATAAAAGCAAATAACTTCTTAATAAAAGGCAAAATCTAAAATTTGGAATCACTTAAGCACATTTTTTATTTATCTTATTTTCTTCATATTTAAATTAACAAAATTCAAATACAAATTATGACTGCTTAAAAATTTATATTAAATGTTTACTTCTAAATAATTATAAGATAGCAATTAAAAAATTAACTAGGTTCATTTTGAAAATTTTAATCAATTTATTAGTGTAACTAATGTAAAATATAAGATAATAAAAGTTAAAAGACTAAAATAGGAGTTAGTTAACTAAAGTAAAATAAAAATAATGTAAGTTGAATGTAACTCCATATTAAAATTACTGTTTTTGTATTTTGAAACAAATATTAAAACTGTTCTTAGTTTACTTCTATATTAGGCACTATTCGATTAAAAATGTTTTATAGATGTAATTAAGTTTTTTTTTCATTTTGGTTTCATTATATAACTGATATTTTCATACATTACAGTTGCTGTAAAATTGAAGGAATATTCATTCTTTTTTGTTAAAATTCTTCAAAAGCTTTGCATACTTAATACAACAGCAACTTATAAGAAAATTAATATTTCCCCATATTTATAGAAATATACTGTTGAAGAAATGGTATAATCTCAATGCTTTATAAAAAATATTATTTTTAAGTTTTGCTTTTAAAAAAATTAACAATCTTTCATAAATAAAATAGCAGTGATATTCAATTTTACTGATTTGCCTAACCTTTACAAATCAAATTTTTAAGTTAGTGTTGTGTCCATTTGAAGTCAAGTCAAATCCCTCCAAGTGCCAAAATCACGGCCTTAACCGAATTTTTTAAAAAATTTATTGAATGCTATGCACAATTTTTTTTGAGCTTCCTAAACTATAAATAAATATAACAGTGGTAATGTTAAAAACATAACCTTATTTGTTGAAATCGGATTTTCTTTTTCCCTTATAGAAATTAAGCTTTCCCTACCAATAAAAGTAGTAGTAAAATTCAAAGTTACTTTGATATCAATTAAGCCTACAACAATTCAAACAAACACATTTGAAAATAATAAAATATTTTAAAACAAAGAAAAATATTGCCTTCTTTATAGCAGTTATCAAAATAATTAACCTAAAGATATTTTTCTTTACAAAAGACAAGCAAAATTATAATTTAAAAAATGAAAACTTAAAAGGCAATTTATGACAATATAATAAATTTTAAAAACTTCTGTTAATATCACATTAGTATAAATATTTTTAAATGTATAAAATGCATGCATCACAGCAATAAATTCTACACGGATATGATTAAATTAAATAATTTTCTCTCAATGTAATAAATATTTAACAATGAAAATTTTACGGCACTAATAGTTCGAGCATTATTTTACTAAATGGTTGCATCACTGATTCTCAAATTGCTTACTATTAATAGAAAACTAATAATTGAATGCTAAGAAGTATAGTTAATTATAATAAGTCAAATGTAACTTTAATACACTGAAATTTTTTTCAGGTTTTTGGACCAAATGGCATGTTAACTAATGGAGAGCAAAGGCCAACAGGTGTAAGATGCCATAATGGAAAAGGAGCAACTTCAGTTCCTATTTTCTTTTCTTTTGCTTCTAGATATCAAGAATCTTATGCTTCAGAAATGGAACACTTTTTAAGTGTTGTACAAGGTAAAATAAATTGTAGATATTAAAATGAAACAATTAAAATTAGCATTGCTTAAAGTATGTAACATGACATAAGAGTTACTAATAACTATTAATGTTACAATTTTAAAAATGTTTTGTTTTCTTAAAATTTAAATAAAAACATTTTTTTACACAAATTCTTTTCAGGTACAGAAACTTGTGAAGTTGAACTTGACTCTATTCTTGCAAATTCGAAAATAGCATCTGCATGTGAAGAAGCAGCTCGCACTGGAAAGACAATATCTTTTAACTGGAAAAATCAACAAAATGGTTTTTAAGTCTATGTATATACTACCACTCATTGAAATGTAACATTCTTATTTATGCTGATTTCACAACTTAGTACATTATACATATTGTCATTAATTAATTTTAAGTGTTTTTCAGCTGAAGAAAATATGTCAATTACTTTTTTACTTTTTGGAATTTTCCCAATAAAAAAATAAAATTTTTATTGATATGAATAGAACAATTTATTCAGTATGTTTCAACACAATGTCTTATAGATCTCCAGTTAATATAAGATATTTAAAAACTACTTTATATTCAATAAATATATAGTAAAATGGATGTCTTTAATAATTTAAATAAACAAAACAATGAAATGTAGAAATACAGAATAGCTTTATTTTTTCACATTTATAATTGATAACAATAAACTTGGAACAAACTATGAAATGAAACAGAAATTCAACAATGAGCAAAGTATAGCTGCTTACTAGGTATTAACATACAACAATTAAGTATTTCACTAGGGCAAAAAATTGTGTAAAATACATTAATTAAAAATTGTACTTTGAAAGAGATTCATATATTTTTCATTGTCTATGCTTGATGTGTAATTGAAAATTTATGTCAGATAGAATTAATATGCTGGACTTCTCTTAAGTTAGAAATATCTTCATTATCACAAGTTTGTGCATTCAGCGAGAGAAAAGTGCATTTTTCTTTTTGAAAGAAACTTGGATACTTTATTTAAAATAGTTAATTTTTGTATATTTTATACAAGATAATTCCTAAGGACATTAACAATAAAATATTAACATGGTAATGATTAAAGTAAAATTATAAACATGGAAATAAAAAGTATTAAATTTTAACATTATTTAAGACAGTATAATTTAAATAATTAATATTTAAAGAACAAAAGAGATAGTTACATAATTCTGTATTAGGCAATTTATAATTTGAAAATATTCACTTTTCATCTTGGTCAATAAATAGTTGTTCAGTGATGGTGAGGAAAGTTATAATTTCTAATATAGTTTTGTGAATTTCTTTTAATACATAATAAACACTGCTAAATTCATGATTACACTCTTTGAAGTCAATAAAAATTTATTTTAAATTTACTTATGAAGATATAAAGTCACATTCATACAAGTTATTAGTATTTGAAACTAATTTCTATTGTAAATATTAAAACATCTTCCACAAGATATACTTTTTTGGTAATCTATGTAATAAGAATAAATTTAATCTACTTCAATGCACTTTTCATAAAATATTTTTATAATACTCAATGAAAATGTCTTATTTAAGATTTAACTACAAAAGATTTTAATTATCTTTTGGTGAATAAATTTAAATTTTGCATCTAAACATATTTTTTTAAATTAAAAAAATGTTAAATGAATAAAAAAAACATTATTCAAACATACAACTGAATGAACAATTCTTTTGAATAGTTGTCAATTTAACTTAAATAATGGAGATACAAGACATCAAAAAGTGTTCAAATTGCTTCAAAAGTTAGTCTTGAAGTTTCAACAAAAGTTTTTGGAATTTTACTTTAAACATGCAGCAAATTTTTATAATCTTATTTGGTTTTTAACAGCTAAAAAATTGAACTCTCTTTATTTACAAAAAATTGATTTTGAAACCATAACATTAAAAAAAATTTACAGAGATAGTATATGAAAGGTTTCCAGTTTCATAAAATGTATATAAGAAAAGGAGAAATTTTATTTAATGGGTTCTCATGTTTTGGAGTTCCAAAAATAGTCCTAATTTTGTTTTGTTTTTTAGCCTTTTCTGATTTGTCAGAAAAGAAGTATGAAAGTAAAAATGCTTTTGAAATACATGTTGAATAATATTAAATAGTTATAAACAAAATACTTTACATCTATATTTCTATGTACACACAATCACAAGTTTTTAAAAAATAATTACACAGCGCTTATGATATTACAAATACAACAGTTAACAAATAATGATAACAATTATTCATAAATATATTTACCATACTTATTTATCTTTACATTTACTTATACTCTTTTATATTTAAACTATTAATTGAGATAACATTCATTTCTATATAGATCTGATACAAAAGAATGATAACATATGACAAAAAATGTACAGTTCACATGATTTTTCTCTCAATATGAGATCATAATAAATATTTCTAGAATATGCATATTATAATACGAAGACATCGAGCTTAATTTTGTTTTCAATTACATGGAAGAAACATTTTGAGCACATTTTATCATAATACAGATAATAACACTTTAAATTTATTTTAAAAAAGAAAACAAGGAATATCATAACTAAAATAAAAAATGTTTGCTCTAATATGTAAAAAAACAAATTATTAATTGCTTACGAAAATATACATATTTTGACATAAAAAAATTCATTTATTCAAAGTACTTTCACAGAATGAAAAATAAAACACTTATCATTATATTTAAAATAAACTTTTAAATATAATAATTTATTTATTTATTTATATCTGCATCAATAAATTGTAGAAAATGGATTGCTTTAGTATGATAACCTTAACACAATTATTGGATTTAAAACTTTGATAGAATGAAAAAGTTATCTACTGTGGTGTTTCATTAGAATTGGAGAAAATGAATACTTCTCAAACAAAGAATATAATACACTACAAATAACATTTTTTAAAATAGACACATTTTCTCAATGTATTAAAAATGAATAAAATACTTTGAATATATATGTGTGTTTAGAATAAACAAATACATAGCTTCATAGTGTCCACTATCATACTTGCCACTACATACTTATAAAAATCTATGCATATTATTCTTAAAATATTCAAGTTTCTAAGTGTTAGTACTAGTGTTACTAATGAGTAAGGTAATATCCATCAGGATTAAAAATAGTTATTCTACACACAAATTTGAGATAATATATAGATAAGCTGTTTATTATAACTTGCTAGTATTTTTTATGGCAGGTATATATTTCTTACTATTTCTTCATGTAGTATTAATGATGTAATTTCATTTGAATTAATATTTTATAAGCAAAATTAAAAAATATATTTATTTTGTAATTAATAAAAAATATTCATTCCTAATTTTTAAAATTATAATTTTTTTACCATAGTTCTTTATCCTCATTAATTAATTTCAATCTCATAGTTAACAAGAGAAAGGTGTTTATGAATCTAAAAACAAGTGCACCTATAACTTGTTTTAGCAGCATTATTCACATAACTTTTTTAGTTTAAAGGCAGTGTAAGAGAAATCACGCAAAAAATGTGCGGTGAATCAAAAGATATTACACAAGACATTAAACAGTATGCCATAAGCACAAATTTGTGACTACTTCCTAGACTAATTTAAATTATTATAATTTTTTTATAGAAAATTCATTCTTATTATTTCAAATAATCCAAAACTTAATAACATTTAAGAAATAATTTATCTATGCTACATATTTTACTTTCTTTTTTATGTATTAATTAATGTGTATATATAAGTAAGTAAATGCTTAAGCAGCATTGCTTAAATATATTCTAATTGTTACATTTAGCAATATAGTTATTAATTTTTCCAAAATGTAAATACATTAAAATCACAAAATAAATTTGAACCTGAATCAAAAAAATCATATAAAATTTAAAGAACTGCCCAATTCCCAAATTTGCATTCCTTAGCACTCTGTCTAAAAATAGTTTTCAAATTTATTCTCATTGGGTTATTTGAATATTTTTCGACCATCAATGAATAGCAAATTTTTCTTCATCAGAAACACTTATAATTAATATCTCAGCAACCCTATAGAGCAATGCTTAATAAAACTTTCATTTAAATAGTTCTATATTGTGAGTCAGCAAAACTATTATTAATACTTATCTAAATATGAGAACTATATTAGTTAAATGATAAATATATGCATTTTTCTGTAAAATTGCGACAAAAACAATTTTTTTTCAATTTATTTTAAATAATAAATGTTACATATATGAAAACCTAAAAATTTTTCATAGCTATGAAACTTAAATAATAATGATTTTGTAGTGTGAAATGTAAAAGATACTTAAAATATCATAGAACTATATTTTCTAATTAATTTTAAACATGATTGCAGTAAAAGCTCACACTTCCTTTTCTCATTAACTTTTACTTCCTTTTAGAAGAGAAATACAAATTAATTGCAAAATAAGATTCATAAATGCAAAAATCTGTAATATTTAAAACCACATAATAATTACAACCAGAACAGATGAAATAACATTATATTTGAATAGAATGATGTTTTAGGCAAACAATGGCACATAAACTCTGGAAGGCATTCCATCACATCTTTAATATACATTAACAGATTCCTCTAAAATTTCAAACAAGGCACCCAAAGGACCAGAGCGATAAGCAATGTCATAAGCTGTATCATCAGCATCATTTTTTATTGTTGGATCAATATAGGGTTGCCAAAGTAAGAGTTCAAGAGTTCTTCGTCCAGACAGATTAGCAGCAGCTAGATGCAGTGGTGTGATATTACCCTTTGTTCTTGCATTAACATTAGCCCCATTTTGCAGTAATAAGGAAACAGCTTCCACACTGTCCCACTTGCAAGCGCAATGCAGAGGTTCCCATCCATCAGCAGTTTTGGAGCTGATATCCGCATCAAAGGATAATAATATCTATAAAAAATAAATTAAAATATTCTAATATTTTTGGAGAAGAGTATAGATAAGTAAGTAAATTTGACTTATCAAGTTCTAATTCAATGTTACTTAGACATGAAGTTAAAAAATACATATATGATATTATTATGATTTATTTAAATTTTCTAGAATTTACAAGTTGAATTCCAAGAACAATTAATTTATTTAAAAATAAATCATAGAAGCGATGATTTTTAGCAATTAAAGAAATTACACTAATATTCTAATATAAGCTTATTTTTACATTTTTAAACAGTTATAAGAATAAATTGATTAGAAAGGAATAATATAATTTGGGTAAAAATTAATAAACATCAATTTGTACTTAAGGAAACTAAATTAACAAAATTTTTAAAAAATGGAGTGACACCTGCAGAACATATTTATGATACTGTATAATGCAAAAAGAAATTCATTAAAGGAGCATAAAAAAATTATTATTAAATAAAAATATTATTGAACAGAAAATCTTATAAATTATATTTGTTAAAAAAAATCCAATGAACATTTATCAATCTCTAGATTTAAGTGTTTAAAAAAATATGTATTATGATATGATATAAAAGCAATATTATTATTCTCAATGATTCCAATCTTTATAATGATGTTTAGACCAAGTTTAACAACAATGAAGCTAAGGACAATGAATTTTTTAGCAGATTACATTATTAGGTGAAACATGTTTCATGCATTGCCAATCAAACAGCACTTTAATGAAGAAAATCTATACAAAAGAAGTATAAAATAATAAAATCTACTAAAGATATAAAATTGATTCATATAATAAATCAACATTATTTAATATATCATCACAGTACTTTATATCTTATTTAAAATTTAGTATCTTTTTATGTTATATTCTGTATTTGTTTCTAATGTTCCCACATTTAATTATAAACACATTTTTATATACATGAGACAAATACATAACAATGCAAAGGAATTTCTGAATTGCGCGGGTGTGTCAAAATTTTAAAATCTTTTACTACCATCAAACATTTTACTATATCTGTATCTTTCTATCACCAAACATCTTATAAATTTGAAAACAGTCAAGTGAGGAAATGACATTTTCTTCATACTATATTAATAGAGGAACAAGATGCGATGAATTTTGGATGTGGATAGACTTTTTCAATTCATAATGACACAAGACATAGGAATAGGTTATTATCTTATTAAATAATATTTGACATTCAATGAAACAACATTAAAAAAAAATCAATATTAACCCCAATTTTGTTATTTGTTACATATGGTTGGTTGGTGTTTTGTCAAGGAAGTCAAATGGATCTGTGACAGCTAATAACAGCTTTAGCCAGCTTCACTATAACCTGTATGTAGAGATTGCCATCAAATAAGTATTCTCCGATGTTCTTGAGAAATACTATTATTACGGGATAATTGAAAATATGGCTTGGAGGGAGTTCTTCGTCTGGACAATTTTTACATTCTACATATGCCCTTGTACAGGCTACATTTATTTTTTCATTACAATTGTCCTTGTGATTTCTCTGTATATGCCTTTCCTTGTGCATATTTGTTTATCTTTAAGTTGATATTAAACGATAGCATTTGCATCATTGAGTGTAACATGATTTTTGGAGATGATGTTGTTTAAGTTTCTTGTATCTTTAACCAGTTCATCAGCTGCTTCAATGCCCTCAATTCTTACATGTGCAGGCATCCACTGCATTTTGCATGTTTGTTTTTCATTGAACAAATTGTTTCGAGCAGTTGGTGAGTTTCCTGCGTGAGTCTCAAGTGTCCATATAAAACTGCCTCCAGAACAGCCTTGCAGTCACAATTCATTACCGGTACTTTATATTTGTTTATTTCAATCAAGTTGATGTATTCCTTCAGGGTTTCTTGCACAGCAACCAGCTCGGATGTAAAAATGGAAGCTACGATACCTGCTCCATGTCTTAGTTATCTGGTTGAATTATTTAGAAATACAATGTAAACTTTGGATCCTTTCAGTTTGGTTTCATCTGAGGGGTCATCAGTATAAATTTGGAAAGGTTCATTGTTGGAATATGTCTCAATTATTCTGTGTTCTTTTTTTTCAAACATCTGAAGCTTCCTTTTTTAGAGCAGTGTTCAACCAGATCAAGAATAATTTTGGTATTGGTTGGAATGCAGGAGTAAAGTAAATGCTTTGGCAGTACAGTGTAAGAAGTGTTTGAGTTTTAGTTCTTTTCTAATTTCATTGCTTTCGGTAATATTTCAATTACCAAATGAAATCCATTTGTAAGAGAAAATTTACCTTATTTGTCCCAGGATTCAAATTCAGGAACATTCCATCTAAATTCTGCATACATGAGCAAAGAAAAATTCTGCAATATTTATCTATTTATTATTGAAAAGCATTATAGGAGGACAAATATATTTACAAGATTTCTTTTCGGTGTGCATGCATCTATATTCCTTACAGATTAAGACATAGCAACATTCTGTTAACAATTTTCCGTACGGGAGTTTGGGATCTCAACCTGATGTTATCAATACTCAATTGGCAAAGATGGATTACATTATTTTTTGATGATCACCAAGATTAAGGTAAGGTACTTTACATGAAAGTTTCATTAGGTATTTCTTACTTTGTAATATTAACACTTTGTAATTACATTATTAATATTTTTATGAAACTAATAAACTAAGTTTTCTTCAGAAAACATTTTAGTAACATGATTTTTGCCAAAATGTTGTGTTAGTAATTTTGAAAGAATTGAGTCCCATACATCTGATTTACTTTGCTTGCCCCAGTCATTTTCCCCCACATGATTGTTAGTTACATTGGGATGTACAGTTTAAATTGGATTCTAAATCCTAACAAAATTTCAAGTTAAAGTAAGATTTGAATTGCCTATAGCTGGATTAATGCTTACTTAATTTCATTCATCAATATCCATGATAAAATTTAACATATTTTAATTTTCTTAATGAATTCCTAAAATTGCTTTATAAAAGTAAATTGTAAGAATAGTACATAATCAAATATTTGTCATTTAAACAACTGTAAAGATTTTATTTTGTATCAAATCTGCAAGATAAATGATCTAAATTATAATTGGATTAAAATACAATAAAGACAAAATAGAAAAATAAAATGAATGTAAAATTGAACAAAATATGTTTTATAGTTTGTATAATGCATACTTCCATGAAATTAACCAAAAAGAAGCAAGATGTCATTAAAATAATTTTCAGAATAAATCAAATCATACAAAACATGATTCACAATCAAATCAATAAAGAACAAGTTTTCTAAAATTACAAACAAATTTAATTTAAAACAGAATAAATGCAGATTAAAATTATAGATAAATTTGAAACTTTTTAAGCATTAAAAAACTATTGTGAATCATAAAACTACTAGTATTTTTACAGTTGACCGATGTGGTTAGCATTCCTAACTCCTAAGCTGTGGGTCCCAGATTCGAATCCCAGTTTGGGCATGGATGTTACTTTCTGTGTTTCGCTGTCCTTTCTTCTGAGATGATGTATGAATGTAGCTCACCCTATAAACAATTTTGTGGTGGTATGGTGTGGGTAATGCAAGTATGCCTCCATGACTTGTTTCACAGGTGCCCACTGGGTAACGACAAAAGAGTAGCAGTTTCCGGCATTGTTGTGCTGAAGGGTTAGTAACCCAGTGCTTGCCGTTATTAAAGAAAAAGTTATTCCAAAAAAAAAAAAAGTATTAAAAGTGTTAGAAGAAAAAAAGAAAAATATCAATCAGAGAATACCATATAGAGAAGGAAAAGAGTAATTTATTTTTTATTACGTCCAGAATTATAAGTTTATATTTTATTCATATGTTTATTAAATTTAGAAGCAAACTGACATGAATATGCAGTAAATAGGAGCTTTAAATTTTATCATAAAAGTAAATTATTAATTCACCAAATAAATTTACTATTTATAAAATAACAGTTTAATGGTATAGGTAATTGTTTCAGAATTTTTTGTTTAAAATAGTAATCAGGAAACTTATATTTTATATACGACATAAATTTAAATTTTGTTACTCATAAGCAATAATAAAATAAGAGCAGATCTAAATCAATACTACAATAGGGACAGGTTTGTACAATTTAAATAAATTAACAATGAAAATTAAATACTTAATATAAATTAATATAAAATAAATGAAGCTCACCCAAGTAGAATTAATTATAAAAAAATAAAGCTGTAAAAGATTATTAATGTGGATCAGAAAAGAAAGATCTACAACTGAACAAATATTTAATTTACAAATTCTAAGGGGGGGAATTCAAACTGGAATTTACCACCTTCCCAAAAGTTAGCTTGTGTCAATATTAGCAGAAAGGAAGGTTTGAGGATGTTCAGCATCCCTCAAAAATTGTGAAATTAATTTCCTTTGCACTGAATGAAACAAAATTAAAATACAGAGTAACCTTTCTGAATTGATGGTAATAAGAAATGATGCAAGTCAGGAATATGCACTAATGTGTCTGCATGTACATAAACATATAAGAGAACAATTAGTTGCCAAATATGGTATTAGAGGAATATTTTTCTAAAATCAATTCAAACACTAGTATATGCAAATGTTGCAAAAACTTTAAACCTTATAATGGTCTTTATGATAATTATAATAAAGTAAATATTTGTAATTTCTTATTTAAATATTGTCACTTACAATTTTGAGAAAATTACTAATTTTGAGAGAACAATGCAGACGTTTTGATGGGAATAAATTGTAAGAATTTGGCATAAAAGATCAAACCTAAAATTTTATCATTCAAAAAAAATGTGATAGTGTGAAATTTATTAAAATATCAAGAATCAACTAGGTTGAACATGTAATCCAAATGAAAGAGAACAACCTCACAAAATGAATTTTTCTGGCTAAAATAATTAAATGTAAAAGATATTTATGTGAAAAAGTGCAAGGAATTTGATTATATAGATAATTTAACTCCTTTTACTTCCACACATAATCACCTCCTACACATAAATATTTGCTACATCTGGTCATGAGTTACATAATTTCTATGTTATATTCTGTTGCCATTTCATTGAACCTTAACATTCCATGCCAAAAGACACTGCATATTGTTCTTGTGAGATTCTAAGAAAACAAAGATGAGTTATCGTAAGACAGAGGCGGAGAATTTTTTCTGAAAAATTGTTTCTTTATAATGATACATACTTTTACACAATTGTAGCAAATCAAAAACTGCTAAACCAGTTTTGGAAGAGAAATTCTTGATCATCCACTTTGTAGCTGACCCTTACTCTAAATGATTTTGACTTTTTACTGAAGCACAAAGAATTACTAAATTATGAATATTTTGGAAGTGATGAAGAATAAAAAAATTAAATGACCACTCAGCTTAATAAACTGGTGTCAGAAGAATGATGATTATTCTACCAAGTAAGAGAAATACTTAAATGTAGAAAATAACTATGTCTATGAAAGCTTCATTTATGTAACAAAATTATTTTTCCCAATAAATATTGCATTTTTAAAAATTTTGTTGAGCTAAATGGTCGTTATTTTTAGAATAATCTATGTATATAATATTCAAATGTAATTTTAGAAATTCTTAATTTTTACAATCAATGGTTGAAAAACATATTTGACATCAAACAGCTTATTAATAAGATTACCTTGATCACTTCAACATTGTTACTATACGAAGCTCTATGAAGAGGAGTGTATAAATCATTATCTCTTGCATTGATAAGACTTGGGTCTTCTTCCAGTAACTTCCTTAATGTATCCACTTCATTTTTTTCAGCTGCCCATAGAATCAATTTTTTAGGATCATCTAGAAGAAAAATAAAGTTAATGTTAGATATAAATTATTTAGCTCCTTGAAAGTAGAAGAAATATAACACATTACAATGCTCACAGTAATTCCAAAATATACATTTACAAAAAAATAACTTGACTACAATCAAGATATTTTAAATTATGAACTATTATTATTTATTTAATCTTTAGAAATGTCATTTTCTGGCTATTTGGTATAGTAAATATAATAACTATAAATTATAAAAGCTAATAAAATATTCTAAAATTTAAATGTATACAGATTTTCTAAGAGAGACGAGTTTATATTATAATTTTGATAAAAACAAATAATACATTTCACATTTTTACTAAATATCCAGTAAAATTCAATTAAATATCAATATTGTAAAATATTTCATTAAAAGTGTTTTGATAATCATTTTCTTCTATAGAAAGCACAAATGTATAATGAAGGTACTTTTCATTTCTAAAACTAAATTACTCAAATTAATAATTTCTTTACAAATGTCTTTTAAAGAATAAAGCTATAAGACAAGATTTTTCAGAAAATTCTAATATTTGGCAAAAAGTTGAAAAGTCAATTCATTGGATTATCAGACAAGTTGAAATTTTTTGTTACAAAAGTATACAATAAATTAAAGTTGCTCTATATACTGTAGTTTATATAAATAATTTTATGATAAATTTACAATACTATATTTTAATTATGATATCAAAAATTAAGGTAGAGGACGAAACATGAACTTCAGTCAATAGTTAACACATTTCAACTTTAGGAATGAATGTTTGAACTGGTTCAGAATTTATTTAAACTATAATTTTGTTGAATTAGTTTTCATAAATAGAAAGTGATTACTGAATAGCAAACCTAAATCACACAAATATTTTCAAAAGTTTAGATTCTAGATTTTTCACATAAAGATAGTATGAATAAAATCAGCTTTTAAATTAAATAATTTTGATGAGATTATGTAATTTTAAACATTCAATATCTTATCGACATAACACAATTATGACCATAATAGATAGATTGAAATAAAACAATTATAACTATTATACATACAATTGTGAGAATTAGTGATAAATATTTATCCAATTATTATAAATCAAAAATAGGATTTTTTAATGTGCCAATTCTATCAAAGTTCTTCACATTCATTAATAAAATCCTATCTGTTTGTTTTTGACATTAGGAGGAGCAATGCATCATATAACACTTTTGACAAGATTTTGTTGACAACTAAAGGAAAATATCAAGGAAATCATACATAACAGCTATTTAATTCTTAGAAAGAATATTATAAAAAGTTATATAAAATAATAAAATGTTGATGTATAAAGTATATTGGTAAAAGTTTAGAAAATATATAAATTTAAATTTTGAATAATAGATTTAAATTTTTTAGTAATTATTCCTTGTTAACTGTACATTGAATTATCTTTTCTGCGACTTAGTGGGATTGTTCCGAATTTTAATGTTACTTTAGTCATTCCTTTTAAGTTTGCCATAAATTACACTATTTAGGAATAATTAAATTATTATTTCATTGCTTTGCTTAACAATTTGGCAAAATAATTTTCACTAATGTATTTCTGAAAAAAAAAAAATAGTAATCTTGTTATGATAAAGAAATTCATAATAGAAGAATATTTAGTAAATACAAATATAATACCTTTGTATTAAAGGTATAAATTTAATTTTGGCTTTATATTGGTGCAGTTTTAATCTTTTAGATATTTTAAGAACAATAAATTAAATTAACTTTAATAATTATATTAACTTAATGAAAATTAATTTCTGACACTATATAAAAATTGCATGTCAATCGCAAATAAAATGTGTGACCCAGCAAATCATCTACACATTTAATTTCGTGGAGACAACAAACTCATTTCAAATACATATTGCATAATAGTAATTAAATAGTACGATTATTTGAACACAATTTTTTAGGAGAATAATTAATGCCTTTTTGGCATAAATGAAAGAGTAGTTTCTTTGTCTCTAGGTAAATCTCAAATTTTAAAATCTAACACCATAAGAAATAAAACTAATACTAAACTCAGTGACTTGAAAAGCCTGTGAGGCCAAGGTCTAGAGTGTCCATTTCTGTTTTTGTGATCGAGAGCCTAGGAGTGGAGCCCGATTGGGTGGTCAGTCTAACGTAACACCCCTAGTATTTAGTTTCCAAGCTTGCTTAGTACTTAGTTCTATTGACCTATTTAAGAGATAAAAGGCTAAGTTGACCTTGACCAGCCCTCTGACCTGTGGCTTGGGAAGGCGAAACACAACCACTATGCCACCAAGCTTCATAAAAAATAAAAAATGTGCTTCTAAAATATCAAAATTATACAACATAGTTAGACATGAGATGTTTATAAATATGAATCAAACTTGCAATGTTGAGTGTTGAAAATTTAAACCAAATAAAAACATAACAAATAGCACAGTTAACAAAATAGTAGTAATCCAAATAAAATAGAAATACACAAATTCCAATTTTAAGAATCTTATGTATAAAATAAAAATATCTATTTGCATAATGAACCCAAAAAAGAAACAATTGCTCTTATATTATATCTAAAATGAGCTTATTATCCAAGAATTTGAAAATTAAATTTAAATTACAAGTTCCCTAAATTTAAAACACTTTGTATAAAAACTAATTAATCACATATTATAAAAAATATCAATTTAGTTATAAAGAAGTCATTGTGAAATTTAAAATATAAACTATTGAGGAAGAATGTTTTTAAAACTGATAATCGTAAAAATTAAGGTATTTATTTAAACATGTAATATCATATGCATTCAATATACTAAGAAATAGAATTTATTTAATTATAATGAAAAATAATTATTTTTAAAGAAACTCACCACCAACGGCTTCGATTGGCTTATCATCATCATTATCTAAACTTTCATAATTATCTGTCCAACGAGAGACAGAAAAACTGGAAGGATGAAATTTATCTTTATCAGGCAATGGTTGCGGTACATCGTCTTCATTTATTTCACCTTCTTCCTCTTCATTGGATGTTAAGGGTTGCGCATCTTCAGAATTCATTTTCTCAAGAGAAGATTGATTTCTCATTGAGCTTGATGGTTCGTTATTTTCAGCTTTCTCTCCAGAATGTTCGTGCTGCTTACTTTCAACAATTGATTCACTTTTCTCTGCTGATAAAGCAATACGCTCATCTTCATTTTTCTGAGAAGATTGTTCACTATCTCTATTTTTTGTCATGTTCACACTTGAAATGTAATTAAAATTTTCAGGATTGAGTGATTCTGTAGTTTTATTTTTGTTTAAAACATTACCTTCAATTTCTTCATTAACATCCTGAATTATTTGACTATCGTTTGATTTAAAATTATTACCAACGCAATCGCTTTCACCATAAACTATTGAAGTATCATTAATTTCTTCTGTCATTTGCTTAAAATTGAATCATTCATACAATGTACGTCTGATTTAAAGTTTCCGTTTTTGAAATAAGATACTAAAACTTACAATGATAAACTTTCAATAAAACGATTTTTAACCAAGTTCCTTTATTAATATAAAACTGTTATGCAGTAACTTCGAACAACTGCATCAATTTTATTTGTTTACATTTTAACCATTCATGAGAAAATAAGTTTAAGTACATTGCGGCTATCAAACACTAAATTAATATTTTAGTAAAAATATTAAATACATATTAATATTTTTTAAATATCTTAAAAGTAAAATAATTAAGGTTGATCAGTTGACATGGCACATTTTGAAAATTTATTTTCATTTAATAAAATTTTTTAGATATCGGTAGAGTATCGACTAAATAATCGATATCGTGGAGAGGATTTTTTTTTTGAGATTTAATTTATTATTTTTTTTCTTAGATACTTTTTCTCCGATTTTGTTTTGATTTTATATAAACGGGATGTTGCGTCTGGGTTATGTTTTCGACTTTTCTGCTCGTTGCATCTTTCCCCGTTTTATCGGGATGAGTGTTCTGCATTTGGTAAGTTTGTAAATAAGAATTATTTTGAGATTTTTTTTGACCATAATTTTTTTTTCAAATTTCAGAGACATTCATGATTTGATTTTCTGTTGTGAAGGATTATCTGAAATATTTTTAAAGAAAATTGTATAGATAGCTTTTAATGTGACAGATTTTGTCAATATTCTATATTTTTAATGAGGATAAAATATCAAAAATTAATAGTAAAATGGCAGTATTGTTTCTATAATTATTTTTAATTCTAATTTTTTTGGCTGGATAAATCTGGATTAGGTTTGATTAATATATTGTTTACACCAATTTATTTTAAACGTGAAATTTGTAAAATAATCATTTTTCTATAAAAATTTGAAAATGCAAAAGACAAATATCTTAGTCTTGATTTTCTGTTTTAAATTTTAAGCAGGCAAGAAACTATTGTTTGGTAATATTTAGCTATATTCTTTTTTTTTATCCAAATTTTTACTAGTATGCCACTAAGTGTGCAGTAAGTATTTGTTGTGCTCATAAATTAAAATATTATGCAAATTGTATTTTTAGTACATGATAAAACTTGTAATGGAAAATATCTAAATTTACTGTGAAAATATTTATAAATTTTAAAGTTATCAAAAATGGTTTTTTTAAATTTGCAAATGAAAATATTTTCTATATTTTAATACATATATTCAATAAAAACTAAAGAAAATTTATTAATTTGTTTGCAGTAAAACAGGATGAAAAAACCTTAATGTATAATTTTGTTTTTCTTTCTAAGATTGTTCAATCATTAAATAAAAAATGCATTAACAAAAGTATTATTACAAGGTAAATGGTGCTGTACGATATTAGTAATGTTTGAAGGCAACTAGCAGAATTTCTGAAATGAGAATAACAAAATGTGCTGAACACATTGTTTTATAACATTGTTTTATGCAACAATTTAATTAATTTTTTTTAATAGCAAGTCAATATCTTGCCTGGAACTAGATAAAGTGATTTGGGAGTTAATCAAAAATCTTGAGTTACCAACTGAATGATTAACACTCTTGCTTCTGTTTCAACAATTAACGAGTTGAAATTTCACTTTGGCTTGAATATGTGTAGTTGTTTGAAATACACCTTAAACTGTTGGTCTTGGTCTAATTATCTCTTATATGCAAAGAAAAAAAAAAAAAGACTGTCAAATGACAAACAAACCAAACCAAAAATCTTAATGATTTTTATAATTTAATAAACTGTAAAGGAAAGACTGTAGAGATAAATGAGCCTTTTAATTACCCAAGAAATTTGGTACATTTTTGAAAGTAAATCATTTACACATTAAAATAATAGCACTAATTACACACTTCATTCGTGAATAAATATAAATTTTTTGTAGTAAATACCAAAAATTAGTAAAGGAATTTTTTTTACAATTATGTATTTTATTTTTTAAATGCTAATAAAAATATATTTTGTTATTGTTTGATCATTTTTAACATCAGTTTCACAATTTGTAAAAATATATAAATAAGTAAAACTATGTATATGGAGTAAGTAAAAATGCACAAATTAATCAATACAACTGGTGATAATTAAAATTGTAAAAAGACTTGATCTTTGATGTATATAATTTTTAAATGAAAGTTAATATTATACTTAATATTTATGGAATGAATCATCATATTATAGGTAATATCTTTTAAATGCTAATGATAAAGTCTACTTAATTTTGTACTGTATATCCTTAACATGCTGTGTATCACAGGTGATGGATTACTGAATCCTAAATTATTTTGTTTGAACCTTCTTTATCTAGGTTATGTCTACATAAGTTAAAATGTTACCAAGCTTAATATGCATACTCATACAATATACTTGTATACATACATACAAGCTTAATGTAATCTAAAGAAGTAGGCTCTGATATTTAAGTTTTTATTTCCTCACTTTAGTTCAAAACAGCAAATATTTTGTAGTGGGGAACTTAATCAATAAATTAATTTCTACAGTCTCATTAACTTATTACTTTTAGTATTAACTACAATAAATAATTTTCTTTTTAAGCTATTCTATGACAAAATATTTAATACATTTTGTTTATTACAATATTTAGTACGCATTAATTTATGATTCAATATTTCCAGAAATCTATAAATTCAGAGCTTTTTAATTAACTATATTAAATGCATTATAAATCTTAAAATGATTTACTGTTTGAGATAACTTGTTGATTATCTTGATAAATTATCTTTTTTTAAAAAATACTTGTAATTATTTAGAATGTCTTTATAAGATCTATTTGTATTTGGTGATGACAGTATTAATTATGCTTTCATAAATCATCATAGAAATATTTCCATTCATGTTGTATCTCATGTCAGAAATTAACTGACACATACAACTACATATATATACAGGCATGCATGTATATGATACTTTTATATGTGCCACAAAAAATTATAATACTGCTTATAAATTTAGTTTATCAAAATAAATCTCACCAAAAGTTTGTTGCCTATAATAATGAGAAAGAAATTCATACTATCACTTTCCAGAATTTTAATGTTGTCTGGTACTAGTCTGAAGCTTTTGATTAAAGTTTATTATTTTATAATATTGCTTCCCATTTTAGCCAGAATCAATCAGATGTGTAATGCCATAGTTGATTTTGAATGCAGTTTAAGATCTCTGTGGTTTTAGTCTGATAATAGTTGATTTATATTCTTTGATTTCATAGAATGTACAGGAATGTTATATACTGTAAATTTGGAATTTATCGGGCAGTGGCTACATGGATGGTTCAGTATTGTGAATTATTAACAATATTATTGCTGTAATTTCCCTTGATTTGCTGTTAAAATAGTTGCATTTCCTGTAATTTATAAGTTATACTTTATACAAGAGTGCCTCTATTTGATTTTTCTTACAAATTCTATCTCTGTTGTAATTATGAGGACCAGTGAAGAAATCTTGCCCATTGCCACCTTGCATGGCTTGATAACTCTATGGGGATACTATTCTCTATAAGTCCATGTGATATTTCTTTCCAAATAATGGTTGATTTGGGTATCCATCTATATATTTCTAGTGGCTTATATATTATAAATAATAGTTCTATTTTGGAAACTTTCCTAATACTATTTTAATATAAGAGTATGCACAATTGCCAGATAAGTCCCGATTAAGTCATTCATTGAAAGCATCGGTTTCTGAGAGACCAACATGGCACAACTTGACAATTGTATAATGTATGAATCCTGGAATTAAAATCATGTTTATACCTACATGTGTCATTCAAGTTAAGTTCGATTCGTTATCAACCGAATTATAAACATTGTTAATAGTAGTGACACTTCTGCGTACGCCAAATATAATTGTGCATTTTATGCAATGCTTTAAATCAGATTTTTGTTTTAATTTCTTTTATAAATTAAACCAGAAATTTGTTTTAAAGTATATTAAAATTAGAATAATAACGTAATCACTAAAATTTAGATTAGCAAAAATTTTTATATATTTAATTTAAACTTCTATATTTGAATTTTTTTAATTTACAAAATGATTGTTAGATTTTATTAATTTTTTTATTCATACTTTTTAATGTGCGGTTTCGTATTTTTCGAAGAATGAGAAACAAAAAGTAATGATTCGAACTTCACGTGATCGTCATTTTCGTGTGATCTTCATTTTATTCTGCAATATATCAAAGATCATTTGAAACATAGAAATGAACTTTTGCGTATATCAACTGCTGAATATTATGTTGAATATCAATCGTTAGAAGGAGTAAAGAGGAATTTTGTAGTTCAAAAAACCATTCTTAATTAACAAGGCAACTATACATTCATTTGTTCCCTAATGATATAAGATTAAATACGATGAAAAATGCTTTGACATTTGAAATGAATTTTCGTTGAAATTATGTATGAACTAAACTGAATTTTCAATTATATACGTTGGAATTTTAAACTTACTCAAGACAAGTAAAAATCATTTTTTTTTCAAATTGCACAGTAAATGCTTTAAACTCGTGTCATAAAAATCTTGCCGTTTATTTAATTACCCAATTTCCTGAGAAAAATCGAGCAATTATGTTACATCCTGAAATAAGCAGAAGAAATGAGTCAGAGAAAAGGATAATTGGAGGCAGTAAATTACAAAAAGGTATTCCAAAGAAACAATAACAATAGCGGCATATGAATTTGTTTTTCAAGATAACAGCAAATTATACGTTGTTCTAGATTATAGAGTTCAAAAGTTAAATAAATCACCATGTAAGCGTAAATTTTAAATTTAGAACAGTTTTTTGTAAATATTTATTATCGTAAATAATTATATTTTTTAAAAATTAGTTTATATATATATAATACTAATAGACTTTTGAATTAATTCATCATTATTTTTTTCCCGTATGAATTTTTCTGAAAAAATTATTCGCTCTATATAAGTTTGTATTTTTCAAATTGAATTGTTAGTGGAATGAAATTTTTAAGATTAATTGTAATTGTGTATCAATTTAACGATAGGATTATGCCATATTATACATAAGTGAATTTTATACACTAAATTAACTGTAATATTTTCATATTTTGTGTTGGTATTACAATGTATTTTACAATAGGAAACTAAAGATTTTTCAAAGATATGCATAAATGTTAGATGGTAAGGACTACATTCATATCTGAAAATTTTTATTCTTAATATAGACTATTTAAAATATGTTATATTTCGATTAAAGATAAAATTTGATATACTTCAATTTTAATTTTGTATTTTTCGCATTTAATAAATACAATTTAGTTATCGATGGGACGTATGAATAAAAGTATATATTTTAAATTTTTTCTTTCTTTACTTCAATCAAGAGAAATATTGTCTCTCCTTACTTTATTCTTCGATTCCAAAATAATAGTTGAATGTAATTTAGAAGAGATTATTTCATTTAATGTCTTATCAATTGTCAATACTGATGAAGTCAAAAGATTTAAGGGAACACACACAAATATATAAACACTACTGGCCATTAAAATTGCTACACCAGGAAAGCGGCACACCACACACGTGAAATTTGCATGACTGGTAGAACTTGCTGTGATATGCAAATGATTAGATTTTCAGCGCATTCATACAAAGCAGGCGACAGTAGCGACATCTACAATGTGTATAAAACCAGATATTTGACAGCAGTTTTCTCATACTCAATTTCCGTTTCAACGTTGTTTTCGGCAAAGAAAGTTGTTGAAATGCCTCGTGTAAGAAGAAGAAATGCCTATCAGCACGCGTATGACTTTGATCGAGGAAGGATTATAGCCTACCGGGATTGCGGTTTATCGTACCGCAATATTGCTGCTCACGTCGGTCGAGACCCCATGACTGTTAGCAGAATATGGAATCGATGGGTTCAGGACAATCATACTTAACGTCATGCAGGATCTCAGCGACCCCCCATCAGTAACAGCAGAGAAGACAGACATCTTATCCGCATGGTGACAAGGGATCGCACAGCCACATCACGAACCCTGAGTCGAGAAATGGAGTCATTTGCAAGGCAACAAGTTTCTGCTCGAACAGTTCGACGACGTTTGCAGCAGCATGGGTCTGCACGGCGACCATGGCTTCGGCTACCATTGACGCTGCGTCACAGACAGGAGCGCCTTCAATGGTGTGATCAACGATGAACCTGGACGTGGGAATGGCATCACGCCATCTTTACAGATGAATCTCGGTTCTGTATACAGGACCATGATCTCGATCACCTTTTGCTTGCATTACCGGCACTTTGAACAGCAACCGTTAAATTTCCGATGTGTTAAGGCCCGTTGCTCTGCCCTATCTTCGAAGCCAACCTAATGCTTTGTTTCAACAGGATAATGCACGACCGTATGTTGCCCGTACTGTTCTGAACTTCCTTGATACAGAAGAGGTTCGACTGTTAGCCTGGCCAGCACGTTCTCCTGATCTGTCACGAATTGAGAACGTGTGGTCAATGGTTGCCGAGCGATTGGCACGCCATCACTCACCATCCACTACTGTCGATGAACTGTGGCATAGTGTTGAAGCTGCATGGACTGAGATCCCCGTACATGCCATACAATCTCTGTTTGACTCCATGCCTAGGCGGATAAATGCTGTTATTGCAGCCAGAGGTGGCTGCTCTGGTAACTGATTTCTCAAGATCTATACATCCTAATTTCCTGTAAATCTAATCACTTGTTCTTTCCAATATAATGATAATGTATGATGTAGCAAAAATGATGTATCATTTTAATGGCCAGTAGTGTGTATATATATATATATATATATATATATATATATATATATATATATATAATCCATTTTCTTTAAAGAATTTAACATTGATTTGGCTATAACTTTGTTTTATCATTTAACCATAACGATACGAAACTCTCGTCGCAGTGTCATTCTTGCAAAATTGTATTTGAATTCAATTAGCCATAAACCATTTTTAAAAATATTGCTATTTTTTTTTTTTTTACAAATTTCTCTTCATTCATAATAAAGAATGATCCATGCTTTAGTCATTTTATTTGCTTTTTCATTTACTCCATTCTGTTAAAGTGTTAAAAAAACATGAACTTTAAATTGACGTAATGGTTCAGATTCTATTTTGAAACTTTTGACATACGATTTTCTCTCGTGTCCATCGATGAATTTTCTTTGTGCAGCCATTAAAAAATATTTTCCAGACTTCTGCCAATAGTTCAATTGATTACTTTTGTACCAATTGAATATTAAAAATTATGTACCAATTGAATTGTAGAACAACAATTTGCCAACACTTCAATGGAGTTACTTTTAATGAGCTAATTTTGCCATCTTTTTTTAATTCTATTCTTGATTGTGAATGGTGGTTAGCCACATTTGGTGAAGATCATCTTATAAAATTTTCTTTTATTCCAGCAATTTATTCATTGTCTTTAAATTTCAAAAAAATTTTCAAAACTCTTACATGTTTATAGAGTTAATTAATTTTTTTTTCTGTCACAAATATAACTCAAATAGTTTGATATTCCTTTTATAATTCAAATAAAGTTTTGAAATAACTTTTTTGGGAAAATATATTCATGTATGATTTAATGTTAGTTATTAAAATGTTTATTAAATATATATCGGCATTAAAAATATTCTATACAAAACAGCTTAAAGAAATTTGTTTTTAAAGAAAACAATTTTTTTTAATTCTTAATAAGTTTTTCTTGGATTTTCCAAAATTTATATGAAATACATGTGTGAATTAAATAAAATCAATCTTATTATTTTTGAAAAATAAACAATTTTAATCATATGCATCGTTTAGAGTTTTAGCCTTTATAAATAAGTGGTAAAATTCGCACAAAATTTTTGATTTATTCTAAAGCAACTAATATTTTAGAATCATTCCATAGCATGAGTTAAATTTTTAAGTTCAAACCTTTTCTTTGAAGAAGCTTGATGTGCAAGTCGGAATTTGGCACTTTTTTAAAACTATCCGTTTAGTTAGAAGTCTAGTATATGTGAATGCAGTTTCGAAAATTTCTTAATACAGTCTTTATTTACATCATTTAAAAATTATACAATAATTATATTTTTAAATGCATTATTAAGCCTGCTTAAAAACTCATTGTCTGACTGGGTTGTTTCGTGTCAAATGTACAATTACGTTTTAATTTAATGCTTGTTTATTTCTTATATATATTTATCTCATTTGATCCTTATATCGTTCGTGCTCGAAAGATAGAATGAATCCGGATGCCTAATATTCGGAAGTAGAGAACTTAGCAAAAAGGTTGCTACTTGTTAAAAATACCTAAAATACTATGTTCGTCCATTAGTTGGAAAGAAGTCATCTCAGATATATATTTACCTCCGTCACTTGACCGTGGTTCAGACGTCTCTATTCGTAATTTTATCTTAGATTATCTCTAATAGCCTATTGTGTAACTCTTAGTGGGATGTAAATACCTATACTCTTACATTCATTACTTATTCTGTTTAGTTGCTCTTTCACAATGGATATTTCGAATATTTTTTATATCAGATCAGGGTTTCTCTGCTCTCAGATAATAGTTGGCTATTTTCTTAAACATTGGCTGTACGTATGCATATAGTTCCAATTAAAAAATATTTAAAGTAGGATATGCATTTGTATTGAAAGTCGAATTTAATAAATGGGTTTGATAAATAATCTTGATATGCAAGAGGGGTTGTTCAAACTTCAAACAAAGTTTCGATTTTTGATTGTTTTATTTAAATTAATTTTTATTTAAAGTAAAAACTATTTTATATACATAGATAATTTTTATAATATATATTCCTATGAGAATATCCACGACAAAATGTTTCCAATACCGATTTTGAAATTTACATCATGCATTTGCGACAATGAGATATTTAATTATTAACATTCCGGCACACGCGCACATCCCATGCGATTGCAGTGTCACCAGAAAACACTATATAAAGGGGAAATAATTGCCAATTTGAAGTATGACATAGATTGCTCAACCACATTACTAACCATTGCATAACAGATTTAGTCTATTAATCTTGTAATGTCTGTTCATATCATTCAACGTCATTACAGCTAAGTGGAATGTTGCACTTGTATACTTCTCTGTACTTAGCTCCCCAGTTAGGTGGAAACAGCTAATTGGGAGTTCTATGCAGTTTAGAGGCCACAACCAAGAAAATAATACTCAATACTTGTCCTACCATCCCAGTGATATTATTTCACTTGGAGGACTCTTTGCGATTAAAACTTTTTAACGTGCCTCTGCCGCCATTAGTGAACATGATAGATCTTCGGTTAAGCCAGGATTCAAACTCACTGCCTTCCAATATGAGAACGACGCCATAACCAACCGAACATTCCACTTAACAAGGGTCTCGGTGGCCTTTTTAAGTGGAATGTTCCCAAAGTGTCCATTAATTTGTGTACTTTTGATTTGAGCACAGTGTTGCAATGATATGGACAACGGAATGGAATGAGGTTGAGATTGACTGATTGATTAAGGCATCGTTTTCATTATCGAAAAGTAGTGAATTCGGCTTGACCAAAGAGATGATCCTGGCCTAACTGAACGAAATGCCGGATCTCAACGACCGCCCATGATTAACTTCCGGAAGAATATATATATTGGGAGGTCGGATTTTCAAAACCATACAACAGTACCAGGGATCAGATTTTGGAAATGAGCTTGTTTACAACAGCTCCAATATCCATCCGCTCTTTCAGTGTGACGCCATTTAGAAGAGCAAGCTATCAACACGACTACTGTTTTTTTTTTCTTCCCTTGATAGTCAGCATGGAGACAGATGGCGTAGTGCTCTAAACATTTAAGTTATATGCAGTAGTGACACAATGTCAGTTTTTCAGATAAGTTCTGGTTCGGTGTACAGAATCTGATGGTCGTATATGTGTTAGGAGGTTCCAAAGAGAACCGTCTTGTTACATTCAATATCGTCAATGGAACTCTGCACCTGATGTTATAATATGGGCAACCATTGGGTACATGGTACGCACATCTTTAATTTGGATGGTGGTCCGTATATTTTTGACATATGTGACATAGTTGTGCCCTATTTTCTAGATATGTGAAATACAATCTTTCCACAAAATTATGCAAGAGCTCATATTGCACGTAGTGTTTTGATTTTCAATATAGAAGATATTCGATTGTTTTTCTTGCCTACCCGGTCTCCAGGCCTCTCATGAGAACTTCTGGCCATGGTTAACTAAGAGACCGGTCTACCACTTCTCTTCAGCTACTATGGTTGAGCTATTATAGCATAGACTTGAAGTTGTATGAAATCAATTTGTCCATTTCCGTCATCCAGTTCGATACAATGCTTAAATGGATAAGAGACGCTTTTGAGATGTCAAGGGATTTCTTTTTACACGAAAAACTTTATTACATATGTGTATACTTATAATATTGAAGGATCGTTTAAAATTGGCTCATTTCATTATGAGCATGTCATATATTTTTAAGGGGTATTATTTACTTTTTATAGACTTATATATTTTGAATTCAGTGATAGTGTCTGTATACATACAACATCATTTACATAAAAAAATCTATTAATAACTGTTTGTCTAGCTCTGTTGAATTTTGATTGTTCAATGCGAAATCAAAATGTTTCATAAGAGAAAATAAACGGAATATATTAAGAAAAAGTATTCACAATTAGATCGTTGGTGTAGTTCATCAGACTGAGTTGGTGATCAATAATTTTTTTTCTTCAGGTGATATTTTTTTAAAGAGTTTATCTGCATAGTTTTTATTACTAATCAAACGCTTCGAAAAGGTCGGAGAAATACTTTCTGAAAAAGTCATGAATAAGGTGACCCCGGAAGATGTACATCCCAGATTGTTTCGTTGGGATTCTCTATTTAACTCTTAAGAGTAAAAAACATTAAAAAAATTAAGTATCGGTTTTTCTCGCACGCGCTTGAATGAATTTAAAATTTCTTATGAAGGAATTTTGAGGAAATGCTGATAATTTTCCTTACTTTTGTGCCATTCAGCTCCAAAATAATTTGTTTCCCCATTGTTGCTTTCCTCTCTTTGACAGAGAAAGAGAGAGAGAGAGAGAGATAAATATTAAAACTTTTTCAATGAACTTTCTTGCTACCTAAAAATGTTATTCTATTGCTTGATTCCTTGAACTGCAACATTGTTCTGTTTGACATAGTAGAGATGAAAGTTAGCTCTTCCATCTTTTATTGAAAATGATTTTTTTGAGCAAAATGTGGTGATAGAGTTATTTCCATGTTACGTTTCGGTGGCTGTCAACCAATGCTGGAACAAATAAAGGTTACATAAATTAATGCAATTGTTTTATTATGTAATACGGTTTTAATAAACAATTTGATCACCATAATGAAAGCATTAAAATTTTGAATGAAAATGTTACCGAGTTATTTATTTGAGATAAGACAAATTCTAAACTTTCTTTTATCTAATGATTAAAATATTCGCGAAATCAGTGAATCAAACTTGCAATTTCTAAATCTTTCACACAAGAAGAAACGTTTTGAAAGTCACATTTATTTAATTCAAATTTCTCATTGGAGAAAAAGAATTTGAATTTCTGAGAGCAGAGATGGGAACTGTAGGCCCTGGCCCACATGGACTGTCGTGCCATAGAGAGGATAATAGTATTATGACATTAAAATAATTTTATGTTTGATAAATTTATAACGAAGATTAAAGTTATACTTTATGTTATAAGATTAAAGATATACATAAAAAACATTTGAACATAATATATATAAGAAACATTAAGTATTGTATTTTTAATTGATGATTTCGTATCTTGTGTGTTACATATTTTTAATTAAAGATTCTAAATGTGAATGAACTAATTTTTGTTGTAAAATTTTAAGTTGAAGCAGAGTTACGAGTTTCCTAAGCGAGAATTTGAAATTTTCGAATGAGATAAAAGCGTATTTTGGAATAATTAAGACTTCAGATTCGCGAGAATTCTACTTCTGGTTAAAACTACAATCGTAATTCATGCTCTCCAACGGTCTCTACATACTTAATAATAATGAGGTTCAAATCTCTGCTGACCAGACTGGTTTTTGACGCAACCCTGTAACGTAGGAGGAGCGAATTTGAATTCTTTCTTCCCTAATTTCTTCTCGGTCAGTCAAGGGCATTTTTCCGATGGGTTTTTGCTCTTCTCTCTTCTGGTTTTTTTTCTTGCTTCAAGGTTTCTTACTTTTTGTGGGAGAATGCACTTGTGGTGTTTGCCCTCGATTTTTTCCCATCAATTTCATCATTATTTCCTTTTTTCTGTGAGAATGGTGGGAAGATAGTGGCGATGACTTCTTAGATGTCTTGTTGGTTAAAAATCAGCGGAATTTTTGAAACAGCTAGACATTAGGCAATTACAAACTATTGAAAAACTTGCGAAATACGCATATATACTTTTATTTAGAACTCTAGAATTATTATTTTACTTCAAAATGTTATAACAATATTGGTATGTAATTGAACGTTCATATTTAAATTTACTTTGTTTTTTTAAAATTTAAGTTTTTTCTTATTAAGAGTTTATTTCTTTCTTTATGTTTATTTTAAATTTTTTAAGAAAGTTGATCATTTAGAGAGTTAAATATTACTTTTTCACTCATCATTTAATGGAAGTCTAGTAATAATGACAGCATTTCCAGTTTTATGTAAATCTGATAAAATAGATTAATAATTTTGATAATGTTTCTTCTAAATATCGTAAAATCAATTCTTGAATAATTTCGTTCTTTTTTTATTGCCGAAGAAAAAATTTCTAGGTATAAAATCACTATGTTTATTTACTGTCCAAAACGAATTATTATATAAAAAATAAATGTATTTATTTTTGAGAAACTGAATGTTCGCGTTATAGATTTCAAATTGCATTTCTGATTTTTTGTTAATAAATTAATGTTTTTAAAATTGCACATTTAATTTATCTTTAATTAAAATATTTTAATCTTCAGTAAAAATTGTCTTTCTTTCATTATTTTATGTAAACATTTTGCGAACCTTTTACAGTTTATGAATTCAGTTACAAAGTTATGGTCACATGATTTAGAAAATTAATTTTATTATTCTGTGATTACTTATAAAAGTGGTGTACATAATGCATTTTAAGTAAAAGTTTTATGAGCAGAACTGTTTATTTTTTTAGATTTTATGAAAATTATTTCATCTGAAGATAGATCCTTTTATTTGTAATGCAATGCGGCGCTATTCTGCGATTATCAAAGAATTCTTTCAAAATTTTTATTACAGTTACCAATCAAAAATTTAGGAGAATTTTACTGACAATAATCACATCGTGTTGCTTCGTATAATGTGGATTCTCTTTCATGTTGTATGTTTTTATTCATAAAATAGAGAATATAATTTTAATGCTCCTTTATTTTATCAATTGTTTATTTTTATGCGAGATTTAATATTCGTTTTATTCTTTTAAAATAACATTGAATTTGTAAGAATTTTTTAATCTAGCCTTAAAAATTTTAAAAGCAAATGCTTCGATTTTTTAAATGCTTCCCGATTTTGTTAGTTTAGAATACAGAGTAATATAATTTTTATCGTATTTTCCGGAAGAATCGCCGCGCCGTTTGTTTTTAAAAGTTAAATTATGGCATTCTTCCGTTTACGTATTTAAAAAAGTATAAATATCATTTTGGGGCTTGTAAAACGTGTAGGATGCATATGGAAGTCAATGAAATTATCCTTAATTATAACAAGATGCAAATAATCTGAAATTATATCCCTAGGTAAATAGACTGATATCAATAATATGTATGTGACAATCGTGCAGATTTCCATTATTTAGATTTTAATTTTGATCAATAGTGCTTGAACCATGGTTCAGAAAATCTCCTGATTATTCTTATGTACACCATTGTTTAATTATTAACTTTAATCTATATCATGCTAGGTAACTCACGAATATTTCTTTACTTTTTTAAGTGATGAGGTTAACTTTATCGTAAAATCTCTAATTTTTTTTAATCAGTACCAATTTTTTAATTTATTACTGGTGGCTACTTTCTCATAGAGAGAATTTAGGATATAGTACCATTCTTTTCTTCCTGGAATTAATGTATGTATTTTACATACAGTTACAGTTAAAAATACGACTACGCTTCAAATAATGCATCTTTTTATACAATGATTCATTAAATACTTAACCACAACGTAAAAAATCAAAGAGTAGTCAGACTTCAATCTTTCACAATAATAAAACTCTTCATCGCTGGAAAAAAGTGACATTTATCAAGATTTTTGCTCTGAGTAATTTTCTCGGAAAATGATTTTGTTTTAATCATTTATTACTGGTTTTATTATAAAGCATTTGCTGAACATGTCAGTCTGGCAGTTGAATCCACTATTTGCTATAGAAATGACATTTCTTTGGTAGCTTTTTAGACTGCTTTCATTTTTTTCCTATTTATCAGTTTATTTCCCATTCATTTGAAACTGAACAGGTGTGCATTGAATTACCCATTGCTGACAGAAATAACAGCTGAATTTAGTCTTTAGATTGGAAACAAGAGTACGTTTAATTTTAAATCAAATTTAATTCAAAATCGCGTTATATATCAATTGAATAGACTTTACCTCATCCATTAAATATTATTATTACATCTAATTTTTTTAAAAATTCTGTTGAACTGCACTATCAAAAATTCCTCTTACAGCTAATTTTTTTCTTATTACAAAAATGATAAAATTGATTCCTTATGTATGTAATGTTGCTAAATATAATAGGTAGCTTATATATATATTATAAATCATTTTACTGTTCAATTTTAGTCATTTTCTGCCATCAGTAATAAATAATTGAAATGAAATTCTTTTCTGAGATAATTATTCAGAATAAATATGATAAATACCTCTTTTGATGGTTTCTATCTCAATATGGATGAAATGTACAAGAAAGTACTGTTACTATCCGACTCAAATTAATGCTCAAATAAAGCAAAAAATTAAATAATTCCCAACTTTATAGAGATAATTTGCATCTTATTCGTTATTCATTAGTTACAGAACCGAACCTATAACACATTATTGATTAGATCATATTGAACTTAGTATATAATTTTTTGTTTATTTTATCTCTCAGTGCTTTTCACGAGTAAATGTTAATAGCAACAAATTGTGCAATTTTTAAATCTAACTAATGAACTCAGAGTAAGAGAAATTTAATATGAAATTTCATTCGCTATTTATTTGCTTATCGTTTACCGTTAAACTTCTTTAAATTACTTTGAGACTGAATATCTCACTTTCTGCAACTGTTTTCGTAATATAAGATTATTTACTAATTCTAATACTCTTTCTCATTAATAATTTTGCAAATAATCACTTTGATTTTCTTAAAAGGCTTTAAAAATTTCTGCGAAATTCACATGTGTGAGTTCGTTTTAATTGTTATTGTTACTTATGAGACTTGGACTAGCCAAGCTCACTATACCGTTGGCTATGCGAATTTAAAACAGTAGGGTGTGGCTTTTGTTTTGCCAGAGTACTACGAAGGTGAAAGTACGACTTTGCTCTAAGCTCTTCCAATAGATGGCACTACCAGAGGATCGATTCTCTCAATTTTAACATTGATCTGAAGGGGGAGGAAATTTTCTCCAGACCATTGCACCCATGGTAACTGCTCAACGACCGACCACAGGACTTTCTATTTCATAGATTTAACGAGCACTATATCGCATGTACTCGGTGGGTCTTTTACGACATTGGGAATCGAACCCCGCCCTTCCAGACGAAAGGCCGATACCCTAACCATTAGTCACTACGGCCCCTGTTCGTTTTAAAAAATTAGTGCACGTGACACCCGTTATATAAGTAAATTCATCATGTATAATTTTTCAAGTAAAATATAAATTAGTCATTTGATATCCCGATAGTTTCAGAAACTTTGATCAAAAATGAATCGATGTGTTTCCAATAGACACAATTTCGTGGACTTTTTGAATGATCGCTGTCCATAATCTGCTGCTGCTGCTGCTAATGAGCTAGTCTTTATATTCATCAACCCCTCTATTTGTCGTTGCACTTGAAAGAGATCAGTATCCCTTAATATTGTTTTTATTATTTTTTCAGATTAAGTTCACAGTAGTTCAAAAGTAGTAGGAACAAACTCGTCGGAGAGAAATGTCTCAAGTTTGAACTCAGCCAATCTTGAACAAGCATAAACTACAGTTTTTCTATATGCCCGCACGTCAATCGGAATGGCTGCTTTTCTTTTATTTCTTCTCTTTCAACGCATAAATATGACTCATTATCTTCTAAAAGTCCTCTCTGAAGACAAAAGTTGGGAATTTTCAAATGCTTTACAGTAGATTTTTGGTTACTACGCGATTATAAATAATTTTCGGATTCGCTTAGTCTTTCATCCCCAAAAACTTGTATCACTCATCACTAGATATTCTATTTACTTTATTTTAAAACTTTATTTTAAATTTACTTTATTTTAAAATAAGTTACCGACACAACAATTCAGTTAATTGCCAGATGGCTTTAAAATATTATCTTTCAAAAACATAAACGTTTCTATGTTACAATCATTAATAATAATTTGTAAATATGCGAGACACATTTCTCTATATGCGAAGCTGATATACTTCTAATATCGTATCTATTTCTAATTTAAATTTCAAATAATAGTTTCTAAATTTGTAAGTGATTATTAAAAATTTCGCAATTATTATTTAAAGCTATTCATTTTTTTGAAGTCATTGATATGACAAAATTATTTATGAAAAATTTCTATGTTTCCGTTATAAGAATTTTCTGTAACTTGGTAGAAAATGTTTTATTATGTTTCTAACTAGAAGATGACTTAAATTACTGCACTGATATCCGTCTAAATTCAAGTATCTAACTTAGAGTCATGTATATAACGCAAACTAAGAATGTATTATATTTCCAGTTTGCAATTGCTTTAAACTGATGTGAATTCGTGCATCGAGAAATATTTAAGTTGAAATATCTTTGGTTTTTGTAACATTGCGAGATACATTACGTAATGTATGTAAGCCTGCTGTTACTTTAGAAATGTTGCTTATTTTCTGCATTATCTAAGCAAGTCATAAAATCTGCCCTCGATTTAGGTTAATAACGAACAATTGTGCAATTTCTTTTTTTCTGTGTCAGAATAGAAAATGAGACAAGTCATTAATAAGAGTTCTTCAGTTTCATTAGATCACCTCCACCCTGTCAACGAACCAACTGGATGTCGGTTATTTTAAACCAACCGTCGCAATTAACATGACTGGTTTCCTTTTGAAAGGGAAAGTATTGGAAAGTACTTTTTGTTTAAAAAAAACGCAAGTTTTCTTAATGTGATATTTTACTTGCAGGAATTACAGCCTAAAATTTTACTTAAAATTAAGAATACATCTCTAGTTAAAAAAAATGGTATTTATAGAGTTTTTTAATATTTTAAAGTCATGTTTGTTTTTGAAAGTTCATCTGAATTAATGCATGTTTCAAAAATAAAGCACAAAATTAATAAGAATAATTGTGATTTATATCAGATGTTTTTCTGATGATTGAAAATTGTAATCGGAGTAAAACTAGGGATAAATTGTAATCAAAATTCTTTCAAAAATCTTTTAAAAAATTCCGTAGAAAATGTATTTTTTTTAATTGTTTTCAGTTGACATATCTTTTAATACTCTATCAATGCTATTGTTTTATCAGATTAGAGAAATGTATTAAAAATATTACAATTCTTACGGAAATCGTTACGTTTGAAAGTATTTTTTAAAATAGAAAATGTCGAATACTTTCCTCGATATTGTTGAAAATTCAGGTGTCTGAAATTTCTTTTTTCAAATCCATATTACATTTTGTAGTTTGGTATTAAAGAAAATTGTAATAATCATGTTAGATACAGATTGAGTAAATTTTCTGTTGAGACAGTTTAAAATTTGTCCAATGATCTTAGCTAACGTTTTCAGTATATTTTTAAATGATGTTAATAATTTCCATATTTGTTTTACGAAGTCAATTTTAAAATAGATATTCAAATTAAGTTAATGATAAGGACAATAGTTACAACTTATACAGAAGTTAGAATGTTAAAATGTTTTTAAACGTTCGTGGACTAGAGTCTGTGTATTTCGCCTTATAAGGATTAGGAAATTCTGTTAACGTGCATATTTTTACTTAATGGGAAGAAACTTTCTGTATGATGTCCTTGTAACAATTATATGAATAGCTCAATTGTACTAATTCTTTGTGATATTTAAATAAATAGCATGATTATGGTATTGCGAGTGAGAAGTGAGGAAAACGACTAAGAATTTCAATTTAACTCAAATTGAATTCCCTTTTTTTCCTTTCAAGGATTTATAGATCCGGGTTAGTTATAGTCATAAAGTACTCTTGTTTTATTTACAACCCAAAGGGAATTAACGTTTATTAAAAATGTAATTATGTTTAATAAATAAAAAAGATGTATGAAAAAAATTTGAAATTTTTGATAGCTATATTCATATTTATATTTATGGAAGTTCAGTTATAAATGTATATTTGGGATTTGTATTGTTTCGTTATCAGGAGATGTGTGGACGATATTTATTTGAGACGGTTTCACGAAATTCTTTTATTTAGCCAAAGCCCATATATCTTATGCTATGATAAACATCATGTTATCATATTCTTTATCCTTTTAAAAACATTTCCCTTATATGACTTTTATTGTCCACAAAAACTCCAAAGAAATCTATTTGCAATGAATTCATGTAAACCTCATTAGCCTAAATAATACGTAATTTTAAAACTCTTGCGAAATATTTAATTATGTATTTTGAAAGGAATATAGTCATACAACAATCATTCTGCTGTTTAAATCTTTTTTAAGTTAGAATCACATAGTAAAGCTGTGGTGAAAGTTTGTTATTAGACCGCATGAATTAGAACACTAGAAGCACACACACACTTTTCCTAGGATTGATAAAGCTGTCAATTTTTTTTTTTTGAATTCCTGGGTTATTTTTTTAAATATTAGGTTGTTCGGTAAGTTATTTCATTTTTTATAAAAATGAAAAACGTATAGCGAATGAAAATTCAATTGAATTATATATTGTCAATTCTAGTGCAATAACTGTTGCCCTCTTTGTGGTAGTACCATGAATCCACACTCTCAAAATGGTTGCTTTTTACAAGCAAAAAATTGATCCAGGTGCGAAAAACGAAATTACTTTCCGAACAACCCAATAGTATATATATTAATGATATTTACTTTTAATTAATTTATAGTTAAATGAATTAATTCATTTGTGTTTAGATATTTTAAATAACTTTATCTTAAATTTTACAAAAATTTAATTACCTTAATTTTCACATTTAAACTTCTTATTCTGTTAAGAAATTTTGAAATTTTTGTCTGTTTTGTTAAATTTTTGTTGGTAGTTATAGACTGATAATTATTTATGGAAATCAGTTTTAAACCACTATAATATTTATTTAGATTAATTGTTTAAAATTGATAAAAATATTGTTTATGTACGCTTATGGGAAAAAATCTAGAGCAATTATCGAATTCTACTCGTTAAATATTTTATACAGCTTTCGGAACATATATTTATATATATATACTTTAATCATAAATTAACGTAATAATTCATTAAAATGAAAAAGATTTCTTATATTTTCATTTTAACAAAAAAAAATAATAATTGTAAGATAATAACCAATAAAGGAATCTATAATAAAAGTAAATTGCAAACAACTGTTTTAAATTCGGTTATTATATTTTTGCGTTATTATTTAAAACACCATATATTTCCTCTTAAAATCATACAATTAATAATAAAGAAAACAGCACTACTAAAATAATATTTTGTTATGATATGGCTTATTGTTTGTATTTCTGCTTCATGATTTACAATTTCTTACTGTTTATTGTCCAAGTTTCCCTTTGGCAATTTTGCAGTCTGGCTTTGATCTTCTTTCTTGCAACCGACTGCTTCCTGGAAGTAAATTACGATAAAACAAACGGATGTCCGCACTCCGGATAACCAGCTCGTATTTACACTTCGTATATAAATGATGTTTGGTTTTCTCTTTCGGTAGCAGCTGGAGAAGCCGGTTTCGTTTCCATTCAATTTCAGGTAAATTGGTTCTCCATTTTTGTACATTTGGAAAAAAGAAAATAGCGAAAAAAAGTAGGTCGCTTTCGTTCAAAGCACCCTAAGATTTTCAGAATTCTTGTTCAGTGAGATTGATGTAAAAAGAAAAAATATCACCAACTGTGTGTAAAATGGTTTGAATTGGAGCGTACAGTTTTAGTTTTCTATTGTCAGAACCATTTTCATTCTTAGTGTTATCCAAATTTGTTTAGTTAAAGGTGTTATTTATGAGGGGAAAAACTTCAAATTACTTTCTATTAATATTTTTATGCTTTTGTTCGCGAGCAGGTTTTATTGAAAGTAATGAGGCGTTTCTATTCCTTTTAAATGCTTTTTTTAAAATTTATATTATAACATTTAATAGCCTAGAAATTAGAAAAAAAGTTAAAGTTCTTGATTGGATGTAAAATTTGAAAATTATTTAAAATGAAAATATAAAAAAAATTTAAAATTAAAAAAAAATTAACAGTGTAGTAGGGATAACTATTGTGTGTTTGTATATGAGATGGAAACGAAACATATTATCAATACATATTTATTTTATCCAAAACATTTGAACTTTAGCCGTAAAATATCGGTAAATTATGATTCCATTAATTAATAAAAAAGTTAACTCAATAATGATAATATTTTCTTAAAGAATTTTTGCAGTACAATTTAATTTAATAATTTTTGATGACGGTATAGCTGAAATAGTGTTATGACTTAAAAAAAGCGAGAGTTACAGTTACGTTTAAAAATGGATTCATAAATTAAAAACATTTAATTTTATTTTTATTGGGCAAATTTATTTGTCGTGAAAAAATTCATGCTTAAGATTTTGATTTTACATTTTTATTCGCGGCATTATGAATAAAAAAAGAGTTCCGAAGTAAGCAATCTTAAAATTATATTCTATGGAATGTTATGATTTTCTTTTGATAATTTGTAAATGCAATAGTTTTTAGTTGCTCTAATTTAATGATCATTATTTTATCTAACCTCATGTTTTTCCATCTTACTTTTACCCAAAAAATATTACTTCATGAAAAGATTTTTGATTATATTAATGATGAATTTTTTATACTTAAAGATAATTTATTTCAAGATGTTTACATTCACTAAAGATAATATTTTAATCATTCGTTGGTCCTCATTACATTTTTTCATTGAGAGCAAAAAAGCAGTGAACAATTTTGTAATTATTAGAGAAAGCAAATTTCTTTTTTAGCAAAATTGTTTACAAAAAAATTAAAAATCTTAGGTTTAAAATTTTCAGTGTCCGAGGGCCAAACCACTGTCGTAATTCATTCATTCTTACAAATTTATATTAAATTTTTATTATAAAAGGTACATCTTTTAAAACAATATTGATAAACGTTTGATTTCTTAAATATGTAGGGGAAGAGTTCATGTGATATATAAATAATGGGAAGAATTATTTTTTACAATTATTCTCATAGTTAAACCACATCTTGGGAAAATATTAAATAGTTTTTAAATGCGTCAGAAAGCAAATTATATAATTTATATTATTTGTGCCTTACAAACCAAAAATATTTTAGAATTTAATAAATTAATGTTTTATTTAAAACTTTAGTTACCTAAACTTTAGTGTAAAAGTTTGTATAAATTAACCAGTAGTTAAAAAAGTAAAGAAATGAGATAGTAGCTTGTTAAAATAAATATTAAAACTAGGGATAAATTGTAATCAAAATTCTTTCAAAAATCTTTTAAAAAATTCCGTAGAAAATGTATTTTTTTTAATTGTTTTCAGTTGACATATCTTTTAATACTCTGTCAGTGCTATTGTTTTATCAGATTAGAGAAATGTATTAAAAATATTACAATTCTTACGGAAATCGTTACGTTTGAAAGTATTTTTTAAAATAGAAAATGTCGAATACTTTCCTCGATATTGTTGAAAATTCAGGTGTCTGAAATTTCTTTTTTCAAATCCATATTACATTTTGTAGTTTGGTATTAAAGAAAATTGTAATAATCATGTTAGATACAGATTGAGTAAATTTTCTGTTGAGACAGTTTAAAATTTGTCCAATGATCTTAGCTAACGTTTTCAGTATATTTTTAAATGATGTTAATAATTTCCATATTTGTTTTACGAAGTCAATTTTAAAATAGATATTCAAATTAAGTTAATGATAAGGACAATAGTTACAACTTATACAGAAGTTAGAATGTTAAAATGTTTTTAAACGTTCGTGGACTAGAGTCTGTGTATTTCGCCTTATAAGGATTAGGAAATTCTGTTAACGTGCATATTTTTACTTAATGGGAAGAAACTTTCTGTATGATGTCCTTGTAACAATTATATGAATAGCTCAATTGTACTAATTCTTTGTGATATTTAAATAAATAGCATGATTATGGTATTGCGAGTGAGAAGTGAGGAAAACGACTAAGAATTTCAATTTAACTCAAATTGAATTCCCTTTTTTTCCTTTCAAGGATTTATAGATCCGGGTTAGTTATAGTCATAAAGTACTCTTGTTTTATTTACAACCCAAAGGGAATTAACGTTTATTAAAAATGTAATTATGTTTAATAAATAAAAAAGATGTATGAAAAAAATTTGAAATTTTTGATAGCTATATTCATATTTATATTTATGGAAGTTCAGTTATAAATGTATATTTGGGATTTGTATTGCTTCGTTATCAGGAGATGTGTGGACGATATTTATTTGAGACGGTTTCACGAAATTCTTTTATTTAGCCAAAGCCCATATATCTTATGCTATGATAAACATCATGTTATCATATTCTTTATCCTTTTAAAAACATTTCCCTTATATGACTTTTATTGTCCACAAAAACTCCAAAGAAATCTATTTGCAATGAATTCATGTAAACCTCATTAGCCTAAATAATACGTAATTTTAAAACTCTTGCGAAATATTTAATTATGTATTTTGAAAGGAATATAGTCATACAACAATCATTCTGCTGTTTAAATCTTTTTTAAGTTAGAATCACATAGTAAAGCTGTGGTGAAAGTTTGTTATTAGACCGCATGAATTAGAACACTAGAAGCACACACACACTTTTCCTAGGATTGATAAAGCTGTCAATTTTTTTTTTTTGAATTCCTGGGTTATTTGCTTAGGTTTGAATTCCTTTTAATGAAATCCATATTGTTAACTATAGATTATATAGTAAATATTTTTGGTGAGAAAACTGAGATGGTGTCTTATTTTTCAGCTCTCAGATTATATGAAAACTTAACTATCATATTATTATTTTTATTATATGATATATATTTCGCAAATAGCAAACTTTTCCATAGTTTCAGTTTTCGAAAAATTATTTTCATAAATATAGGATGTAATTATTTTTTATTGGAATAAAATAAGAAATTAATAAAAGTAGAATAAAAACTCGGCTTGATTTTTAAAATTTCAGCATAATCATGTTTCTTTAGTGACGTCAGTGATCCCAAAATTTTACGGAAGATTTTTTAATTAGTTTTATATAATATTATATAGAAACTTACATATACATTCAATACTTTCTTTTGAATTGGATTATTTTTGGAACAAAAATTGTTTCGGATAAATTTATTGTACACACATACGTATCTAAAAGTATTATTGATTTATTTTGAAATAAATTTACTATTTATACATTTAAAAGTATCTTATGGATTTGTAAGAAAGTACACTAATATAAATTTGAATTCTCATTAAACAATAAATGTATTTTTGAAAATTTAATACCGTCTGTCTCTGATCTGGTTTTCTTAGTATTCTAAGGAAATTCCATCTGCTTTTAGAGTACGCATAAAAAGTTGCTGGAATGTTGCTTATGTGACATTTTCTAATTAAAAGAATTTTTGTTAACAGAAAGAAAGATGAGGAACCAAAAAAGTGAAACAAATTAACTGGTGACAGAAAAAGTTTCTTCTTCTTCCAAGTCTTTATCGCATGAATAAATCGACTGTGTGAGAGATGGTTGTGGAAACACCTTAGTGAAGAAAAAAATTTCGGAACAAAGACTATTTGTTGAAAAATTACAAAGATAAATGTTTGTAATAGATGTCTGAGCTATCTGCTTGTGAATATTATAATAGACCTATTTAAGTATTTTATAATGCTAATCTGCTATATGGAAACTGATCCTGTTTTGGGTTAGTAATGAAAAGTGTTTAAAAATGGGATTTTTGAAGAAAAGAATAAAATCTACTTGATAAAATTTACCTTTACAATTCGCTCGTTTATGCTACAATATTATATCTAGGGGAAATTTATGTGGAATGAATTGTGTCACTGAATTTTTCTTGTATTATAGCAGAAAACTGTAATCGAAAATAATTCCAAAAGGGGAATTCAGAAATAAAATCTGTGTTCCATGTCAAGAAATAATATGTTTGATTCCTTTTATTAAAATAAATGCGTGATTCTGTTTTATATTAGTTTTCTTGCCATAAGATTGTACTTTATTACTAATTTTACAAAATTAAATAATTAAAATTTTTTTAGTCACTTTTCAGATATTGTATTTTGAAATATTTTACTCTTACGTAAATTTTGAATAAGTTAAGCTTCAAAGTTATAGAATAAAGAATTGTTTTTCGAAAAAATCTAGTTTTTCAGGCTTTTCAAATCGGAAAATTCTTTCTGTTCAGCCGTATACATTCAAATCGCTATATCAAGAAAAAAGAGTTTTTAACAAATATTTCTGTTGATTGATAACACACTGTTCATCAGCAAATAATCAAGAACAGGAGGCAAGTCAATTTTATAACTCTATTTATTTAATATAAAATATGACCATTATGAGTTGATATAGGGGCACATACAATTTAACACGATATTAAGAAAATATCATCTCTTTTGATAGGTATCTCAAGTGAAATCAATTTCTAAACGAATATTTTTTCTTTGTAGAGGGAATGGTATCTCAATTATCCATGTAAACAATCGAAATTGGGTGCAGCACCTTTGCGAAAGTAAACCATTGATATTCGAAGTGTGATGTTTGAAGAATAAGTCAGAAAATGTATAAATTAGTTCTAGATAGATTTTGCTCGTCATAACGGACATTATATGATGAGCCACATGCATCTTAGATTTGCTATCTGAAAACCAGTGTTTTGGAGGTTTTTGGTGCTATGTATTAGACGGCGTAACGAGATGTACATTCATTAAGCATTTTTAATACCTATTGCATATTATTGCTTTGCGGAATGACTATTTTTTACATGTCACAATGTTTTTTAGGAGTCGTATTTACCTGTCGCCAGAGAAGAAATATTGAAAACTCCGAAGCGCTGACACCAACAGAGATACATCCAAAAAGCAGAAACGTTATTTTCAATTCTTATTTTTTAAGCATATTTAATAGAGCCTAGGATCTTTGATTCCGAAATGTGCTATCCTACTAGTAGGTTCAGATTTACTTGATTGGTTTCGCAACTATATCAACATAATGTTAAACTGTTAATATACCAAAATGAGGGTTCAAATTATTTTTCTGTTCTATATATAATCTTTAACATTAGATTTTCTAAAATAATGCTAATATTGTCTTCTGAAGACTTTTTGGATGGGGTTGATAATGTTTTGCTCAACCATATCAACATTATGATGAAGTTTCTATGTACCAAGACTGATATCTGTACGACTCCGTTTATCTCAGGCAATGTGTATATGTGTGCTTCCCACATCTCTGTTCTATTCTGAGGGCTTATATGGCTTTCTCTCTGAATATGCTGACTTTTTCTGGATAAATTTCCGACTATCCTTGCGTTCAAGATAGAATTGAGACTGAAGTGGGTGATAGTACTCCATCATATCTTTCGTTGGTTGTACACAATACAGTTTTTCCGCCTTGGGTATTTTGGAAACAGTGTAACATTTGCTACTGTATGTGTGACTCAGACTAATATCATATAAGCTATTTTCTTTAATCCGGTGTTTGGCTTCACTTACATCACAATAAAGCTCACGATGTGCTAATCTTCTAATTCGACTAAACAGATATGTATATCTGTACATATTTGGCTGCCAATGAGTTCATGACAGCCACCTGAATACGTATCGTTGAACGTTATTAACATTTGAACTTAAATACAAAATGATTTGGTAAAATGATAAACTAACGTCTCTATATTAAAAAATTCTGCCTTTCTCATTGACCAACAAAAGTTGATAAGCGACAAATTATTGAATTTGAAAGTTGCTTAGCAGAAATTAAACTTGAACTCTTTTATTACTCATCAAAACTACAATAAATCAAGTTCTTTTATGCCATTTAAAATCATTTCATAACTCGCATCAGGATTCAGCATATTTAATTATGGTATCTTAACTACACTATAAATTTTCAAATTTGCTTATAGGCTTTTCTTGGTAGTTTAATTTTAATTTTGAGTGTATAACGGATAAATATACTCGAGATTTCAATAGGGAAAGATCCTTCATATTTGTTTTAGCCCTTTTTATATCTAAGAATTTAATGTTTTGGCTTCCAGATCAGCATTATATGTTCTCTTGTGGTAGATAGTTTCACTGTTACAGAACATTTTATGACATTTAAAAATCTGCTCCATGTTATCACACGAGAAGTCTTTCGTAGTTAGTGGTCCCTATTTACGTATTACAAGGGAAAAATCTAGAAAATTCTCAAATTTTCAGTCAGACGAACGTGTGTATGTAGAAACCAATAACGGAAATTCATTTTCGTTGTTAAAACGGTGAGCATATTTTGTTTATGGCTCTCCTTAAACTGTAAATTCCGATCGCATTACTTTTCGAATGCAAAATGTTAATCCCACGTTTATTCTAGTACGCAATAAACGGAATCATCATTTTTATTGAGAAGTAACAAATCTGAGTTGTGTGACACTTATAAGACATTTCCAATAGTAACTTTTATTCATGTTTTAATTTTTAACTATTTAAAAATTACACAAAGTGAAACAATTTAAACATTTTTCTCAAATAATAATATTTAAGAAAAATGTTGAATTTAATTCAATTTGCGTAAATTTTTGTTTAGCGTTATAATAATAACTGTTTGGTATTTCGATACGATTGTCTCCAGAATTTAAATATTAAAAACTTACCTTAAAGCAAGGGATTATCACAACTATTTTTAATACTCATCCCGTATTTTATTTGAAATTTTTTTATAGATTGATAGTTGACTAAATTCACATCATAAAGAAGAGATTTCTTAAAATTTAGAGCACATATCTATAAAAATTCCAAAAAATATGCGTGAAGCAAAAATGCAACATCCATAATTTGTATTTCAGTTGTAACTACTATGTCACTACTAACACATGTGAAAGTTGTTATGCACAGGGATAAAAGCAGAATGCGATACAGAAAATTAATCTTTGATTTGTTAGTTGCAAGGTTATTATAATGCTTTCCTTTATATATAAACAAATTTAAGTTATATTGTTATTAAATTAATTTAAGTATATATTGTTATTAAACATTTAAAGATACAACGGTTAGAGCTCGTAACTGTATTCTAAAAACATAGATATATATCAACTTTGTTCAAGGTAGTAATTAAATATATTATGTAAGGAATTGCAATTTTTTTATCTTCACAGACATTGTTTAACATAATTTTGTTTCATTTTTAATTTATTACGTGGGCAACATTTATTTTATTTATGAATGTTTCCTAAGAGACTGCATGTATTCTAGTTTCTTAGAACCACATCAATTATTTTTATTAATGTAAGAAAAGAAAACCATTCCTATCAATAAATAGAAATGTTGATTAATTTTGCATTAAGTAGAATTTTTTTTAATAAAAATGAAAATATTAATATATTTGAAATTTATTTCATTATCTTTAAAACTACTGAAAGAATCTTTCAATTTTAATTAAAACATTTTAATTAATGTATTTTTCTTTGTATATTAAATATTTTTATTGATATTAGTTTGCATGCTGTTATTTTATGATTCTGTAAATAAATAATTTATGATTTATAGATATAAAAAATTATTGCAATAATATGAAATTTTTCTTAAATCTTCTATTACTGTTTTCTAATAATAAAATTTTTTCTATATTTTTTTGGGTTTCAGAATGAGGAGCATTGCTTTTCTATCGATAAAAATGCTTAATTTTTTTTAACGAATTCAATGGTTTGGTTATTTTTGATTTCTAATATTTTAATATCTAGTTTATGAAGAATGTTTAACATTTTTTCTCAATTAAAATTTTATCTCACAAATATGAAAATGTGGTTACGTTAATTTTTAATTATTTCTCTAAAGAGAATATATATATACGTATAATTTTCTGCAACTAAGATATAAAAAGAACAATTTTTTCGCTTTCAGAACTGAATCATAATATAATATAATGTAATAAAAATGTAAGTTTTTATGAGTTTTCTTTTATATTTAATCTCTTTTTAATATCCTAACTGCCCCATTCCACATCATATAACCATAGATTCAGTCTTGTTCTTAATCAAAAGATCGTCTCTTCTGTGTGGATATAAAAAAATTGAGCCGACAGTCATAATTCACAATTAAACGTTGGCGACGTCTGACACTCAGACTGCCACAATCGCTTTATCCTGTCCATTACTCTGTTAGCAGTCAAAACACATTTCAAGGAACGATAGAGGCTCTAGAAAGGTGCATTACCCTACTTCTCTTCAAACTCACCTCAAGTCGGCGAATCTGTAATCTTGGCATTCTCTTTTAGTGCTTGTAATGTATTTGTTTTCATGAGGCAAAAGCTGAACACTAATGAATTAATTTGGAATCAGGTATTCAAAAATATTTAATTGTTGAATTCGGAATTTTATATATCGTAAATCATAATATGAAATAAGTGAGCACAAATTATATTGCATTGTATGATATATGATCCTTGAATTAAATTTAATTCGAGGGTAATTTAAAATCCCATGTGTTCAATTCTCGTTTGGAATTTAAGTATTTAAAAATGCTGGGAAGATTTATTAAGGTTATATGTAGATATTTTTCATCGTATTATTTTAACTATTACCAAATTCTCTAATATTTTATCAATCATTGCTTTTGAGTCTTACAGCGCAAATTATTACCTTGAATATATGTATACCTAAAAATCTCATTTTCGATAATTTTGAAGAAAACTACGCTTTTAATAAATTAAAGAATAACATTCAAGTACTCGAGTTCTAGTTGTTAATCTTTTTATTATGAACGTAAAAATGCATTAAAATATTTTCAATACAAAATGAAATAATTGAAAATGTAGTAAAGAGTATTTTGAGCGGCAAATTTAGTTCTCATAAAACGAAAAATTTCAATGAATAAATGTATTTATGAGTATTTTTTAGAAAAAATTTGATTACTTATTTTTTGAGCAAAGGTCACAATTTGAAACAGTTTTTATTAATCATAAGTTTTTATCGATGACAGGTTTTGGCTCTGCCTGACTCATTCAAGAAATATGCAATACCGGTCTATCGGAGGTGACCATCGACCAAGAATTGCGTGAGGTTTCACTGCTTAACACGTTCCCCATCTGCCTTTCTACTCCCGGGCATGCCTCCTGGATTTTGATCTTTATTTGTGACGTCACATGCCACATTTTGTGAGTCACTCGTCATAGTTTTTCCAGCGGTTGTTTTATAACGTTACGGGACGGCCTTGCGTCCGGGAGGATTGCGACCTTAGTTTTGAAAAGAAAAACAGCGATAATTTCCCCGCAAATGTTCTTGTTTTTTCTTTAACGACTCATTTCTACTTCCGTTCTGTATTTCGCACATCTTTTGATTATTGTGGTCACTGATCGTTATTCGAGACAAAGAAATCTCGGATTCTGGATTGATATCGAATGTTTTTTCAATCATTATTTATCCCATCTGACTCAATAAGATTTCTATATTTGTTGTTCCGAGTATGTTTACTTGCAGAGCATATACTTAACTCTTGTTACGCATCAAAACTATTGTAATTAGAATTCGGAGGATGTTTAGTCTAGTAACTCTGTGCGTATCTCCTTGTATTATCAACGTAACTCAGAATCATTTAATCACATCAAAGAATGAAGTATGAACTTGTGAGTATAATTTCTGGCGTTTCTTTTCTTGAATTTTTATTTTAAACTTCATGTAATAAATCATTTGTTTAAAATTCATAATTGAACGCTTAATATTTTCCTTGTTATATATTTCCTTTGCATAAATTTATTTTGCAGATTATAGCTTATAAAATATATCTATTAATGGTTGAATATAAATATTTATCTTGTACTAACTTTTAGTTTTCATCCCATTCTAAGAGAGAGAGAGAGAGAGAGAGATGAATAAATAAATAAAAATAAAATAATTTTTAATAACATTTTTTTGCAGAATTAAAGTTATTTTATTCATGTATGTATTTTACAATTGGAATTGTTTAATTTTATCGTTCAATTTATTCTGTATTATTAACTTTTGTATTAGGTTAATATATATCTTGATAAATTTTTAAAATAATATTGTTATGTTAAATCAGAAAAAATTATAATTATTAAATAATAGAAAAATGTGTAATTTTTAATTATATGTAACTTTAAAAAATATTGCGTATATTTATGCCATTATCTATCTGTTGTAATTTTTTAATGTAAAACGCCCAAAAAAAGGAAATTCAAAAAACTAGTTTGGTGTTCCATATATTCTTGAATCCATATATTAATATAGGATATTTTATTTTGCTTTATGATTTAAAAAACATTTTTCTCATTAATTTTTTTTGTAGAATAATCAACATAGGAAATTTTATAGACAAATTAACTGTGACTTATTTTATGCGAAGCTTGTTATAAGCGAAATGCTGTTGATATTTGTGCAAACACTATACTACAGATTAATTTGCCTAATGAATTTGAAACAAAATATTGAAACTGTTACTTCATTTGATTGTTTATAAAAAATTTTGATTTCATTATGCAAAATTAATCTAAAAATTAGGAAAAATGACCGATAAAGAAAGCTATGAATTGATTAGATATCACAAATTCTAATCACAATCAAATTGTTAAATTACACTTCTCTTCCATTTGCTCTTTTTTCAGACTACGTATTGTCAAAGTATTAGTTTAAAATTTGTATTGTTTGTTTGAATTGTATTGAATAAAAGTGTAGGATAGAATTAACACAAACAATAGAATTACAGAACATTATTTCATTATTTTTTTGTAGACGTCAAATAAGGAAGCAATTTCATAAATTTTCTTCCTATATTAGTGTATTATGCGTCTGTGTATATTAATCTTCCGTAAAAAGATAAGCTCAGATTTCATTTATTTGTGATGAAGAATGACAGGGAAAGGACATAAACTGCAACGAGTGACTCATAGCTGGCGGTTAGTAGCGCGCTGTTAAACACGTGTCCCTTGCACTAAAAGAAAAATGACAGATGTTAAAGTCCCTTGTCTTTTCTGTATGTTTTGAATTACTGCCGCGCTCTTATGCAACGAAAGGATGAAAAATAGGTGTCCATCTCTTTAAATACTAAAAGAGAAATGCTGATTTTGTTACAGTTGAACACAGAAATTACTTGTTCTCATGGATTTTTAACCTGCTTTTTAGAAGGTGCACTGACCGTTATTTGATGCCTAGTTTTTACCTATTGCTGCATTCGATATTGGGCTTAAACATATTTCAAGGAGTTATACTAAATACTTCTAAATGAACTAAATCAAAGTTTTTTGTATAGTATAGATAATTACATAGGCTTATATATATCAAAAATCTTAGCTCATTCAGAGGAACAAATTAAAATTATTTCTGAGTTTAGATTCAAAACTTGGTGCTTACTTATTTTTCTGTTAAAATTATTTAAAGAAGGAATTGTAATTGACAAATGCTTATAAGAGTACCTAAGTGTAAGTCCATTCCCCCATTAAATTTCTATGCTACAAATTTATTTCGCAAATAATTTCTAAATATTATTTAATAAATACTCGTTTTTTTAATATTAAGTTTTCTGAATTGATTTTTCAATCATTATTATTTAATTTAATTTTATTATTATTTTTTGCTTAAAAATAAGTTATACAAACTAAAGGAGTTAAATAATTGATTATTACTTTATCGCCTTATATTATTATAGTTTGAATTGATATACTGTGTACAGAAAAAGTTAGTATAAATTTAAAATGGCTTGCTATCAAATCGATATTTTAAAAATAAAAATTTGGAAGCTAGTTTTAATAGAAGATTTTCTGCCTGTTTAAAGGTGAATAATAAAATATGCACGTATGAAAGTTTATTTATTCATCATTGTTCCCAAGTTAAAAACTTACGAGCTTCTTACTTTGTTTGCTACATAATATTTTACAGTCTTTTGTATTTTTAAGTTATAATTTATTTATGCTGCCAGTTTAAAAGGTATATGAGTTTCTAAAACTTTATTCGATATATCAGAAATGTTATCCTAGATTGAATGAAATATATATTGTTATAACCATTGTGAAACCCATACTCAAAAATTTCAAATCGCAATGGCAATTTCTGTAAAAATATGGAAAAAATTACCCGTATCTGTTTTATTCATATTTAGTGAAATTATATTCTGTATTATATGTTCACTATGGGATCATCATTAGTAGATTTATATTTTAAAGGAACATTTTCTGAAAACATTTCTGAGACAATTATTTTTCAAATTTGCATTAATTAGGCTATACATTTTTACTGCATATTTGTATGATAAAATTAATACGTTTACTGTATTTACATACATATTTAATTACTAATTAAATAATTTGATTGAATTATGGCACCAATAAAATGAATATAATTGCTTCAAAAATATTTGCCAAATATATTTGTGAATTTTTATTTTCTGTATATAGTTAAGTTTCTATAAATTTTCATAAATTAAATTTTTGTTTGTTTTATGTTTTGCTTAATTAAATTGTGTTCCTTACATATGAAATTAAAGATTGGAAAATTTGATTTTGAAACTAAAGATTATGTGGAATTAATAGCATAAATTACAAAGTTATAATTTAACTTGATTAAATGAAAAAATAATTTCTAAAAATAAAAAAAATATACCTGAAAGTTATTCACCTATATCTAATTTTTTCTATTAAAATTTTTTAAAGTTACGGAAACAAATTTATTTTAATGTTGTTTTTATAACGCACGAAATAATAATTTCTCTATTATGGAGTTTATAATGTAACCACTTGAAAGCTATTCTTTTATTTGGTAATTCGTAATTATGTATAGTTAATGCTTATATTTTTTATTGATTATGAACTCATGTATATTTCATATAATAGCACTTAATTGTTCTTTAATTTCTGATACTTTAAAATGGCGGCTTTAGTTGGAGTCTATGATGAAATTAAACTACTATTTTGGAAGTGTCACAATTGTTCATGTCTCACAATTTTGCTTCGGCCATTTAAAATGATTACTTCAAGGTTGATTCTTTGGAAGTGTCACATGATAACTTGCTCAATGGAATTTAAGTGAAAGGGTTCACGTTTTGTGGGAAGCCCTGTCTTGCCTCTAAGGTCAGCTTTGTTATAAATTTACTTTTGTGCTTGCCGGGGAACTTGTTTTTTTCCTAGCATTCACAATTTCATTTTCTTAGGTTTCAAGTACAATCTATCCTTTTCTACTTTTGAAAATTATTCGAGAGCTAACTATGTGAAACGAATTATTGGGGTATTTAATGAAGTTCCAGAATGAAAAAATAGTTTTAAATCTCTGGGTTAGAAAGAAGTTATTTTTATGCATAGTTAATCTGCATTAGTGCATGAACTCAAAATTCAATGCGCTGTCGTTTAGCATAACGCTAAAAGCTTATGCATTTACGATATAATATTTTATGAGAATATGCTGAATACTTTCTGGAGTTCAAAGTATATTCACCATTAAAATTACCGCAAATTATTGCAAATTAATTGCCTGTATCGTAATTGTATGTTAATACTTACAAATTCTGTATACTGAAAGATATGATCAAATATCTGTTTTAAAAAATTAAAGAAAATTTAATTATATGATTTGAAATCCCATTTAGTAGGAAATAGTCTTTGGTGCAAGTTTTTAACTATTAAATAAACTCTTAGGAAATCAATGTTCATTAACGTAAGCTAGGGTGGAAATAAAATATTTCAGATTCCTGTAAGGAATTCTTTATAATTTATTACAGAATTTTGTATTTTTTTATTTTTTAAAATTTTTTTTATTGTTCGAAAATTAACTTATCTTGTGATTGGTTCATATTAAGGAATTGAAATATTTTTTATTAAATTCTAAATTCTAATTCTCTTTTTCTATTCAAAGTACCTGAAAACTATCAGTTCTATAAATTTTATTAAGCTTCTGATCAAAAAAATATATATGTTCTATGAATAAAGCTCAAAAATGGTCTTAAAGAAACAGTTAAATTTGAAAAATGTGGACCTTTTCCATTTTATAGTAAACATTTTTGATTCCTAATAAATATTGAGTTTTTTTTTTAGCCATGTTTTCTATTTTTTTTATAAGACACTATCGATTTTTAAATAGAACACTTCAAACATCATTATTACATTTCTAAAACTTTTTTGTAACTAATAAAATTTTAATCTTTATCATATGAATCGAAGAATATCCTAACTCAATCTGATTCTTATTTTTTATTAAAAGTTTTATCCTTCTCTAATTTTCTTTTGTTTTTTCAAATATATTAAAAGTTTTTATTGTGTGAAATATAAATTTCATCGTGTATTTATTGTTAAATACCATTATATTTTATATACATAACTAAAATGTTTTTCTGTTTATCATTGTCTTTTATTAATGGTATGACATACTTTTGTTTCACACACCCGTCATATCAATTATGAATAATTAGAATGATGAAATAATCCAATTATATGCTTTATAAGTAGTTCCTCACGCTATCATACTTATTTCTCATTTGGATTTATTTATTGATCAAGCAGATGCTTTTAGAATATGTTTAACAGCAAAATACTCTGATTGTAAATTATCTCTTTTAAAGATAATTTATTATTAAATATTAGAAGATGACTCGTGGATCAAATCCCACACTTCAAAATGTAATGTTTCCTTATTTAGAAATTTAAGAAAGTTATTTGGAAATTGAAAAAAAAAGATCAATATAAATATATTTGCGCAAAAATTATTATGCAAAAATGAAGAGGTAATATAAATGAATTACGCATTTTAAATGTAGCGGAAATATTAAAAATAAATAAAAAATAAGGGAATTATTTAACTCTTAAATTTTAAACAAAAATTCCTCTAGTTACTCACAATGATTGCGTAAGTTTTTTAAATACTCATTGTATCTATTTCTTTGTGAGATATTTATTTTGCTTGAAAATCAAACTTTCCTTTTTATTAATTATTATGTAATAGAAGCAAAATCATCTTCCATCGAGTGATTCAGTATTAAGACTATTCAGTTCAATTTAGATAAATCTTAGTAATTTATTAAGTATGAAATATTAATCAGTATTATTAAGCAAATTTTAGTTGATTAATTACATTACTATCAACTGATATTATTGTTTGTAATGTTATTGTAACTAAAAACTTTTTATTTGTACTGCAGATTTTTTTAAATATTAGGTTCGAAAAGTTATTTCATTTTTTATAAAAATGAAAAACGTATAGCGAATGAAAATTCAATTGAATTATATATTGTCAATTCTAGTGCAATAACTGTTGCCCTCTTTGAGGTAGTACCATGAATCCACACTCTCAAAATGGTTGCTTTTTACAAGCAAAAAATTGATCCAGGTGCGAAAAACGAAATTACTTTCCGAACAACCCAATAGTATATATATTAATGATATTTACTTTTAATTAATTTATAGTTAAATGAATTAATTCATTTGTGTTTAGATATTTTAAATAACTTTATCTTAAATTTTACAAAAATTTAATTACCTTAATTTTCACATTTAAACTTCTTATTCTGTTAAGAAATTTTGAAATTTTTGTCTGTTTTGTTAAATTTTTGTTGGTAGTTATAGACTGATAATTATTTATGGAAATCAGTTTTAAACCACTATAATATTTATTTAGATTAATTGTTTAAAATTGATAAAAATATTGTTTATGTACGCTTATGGGAAAAAATCTAGAGCAATTATCGAATTCTACTCGTTAAATATTTTATACAGCTTTCGGAACATATATTTATATATATATACTTTAATCATAAATTAACGTAATAATTCATTAAAATGAAAAAGATTTCTTATATTTTCATTTTAACAAAAAAAATAATAATAATAATAATTGAAGATAATAACCAATAAAGGAATCTATAATAAAAGTAAATTGCAAACAACTGTTTTAAATTCGGTTATTATATTTTTGCGTTATTATTTAAAACATCATTTATTTCCTCTTAAATTCATACAATTAATAATAATAAAAAAACAGCACTACTAAAATAATATTTTGTTATGCCATATGGCTTATTGTTTGTATTTCTGCTTCATGATTTACAATTTCTTACTGTTTTTTGTCCAAGTTTCCCGTATGGCAATTTTGCAGTCTGGCTTTGATCTTCTTTCTTGCAACCGACTGCTTCCTGGAAGTAAATTACGATAAAACAAACGGATGTCCGCACTCCGGATAACCAGCTCGTATTTACACTTCGTATATAAATGATGTTTGGTTTTCTCTTTCGGTAGCAGCTGGAGAAGCCGGTTTCGTTTCCATTCAATTTCAGGTAAATTGGTTCTCCATTTTTGTACATTCGGAAAAAAGAAAGAAAATAGCGAAAAAAAGTAGGTCGCTTTCGTTCAAAGCACCCTAAGATTTTCAGAATTCTTGTTCAGTGAGATTGATGTAAAAAGAAAAAATATCACCAACTGTGTGTAAAATGGTTTGAATTAGAGCGTACAGTTTTAGTTTTCTATTGTCAGAACCATTTTCATTCTTAGTGTTATCCAAATTTGTTTAGTTTAAGGTGTTATTTATGAGGGGGAAAAACTTCAAATTACTTTCTATTAATATTTTATGCTTTTATTCGCGAGCAGGTTTTATTGAAAGTAATGAGGCATTTCTATTCCTTTTAAATGCTTTTTTTTAAAAAAATTATATTATGACATTTAATAGCCTAGAAATTAGAAAAAAAAAAGTTAAAGTTCTTGATTGGATGTAAAATTTAAAAATTATTTAAAATGAAAACATAAAAAAAATTTAAAATTAAAAAAAAAATTAACAATGCAGTAGGGATAACTATTGTGTGTTTGTATATGAGATGGAAACGAAACATATTATCAATACGTATTTATTTTATCCAAAACATTTGAACTTTAGCCATAAAATATCGGTAAATTATGATTCCATTAATTAATAAAAAAGTTAACTCAATAATGATAATATTTTCTTAAAGAATTTTTGCAGTACAATTTAATTTAATAATTTTTGATGATGGTATAGCTGAAATAGTGTTATGAGTTAAAAAAGCGAGTTACAGTTACGTTTAAAAATGGATTCATAAATTAAAAACATTTAATTTTATTTTTATTGGGCAAATTTATTTGTCGTGAAAAAATTCATGCTAAAGATTTTGATTTTATATTTTTATTCAAAGGCATTATGAATAAAAAAAGAGTTCCGAAGTAAGCAATCTTAAAATTATATTCTATGGAATGTTATGATTTTCTTTTTGATAACTTGTTAAATGCAATAGTTTTTAGTTGCTCTAATTTAATGATCATTATTTTATCTAACCTCATGTTTTTCCATCTTACTTTTACCCAAAAAATATTACTTCATGAAAAGATTTTTGATTATATTAATGATGAATTTTTTATACTTAAAGATAATTTATTTCAAGATGTTTACATTCACTAGAGATAATATTTTAATCATTCGTTGGTCCTCATTACATTTTTTCATTGAGAGCAAAAAAGCAGCGAACAATTTTGTAATTATTAGAGAAAGCAAATTTCTTTTTAGCAAAACTGTTTACGAAAAAATTAAAAATCTTAGGTTTAAAATTTTCAGAGTCCAAGGGCTAAACCACTGTCGTAATTCATTCATTCTTACAAATTTATATTAAATTTTTATTATAAAAGGTACATCTTTTAAAACAATATTGATAAACGTTTGATTTCTTAAATATGTAATGGAAGACTTCATGTGATATATAAATAATGGGAAGAATTATTTGTTACAAATATTCTCATAGTTAAACCACATCTTGGGAAAATATTAAATAGTTTTTAAATGCGTCAGAAAGCAAATTATATAATTCATTTTATTTGTGCCTTACAAACCAAAAATATTTTAGTATTTAATAAATTAATGTTTTATTTAAAACTTTAGTTACCTAAACTTTAGTGTAAAAGTTTGTATAAACTAACCAGTAGTTAAAAAAGTAAAGAAATGAGATAGTAGCTTGTTAAAATAAATATTAAAAATTTTTTTCGTGCATTACTTTTGTGAAAGTTTGATATTATATTAATATTTATTTTATAAAGACTATATATTCTAACGTTACTTTTATCATTAAATCTGTAATTTTTTGGCAAATTTTTTATAGTAAATTTTTAATTCTAAATTTCTTTAAAGTATCGTTAAGCTATTGCAATTGCTGAATAAGTTTTCAGTTTTGTAAATTCGTAATCCGTTTGTATTCATTTCTCAGAATATGTATAAACTAATGGATCTTAGAGGAAAAAATGTGTCATAAATTTCATAATTTCTTTCTACAAATTCAAATTTATTATATAAATCATACTTATATCATTTGAATTATAAATTAATTATTTAAAAATATTATTGCATACGTTACAGTTAATCTACAAAAAAGGATAACAATTTTATGTATTGGAATTAAAATGTATAAATGTATATATATGTTATATAATTATAAGCCCCTGTATTAATTATGTAATCTTTTGGCTGTAATTATGACTAGCATTTATAGAGCTGGTTATAATAAATCATGGTTATTATGTTGCAAGAATGTTCACGAATATTGAAAGAAACATATTTTAATTTGAATTTGTGCAATTATAAAGTAATTGACGCTGTGTATTTTATGTATCAAAATAAAATTTTGATACATTGAGTCAATTACTTCATAAAATATAATTAATCAGGTATTACATTTTATAATATTCATATTTATACTACTTTTTAAATGGAATTAATGTTAAACTGAGTTGTAAATAAATGTTGGTGATAAAATTATTTTAACTGTGTTTGATAAAACTAACGGGGATATCTTTTGTTGACAAATCGCTACAAACAAATGAAAAAGTATTTATTTAAGATAAGATCTTATTTTAAAATATTTTTTTCTATAGAATCTTAGAATATATTAAACTGATACTTTAATATTTTTTGTCCTTTCTTTGAATTTTTCTCTAATTTTTACAATAGTAAATACAATGTAACTTATAAAGATTTGTGTAAAAATTCGTATATAAAAATATTTAATTCAGAAATTTTCAAATCACAATTCAATTTTTTATATTTCCGCTTATAAGTATTTATTTTCCTTCTTCCTGTTGAAACACATGTTAAATTTTGTACACATTAAATAACAAAAAATGAAACACATAAAAAAGTTTAAACTAACAATTAAAATTACTTGTTAGTTTAAACTTAACAAAATAAGACAAAAAATAACTATGTTATATCTTAATTTAAAAAAATGTATTGCACAAAGCTCAAAATTTTAATTCGCATTAATTTCATTCTTTAAATTTAAATGTAGGATTATTAAATGCAAGAAGATTCCAAATACTTCACCCTTTATTAATACTTTTAATTTTTAAAAAGTTATATACTTTTTTAAAGTTTCTAAAAAGTTACGTATTTTGCTATAATAACTCAAGTTTATATTTGTAATTATATAGTTAGAATGTTAATATGCATTTGTTAGTGCTCTTACATAATCTGATATAAATTAAAATTTAGTTGAGATTTAATTTAGAGTGCTTTGCATTTTATGAGTTTTTAGTTTATTAAGGTTTAATCTAATTGATTCAAGAGAAATTTATGTGATCCAATATTTTTATATTTAAAAGACATTAAAATGTAATAAATAATATGATTGTGTTTATTCGAATATGATCTTATTATCCGGCTAAAATTGGCAGTTTTTTTGAAATAATTTTAGATTAAATGAAATGAAATATTTATTCTGTAGTAACTGATCCTGGAACTGTAAAATTCCAGTGAAAGAGACTAGTATTTTTTTTTCCTTATTTGAACCCTTATTGAAAAGATACGTCGACAAAATGAAAATAATGTTTATGATGGAATAGATCCATGGCGTTCACATACACACATTCACTCTGTGAAAAGATTTTCTTGAATTTAAAGTCGTTTATTGCTTAGTAAATGTATAAGTGCTTTATTATTAATTAGCTTCGAATGTATAGTGTCAGTGAAGTTTTCTTTCTTATTTTCCTTATTATTACTACTTTCATTTCTTCTTTTAAATATATTTTAAGTATTATAGTTTAAAAGAGTGAGGTGTTATTTAAGAATATTATTGAAATTTTTTCGAAACTTTTATTTATATTTTTAAAAATTTTTTTTAGCAGGAATTTTAAAAAATGACGGTAAACTTTAGTGCTTTTCTTATTAATTAAGCATTTGTCGACAAGGACTTTATTAATGATATACTTATGCCTTTATGTATTTTAAAAGTAAATTTTTGAGATTGGATCTATATCAGATTAATAAAAATATATTTGAAAAATGATGTGATTAAGCGAAAATTATTTGCTGATTTTTAACCTCTGTTTAATTTATTTCCTTTTTTTGCATTTTATGCATATCAATAAAATTCGTTACTTGAAGTACTCATTATGTAAAATATCTATTTTCTAATTATGTAAAATATGTTTTGTATATCTTTTATGTAGAATAAGCATTATATCACTTTTTAATGTACATAAAAATTTTGAAAGTTGTGAAATTAAATAAGTAATCTTTCACAATTAATGTGCTGCATATAAACATAGTAAAATTCATTCTAATAATTTAGTTCATCACAACCTTGAAGGCATACATAAAATAAATGTTGCGGAAGCAATTTGATTTTATTCAAAACAAAGGGAGAGACAAAAATAAAGATGAAATTTAATTACATTTTTTTAATCACGACAAACAGCTGTTGTAGCGAAGTCATTAAAATTTATTAGATAAATATTGATCGCTTTGCTCACTGCAAATTATCACTGTAATGAAAAAGAAATAAAAATATTCATATCCAAGTCGAATCGGTAAAAATCAGTTACTGCCAAGGTAAATGAAATAGAAACTGTAGTTCAAGATCTTTCCTTGTGTTGAGATAATTAAGTGTGTGATCATCATCTCCAAATTAGTGTTCACCAGTTCATTAGTGCATGGATTACGCAGGCGGGTATATGTGCCCTGAGTTCCTTGGAGATATTTGACTTTCTCGAAAAGCCACGCCGACACAGCTTGAAGGTTATAGACCTCTTGAGTTTCATGAAAGTAAATTAATTTATGTGGAAGTATCTTTCCTGCCTCCATTCGCCATGAATTCTGCCTACTGTCGCCACATCTGATAACAAGCCATGTGGGGGTTTGTTTGCGATCCGAATTTCATATTGTTGCTTCTTGCAAAAGGTTAGAAGTGTTCTGTGAATATCAGCGACGTCTTTCCCCGTACATCTAATTTAATGGTATTTATTTCCTTGTTGAAAAAAATCCACGTGAGTTGTTACAGATAAATATATCTCTACTAGGCGATGAGCATTTATTTTATCGTTAAGCAAACGATGAGAAATTTGTTTGTGTTGGTGATTAACACCTAATGCACCTGAGAGACACATCCTATGAGTCACTTAAGATTGATTGCTCAAATCTGGAGGGAGATGTTCGCAGCATGGGATGATAATGTATTGTATTTTAGAATTGTATTTATTAATATTTAAATATATTACTATAGTGTCTTTTTTAATTAAAAAATTTTTTCTATTACAGCTTGAATTTTAAAACTACAGATACTGTAGAAATTATTTTTGCTGTTTGATTACTTAAGCAAAGAATATAGATAAAATTGTTTCTGCCTTAAAATTATGATATAATTGTAGCTTTTATAAACTTGAGTAAAAAATATTAGCACAACCGTATTGTCAATGAATATGAGATGTATAAAATACAGTAAAGTCTGTATGTGCCAAATACGATATCTATTACACGTTTGACGCCCAGTTATGTATTCTAAATATATTATGGAAGCTTGTTTTTGAACATCGCATTATTTTGGAGCAAAACTTAAAAAAAATTAAAGTGATATGCATGGTTTATAAAATTGAAAGCATTTTCAGTGCTACCTTCGAAAACCTAACTGTATAGGAACATAAAATGGTTTTGGGGTAAAAATGTTCGTTGAGATAATGTGTAAATCGCATATGCATTATTGTTTATGATATTTTAATAGAAATAGTTGCAGAATATGTTGCTACCAAGAAAAATGTCTTAACTCTCTCGTTATTATTTCTTAATTATATAACTTCGGGAAAAATATGCTTGAAAAATCTATCTTCCAGGTATGGGAATGGTTTATTCTGACTTTCCAGCTGTAGTTTGGTAGAGTAAAAATCGTTAATGATAGTGCAAAAGAAGATAGAGGAATGTATATGAAATATAAGAGGAATTATATGAAATCGGACTACATTTTGTACCCTATTTTATGTTAAAAAATTTCATATATTTTATCAAAAAAATTTTTCATCGAAAATTTTCTCATCATATATGTTAGAATGTGAATTTTGTAGAATTTGATGAAAACTAAATTATATCCTTTAAGAATATAGAAGAGAATTTTAAAAGTAAATCTGAAAGGCAGTACTTTGAAATACTGAGAGATAGATATATGTAGAAGTGTTTACTTATTTTATTTCTACTATGTGCTACATTTTTAAATATTAGTATGCAATCATAAAAATAAAACGTAATCAAATTATTATAAATTGAAATTCCATTAGCTCTTTCATATTCTTACAGTTATAGAAATTGTTTTCGATTCATAGTTTGCAAAATGTTAGCATTGAATGACGTCTTACAGTTAAAATTGTTTGAAAACAATGTTCTCTGTGGCATGAAATTTTTTTCTCCATTTCTCTTTTAACTAATTTATTTTGTAATAAATTGTAGTTAGCCGTTATGTATCAATTCATCTCATCGATATTAATCTCAAATTTTCTTTCTCGTAACGATGAAAGAATCGTTGCTTATTGTTTCATTGAATAATATTGTTATATCGCATAGATTAAATATTAAATGCGATATGGCAAACAAATTGTTGAATCTGCAATGAATTTTAAGCATGGTGCGAACAATGACTAGGTAAGATTACATCTGTTTAGTTGTCGAATGTTCCTACTTCCCTCATCACTCATGCAACTGCAAGTGAGGGGGTATCCGCCCTTGAATATCGATTGAAAATTCCTGATAATTCTTCCTCGTGAGCCCTCCACCAATTGCTCCGCCCTGTTTTCGACCAGACCCTCTTCAAACCCCTCCCTGTATATCGAGTTCCTCTTCATCCCCTTTCCCCCATCTTTCGTAGTGGGTGGCTTGGTCTTGTAGGACGCTCACTGAAGGGATTGAGAACAGGTTTTCTGAATATCGTGTTTAACTTTGATTTTTCTTATTTCCTGTCTTGCATGAAATTTTCAAATATGTTGGTAACATACTATTTTTTTTCTGCTCTTTAATTTTAAAGTATCGACATAAACTTATGATCTTTTTCTGGTGATGTCTATTTCTTTGTTGAGACTTAAAATTATTTGTTTTGTTCGAGAAACCATGCAATTAAAACGAATGTCGTTCATTAAATATACTTTGAAGCTTAGGAATTTTGGTGCAGTAGCTGTAATTATGTATTTGTGTTCTTTTTGGGAGAACAAATTAATATTGTAATTACATTTAAATTTATTTACAATTGTTTAGAAATATTTTGAAGGAATTAAATACTTACAGTAAAATATGTGTTGAAAAATATAGTATAATTGGCTTTACAATAAAATGAACTTAAACTTTTTTGTATCAAAAACGTATGCATTTTGTAATGATATTGTTTTTGTGAATTAAATACAATCTAATACCTTTTTTATTCAATATCATGCACAAATTTAGTTCATAATTTTGAAAATACCATTTTTTATTGAGTATTAGTCATATTCAATACCTGTGTGTTTATTTTTTACTTTTGCTCAAATTCATTTTACTAAAAATGTATGAAATTCTGTTCGAACCATAGTTTTTGATTTTACACAAATAATATTATACAATAATATTATACGTGTATCATTATTTGTAAAATCATATATATATATATATGAACATTTTTCGAGTGCATTTTTTTCTCTCTCTAAAATCTGCTTAAAAATAAGTATGTTCTGTTTTCCAAACGAGTCTTTGCATTTGATTAGAAATACTTTCAAGATTGACATTTTTTTCTTTAAGGTTTTTATTGTGTCGACCTAGAAATTTTTTTTGATTTTCTCTCTAGAAAGATTTATTACTGCTATGAGTGGTACAAATAAAAATTAATCATGAATTACCTTCTCCGTCATTATTGTTATTTCTTTATCGATTTATTATACTGTATTAATACTGAAAATATCTGTTGATGAAATGATTCACAATATGTATAGAAATGAGTTAATCTCTATGAAACTGATTCACTTGACATGCATTTTAAATGTTTTATATATTAATCCTAAATTTCATATTTAATTAAATAAGTCGCAATTTGTATTAAAATGGTATTCTTAAACTTTTTACAATCAGTTTAAATAAAAACGATTGGATTTTCGTAAATGGTACTTTTTCTCATTGATTTTCGGAAGTTCTGAATATTCGTAGATATTTTGAAATCTTCTTTTTAACTATATCACTTTATAATTTTGCGTGATTTTTAAAAAGCAAAAAAATTTGGTTGAGAAACATTTTGTTTTCATTAAAGTAGTTAATTAAGCAATAAAGATTATTTATTGAATAAGATTTTAATATTTAGAACTTATTATTTTAAAGAAAAGACCAAAGTCTATTAAAGATTATCTTTGAGATGAATTAATTTCCGAACAGTAAGAGTTATAACTGGAAGAAAAATAAAAATTTTAAACTTATTTTTCACTTTTAACTGTATTTTTCAGGTAAATTTAGGAGAAAATATTGAAAAAAAGAATAATAAAATAAAAATAAAGTAATTTATACAGAAATGCTTTCATGTAAAGCCAATTTTCAACATTCATTTATATTTTTATGCTAAAGAAAATTGCTATAATGAGCTACTTTTGATTATAAGTAAAAAATGGATTAGACTCTGCTTTCGTTAAACAGCAATTAAAAAGACCGAATATCTGTTTTCTATGCATGTCTATAATTTTTGGGAATTTTTCAAGTTTTATTCGCTTAAACTTGTGTGTTCCTTATGTTCTATCAATTTTTTTTCGGGTATTTTGGTATTCGAAGTTGTATGAGAGTTTTATATTAATTTTATAAGGAATAATATTTATGAAGAACTTTGACCAAGTTGACTATTATTTAGACACTTATTTTACATTGTTAAATTTGCAAATAAAGGGCATTAAATCTCTAAACAAAATGATTTTTTTGCTTTAATTACTAAATTATATAATTCAAGAATAATAAACGTACTGGTTGCTCTATATTGAATTATATAAAATATGTTTGACTTTCAGTGATACAAAACTTTAAATTTTACATAATCAGGTATGTGTTCCAAAAAGGATCGTAAAACTTGGGGAAAAAAAAAAAAAACGCATTAAATTATGAGTTTGAACGTTTCTCAAATTTAAGTTTTAATTGTGTTTCCAACTGTAAAATGTTTTATCGTAACAGAGAGAAAAAATAAGATAAAATTTGTCCGTAATAATTTTTATGCCATTCCTTTTATTAATGTTACTGGTAGTTGAATATTTTGGATATTACCTTCTACGCAATTTCAGTACGCTACAAATAATCCCAACTATTTAATTTTACCAGCGTTTCAGATATTTCCTGGAAATTTATGTTTTTAGGTTAAAGAATTTTTTTAAGTCTAAAAGAGTCCAAATTTATAAAACATTTTGCTAATTAAAAAAATATGATAATTAATATTTCTTCCATTTAAAAAACAGTTGTCAGTTTCTTTCTTTTTTTTTTGGAATTTTTTCAAATCTTGTGAAAAAGGAAAGATTCTACTTAAGTCATGAATTTTTTTCATCATTTTCCAAGTTGGCTCTCATCGGATTTATATGGATTAAACTGCGTTAGGTGGGGGAAAATGAAAGCCTTTATTTTTACGTGAACTTCAAGAATATGTAACTTGCATCGGAATCGCTTTATGCGTAAGGTTTTAAACTACTTATTGTCAATCTTTAGCTTCTGGGCGATACTAAGGCTGCTAACATGTCGGCCAACTTCGATCATATCCGTGATTTTATCGATATTTTCGAAGACGTACCTGCGATAGATGCATCTTTAACATCAAAAATATTTGAAGGGAATCCGCGAAACCAAAATTTTACGCAATTGGTTGCTACAGTATCGGAACCATAAACACTATTCAAAATTTCTGCCGCCTGGTTCTTATTTTCATTTGTATCAAATAAAAACCATACTGAAATCATTCGATCGATACTTTTAAAGATATCTCAATCTAGTCATCCACCGAAAAAATTATGGATTTCTTTTTTCTCAACCTAATATTTATATCTCAATCTTATCTTGCTTGTTTATTTTTTCACTGGCTGAATTTATTTTCTTTCATTAAGATTTTTGTTGAGCGTTTTGCTAATTTGATTTATCCACTCGAAATCATTATTTTGATAAGATTTTAGAAGTCTCATAATGATGGTTGTCTTGAAGATGCAAACACTGCTGCATTGTTTGGATGAATGGGGCTATCGAGCTGTGATGGACGCCAAGAACTTAGGAATTTATTTATTTGAAGTGGTGTCTTCACAATTTTATAAATGCATGAAGTCCATTTTTGTAAAGAGTTTGAAAGTTTAATTTCTTTGACAAGTGTGAAAATATGAGTTAAAATATTGCTGTTTTTGATTCAAATGTAAATATTTTGCATTATTTTATGTAAATATGTTTGAATTTTTCAATGAAAATTATCGTAGTTTCATTAGTGTTCAAAATATATTCTTAAAAATCTTTAATAATGAGTAATTTTTTCATGGATTGCATATTTTGCATCAAAATTCATTGATATTGAAAAGCTTAATTATTGCAGACTTCATTTATGAATTCTATATTATTCTAAATTTAAATCATCCTAAGTGAAAAAATAATAATAAAACAATAAGCAAGTATTATTTAGAAGAGAAAATTCATAGCCTAGTTAAAAAAATTCGGTTTATTTTAACATAAAAAAAGAAGTAACTTGAAAATTAGTGTTAAAAATAATATATTATTATTTATTTTTATTTGAATAAATGCCATTTCTCAAACTTAGAAAGATAATTTTGGAAAACGTTTTTAATATTATTCGAAAATTTAATTATAACTTTTTTCAGATGCTACTAAAGCATAACTTTATTTTGTCCCATTTATAACTCGGATAAAAAATTTCTTAAGCTATTTATTTGTTGCATACATAATTTATATGTATTTTTAGCCATTTTTATTTATTAATTTATAAGTATTTTATTAATTTTATTTTAGAGATAATCTTTATTGATTTTTTTTAGGTTTGATGGTTGAACAAAATGCTTGTGCATTCCGCCCATACCATATTTGTTTTAATTTTTTATTTTACCTTTGGAATAAATTTTGGCTTTTTGACCAGCGATGAAAACCAACGTGATCGAACCAGATGTTACCACCAGTATTGCTCAAACAACCTGTGCCAATTCTCGACGGCCATTTAAATTACTTCAAAACGTTCAATATTGCCAAAATTTTGTTTTATCTAAAATGGCTTTGTCATCATCCGCATTAAAATCTATTACTAATCGCCCCAAAAAAACTGAAACATCTAATCAACTAAAAGATACAACAGTAAGTGCTAGGCCTCGCACCTCTAGTATCTCTTCACGCCAAAAGAACACATGTAATGCAAAAACTATTGTTAAAAATAATGGTGTGGGACCAAAGACTGAAAAAGTTCATTCTGTTGATAGCAAAAATGAAACAATTAGTTCTGTGAATGGTGCTTCAAATACAGTTGGAAGTTTAACTTCATCTCCTAAATGGTCACATATAAAGAACAAATTTGAAAATGCTACTGTGATAGAAAAGAACAAGCCTGGATTAGCAACTTTTGTACCTAAAAAACCTAATGAAAAAATTCCTATGAAGCAGCAAGCTGCTAAAAGTCCTAATTTACTGGCTTCTGACACTAATTTGAGCACACCTGGAAATATAAATTTAGGCGCAAAAGGAATAAAAAAGAATGATTCAGTCAGGACTGATATTTCTTTTGGTACAACTACCACAAAATTATACAATGAAAGACGCAAGACTGAAAGCTCAACTACTAAAAGTTTGAATGTCAAAGATAAATCTAAGTCAAGATGTAACTCACCAAAAAGTTCTTATATGAATATTCCTATTGCTAATACATCTAGTTTGCATTCTTCCACTTCCAAAGCTCTCAGAACTAATTCTTCAATCAAAATATCATCTTTGCATACTAATAACTTGAGTAAGACTTGCCAATCACGTAGTTCTCTTACAAATTCATCCATTTCACTTTCCAGTACTTCATCAAAAAATTCTGAACTTGATATTACAGTTGTAAGCAAGAATGGTTCAGTTTCTCCTAAGCCAGCTGAAAATGACACCTCATCATCTTTGAAAATTGTCAAAAATATTTCTCCTAAAAGTTCCTTGTCAAATGTTCGAGATGGTTTAAGTAATGGTTCCAAATTAAATTCATCATCTATGAATATTGTTACTGATTCAGTAACTTCTTCAAAGAAAAGTGCTTCAAGCAATAAATCAAATTTAATTAGACTTAGACAGCGGTATGATGAGAAACCTATTTTAAATTTTAATCAACAAGATAGTACTCTCATTGAAAACTCAAAATTAGTTAGAAATAAACAAGTGAGAAAATCATTTACTTCAGATGAAAATGAACATCCCAATAATAAATGTAATGATGTAAATTTGAAATGTCCTCCATCCAATAAACAAAATGGTAATATTGCCAATATTAATAATAATGAATTGGATGAAAAATTAGAAAAAATACAAAACTTGGTAAAATCTTCTCAAACATCAAAAACAGTATGGGTAAAGAGCAATTCAGGAAACTGGACTAAAAAAGAAGAATCGGGTAATACTATTAGTCAATCAAAAGTTGCGAGCCTGCGAAGTAAATTTCTTGAACCTAATAATCTGGCTAACACACCTTTAACTAAATCAGTAACAACTTCTAATGTTCCATCCAAAAATTCTTTATCCAGCCGTCCATTAGCTAAATCAAGTACAACAAGCAGTATCTGTGACAAAACTTTAATTGGTGATTTCAGTGGTGAAAACTTCAAATCCTCACAAACAAAAACAGTTAACAATAAAATTGAAAATACAAATTCTTCCCAAGAAACACCAGTTTTACCTGCCAATCGAAAATCTTTAGATGGTGATACTTCATTAAATATAGTGCAAAGAGCGATTCTCAGTTTTGAGGGAAGTTTGGAACTTCTCTCTCCAGAATCTCAAAAACGTTTAAAGCTAGTGAATGAAAAAGTTCAGGCTCAGACAGATGATAACAAAATATTAAAAGCTAAGAAAAATGAAAGTTTAAAAACAGTTGCATACAACAAGACAAAAGATTCTCAGACTAATATTTTACAAAATACCTCAAAGTCTAGTAATAAAAGTTGTGGTGACCCTCTTTTACCGACTCGAAGTTTCTTGACGCGATACCAACTAACGTCTAAGAAAACGAATCCAAAAGATTCTACTAAAACTGGATTTAAATCATATATTAAAGATTATAATGAAGATAATGAAATTCAAGGTAAAAATACAAAATTTGATAATATGCCTGATACTTTGAAAAAAGAGTCTAATGTAAAAACAAAAAGGCTATATTGCACTAAGGAAACTAAAGAATATAACATTAAACCTGTTTCTGCTACTGAAAATGTTGATAAAATAGTATCTCATAAAAATGAGACTAATGGAAGTCTAGATTCATCTGTGAGTAGTGTTGCTTCAAAAACAACTTGCGATGATCATGCTCTCCAACCAAATCCATCCTTTCTTTGGTGTCGTTCCAGAGCAGTTTCAGGTGATCTGTCTAAAAGTAGTACTGCTTCAAGTGTTTCATTAACCAGCTCTGATTATAAAAACTACTATGATGTTCAAAATTATTACTCTACTTTGGATCTGGAGATTGAAAAGAGTAGTGATATTTCTGAAGAACCAATTTATATTGATTCTCAAGAATCTACTAGTAGTGATAATAACTACACTTCATCTAGCACCTTTTCATACCAAAACATTCCTCCTCCAACAAAAAGTAAGTTTATTTTCTTTTTATGTTTTTAAGTGAAAATTTATATGACACATTTACAAATTTTAGTATGTTAGCTATAGACCAAAGATTCATCATGCTATAGAAAATTTGTATATCATGATAAATGTTTATATATTTTCATTTTTGTCAATTTTCTTGCTAAATAATATTTTTGGAGCTGGCAAGGAATCTAAATCGGTTAAAATTTAGACACTTTTGAAAAGCCAACATTTATTTTGGAATGACAAATTTTTTAAATCTTCAATTCTTATTGGATATGAAAATACTATTATTGTATTTAAAATTAATAAGGAAAATAAATAAGGAAAATAGCATATTTGAATTAAGAATTCTAGTCAAAATTAATCCTAATAGGTGTTTTTATAACTTTATCTTTTTCTCTTTTCCTATGATCACAACCACAATACTCACCTTAATCATCTTTTTTAAAGAATCATGTTAATATTGTATAAGAAGTTTAAACTCAAATACAATTTCAGGGGTGTTCTTTTTCCATTCTGGGGACAGATTTCGTCTTTTCAAAATTTTTGAAGTTGAGATTTCAATTAAAAAAATCATTATCATTTTTATTATTATCCTATGCCTGACCTCAGTTTTTCAACTATCAATTTATGATTATTTTTTGAGAGAAATTCTACTTTCACTATTTAAAAATAATTCAGTTATAGGGACTATTCAAGACTATCTGAATATATGAAATGTAACTGGTTTTCAGAGAGAGAGATTTACCATCTTCATCACATAATCTGGATACTACTGTAATGAGATTAATTGTGATGTCCTTCTCTGCAAATCTGATTACTTCTTGTGTGTGATTGAGCTATTAAATATAAAGCAGTTATCAGTGAAAACTATCTTACTGATTTTAATTCTAAAAATTATATTGTTATGGAAAGATTAGTTAATAAAAATCAATTTGTCCCAACTAAAGATAGAAAAATTTGCAAAATGTGTATTAATGACATGTAGCATAACTAAAGCATGAAGGAGTCTCTTTTATGAATAAATTGAATATTTTTACTAAATAGTGCTGAAATTCAAAGAAAATGAATGTAAAATAGTAAATAATGCATTTAAATTTTTGATGCTTGGAGGAATAAATTGACAACACACTTAGAGAGAGAGGTTCTAAAACCGAGAAATTATCAATCATAAAAAATACATATGTAAAAGAAATAAAAATGCATTTAATATTTGAAAGTAATAAGCTGTTTATTTGATACTTACTGAAGCACGTGTACTTTAAAAAATAGTGGAAAGAAGCTTTTTATGTAGAAAATATGTTCCTTTGATAATAGATAGAGATTTTGAAGTGTGGCTCATATATTGCAGTGTTCTTTGAAAGCTTGCTTTTGGGTTTTTAATGAAATATTTAGGGTAATATTTGCTTATTGAACTATTGACATACACTGCATTTCGTTCAAGCAACTTTATAACTTTCAACAAACTTAGATAGTTAGATATATTGAAAACAACTTTTTTACAAATGCTTCTGTATATTAAATGTATTGATTGTTTATATATATACTATATTAGATTTTTTTCTCTGTTTATTTTCTTATTAAAGTTATTTTTTCTCTGTTTGTTTATACTATATTAGATTTTTTCTCTATTAGATTTTAATTACATGAAAAAAGAATTGAGTATGAAGTATACTTAAATATTATTTAAGAGAAAATTTCAGGACTTAGACAGAAAAATCAGTCTTAATCAGTTTAAAAAATTAGTATTTTACTATTACTATTTAGCCAATAAGAAAAATAACTTTCTTTCAAATGTGTGGGCATAAGCATTATACCACATTTTAATAAATTAGTAAAATTTTGTTTGAATGGAAATCTTATTCTGTAGTATATGTTAGGTTATAAGATTTTGTTAAGCATTTTATATATTTTTTTGCAAAAAATCTAAGCATTGCATTTTACTAACATTATTTGTTCATTTAATTTAAAGAAATTTCCATTAAAAATTCTGTAATTAATATAGTTGTTAATTTATACTTGTTGGTACATGTGTTTATTAAATACTGTAAATTGCTAGAAAAAGAACTTTATTTATGAGTAAAATTACTATTCATATTTCTGAAGATCTTATCAAGAAATTTCTTCAAACTTCATGGGAAAGTTACTTCAAAATAAAAAATGCTTGATTCAAAATGCAGGAACAAATATATACAAGGTTATCAGCTTCTATGGATTTAGCTCAAATATTTCGTTTTGTGATTTCTGAGGAAGAATTAAGCTATCTATTTGAGTAAAAGTAGAAATTAAACCGTACATGAAATAATAAAGGAAATAGGTAGTATTAAGTTATATAATGGGAATAAAACAACCAGAATTAATTCTTATTGGTTGTTTCGAATTTAAAATGGACAATAATGACATTAAAAAATGGAAGTTTTTTTTTATCTCTTTCTGTAAAAGCTGTTATGATTGTTTTTTCAAGACTTTCAGCTGAAGTTCTCTTATTTCAATACTATGGATGTTATTGCCTATGACTAAACAATGTTAAATGTTGAAATTAGTAAAGAGTACTAGCACAATCTTGTGTTGTTCGCAACTTGTCAAAATTTAAAAAACCTAGTCATCACAGTTAATTAAAAAATTTACAAACCTTTTCCAGAAGGTAAAAATATTCAGAATTTTACTGTGCCTAAAGCAAATAGTTTTTCAGTCAAATATTTTTTTTAAGATCACAATTCTAATTTTCCATAGTAACTTAAATTATCTGTGGACAGTAAAATATAAGGAAAATATAGAATCTGGAGTCTATTGTTAAAATATAGTTGTGTAAAGGAAACAAATTTATTTTGGAGAAAAGTATTTAAAATAAAAATGAATGAAACTTTATTTATGGTACAAATTAATTATACTGGATAAAACGACCAAGAAATATTTTAATTTGAAATTTTCTGCCTTGGAAATTTTTTTAAAGTGGCACTTCTGTAATTCAAATAAATTTGCACACAAACTTATTGAGATGGATGACAGAGTTTTCTTAGTTTCTAACATTATTACATGGAATGTAGCTCATCTTCATTGAATGGTCTTCCCAGAAAATAATAATATCTGATGAATGTTAATCAAAAGCATTACCAGCTGTTTGACTGTCTACTTCACAGACTTGAAAAAAAAAATCGTTATTCATCATTTGTGGCAGTTGAATGCTAACCAGGGTGTCTTATAAATCTCCTATTGGAATAAGATATATTTTTTAAATTTCTTTAATTGAGATTTGAATGATTTTTTATTGCAATTTTTTAAAAGTATAATTCAAAATATTTGTAGTGTTTTTCAAATATTAAATTAAGCTCTTTATATTTATATTTTAATAATACATGTATTTCTTTTTCAGAAAATTCTGGTTTTTCTGAAGAGTGGGCAGATATAAGTGATGATGATTTTATAAGAAGTAGTATTTCTAGTAATCAAAGCAGGTAAATATTCAAATTTGAAAAAAAAAATTTAATTTTGATATAAAAATTTATCATACATATTTAATCACTGTTAAATGTGTTTTCTATAAGTTTTTATTGTGTTTTGTATTTTTTAAATTAGCACCTTAAAAAGACGGAGAAATAAGCGTAATATTTCCCAAAGAGAAACTCCTCAAAATTTCCATTGTGAAAGTGATCAGAAAAAACAAGTTACTGACACCATTTCATTTACTGACTCTAGTGATACATTAATAAATGATGAGGTAACTATATATTAATTTTTATTGCAATTTTATTTCTTGTAGACTGTTTGGCGATAAAAGTCAGAAATATTTGTTCAAATTTATTTGATTCCACTAATTTGCTTTTATTTAATGGGAAATATATTATTTAATAAATATCTTATTTAATAAAAATATATTTTTTAATATGTAGAAAATAAATTTTCATCTATGGAAAGCCAAGCTGGCAGCCAAATGGTTAGCGCTCTTGCCTTTGGTTCAAAAGTTCGTGAGTTCGAATCCCACCTTGGGCATGGATGTTTGTAGTGGTTTGGAATCCACTTTAAACTGTAGATCCCGGTTTAATGAGTTCTCATGTGCAGAAAATGACTGTTGAGCGACAAACAAACCAAACCATCTATGGAAAATTAAATAATACAATGCAGTCTTTTTCCGTGAATTAATTCATACTTGTTGTATTTAAAAATGCAAAATGAACAAAAGTTATCAGTTAATGATACCAATTTTTATATCATAATTTTGAATGCATAAGATATGAAAATTTTTTATATGTATTCTAATATAATATTTTAATTTAAATATCTAGGAATACATTAGGAAAATTAAATTTTACAGTATGAATTAAGTTTTACTAGGAATGTAAAAAATGATATGAGATGTAAATAAATAAAGTTTTGTTGTAATGGGTGATAAGTTACGGAACTTAATATCTATTTAGCTTACTTTTTTATTAAAGAAATTGAATCGTAAAAATTTGCAAACTTGTTTATATTTTGAGCTACACTTAAATTATATTGACTTATAATTTATTTGCATCATTATTAAACTAAAATATATTTTTTATAATTTTTTCAGTTTACATTACATACTTTTACACACATTTCTTTAGTTTACATAACAAAATTCTCATACAAATTTAAATTTCCTACCTTTGGAAACTTCCAATGTATGAACATATAATTTATGTAAAATTATTTCAGTTTTCACTCCATACCAGAAGGAAGTATACTCAAAATCTGCCATATATGTTAGTGACTTTTTTTTTTTTTTAATATTTTCTATATTTATTATTTTTTTAAATAAAATTATCAGTTCATTTCCATCACTAATAGCACTAAAAGAAAAATTATTTTTGTTCTCTTTTGTATGTAAACATAATATATATTATAATACATAATTTTCATGTATAATATTTCACATATTTACCTATAAGCATATACTTGTATAATATCTTATGCTCATTGATTGTTCGTTATTAAATAATTATAATTCGATGTGTAAAATAATATTTAATGTATTATATAAATTCTTCAAGCTTTTTATTATTATTATTTATTTATTTATTTTTTTACAATTTAGAAAATACAGCACCAAATTAAAATTTTATGTTTTTTATTTATAGAATATGAAAATTGGTTGAAAATTAAAATTGGTTAATTATAAATTTGCTTTTAGGTTGAAAATGAAAGTACTTATGACTTAGCTGATTCAAATCATTTTTATGAGCCTGTGTATGAAAGTCTTGGAAATTATTTATTAAGCAATAAAGATGATGAAGAGGATAACTGTAGTATATCATTATCTCCTGATGACAGAGAAAATGGTGATATTATGCAGTGTTCCCTCACTAGCTTAGAATCTGCTGCCAGCTCTAAGCAAGATAAAGATGAAGGAACAGTTCCTACTAAGAATACGAATGTCAGTCAAAAAAAGACAGGAAATAAAATAAGTCAGATCAAAAGACATCTTTCTTGGACTAAAAATGATATTCGTTTAGAGCTCTCATCAAAGTCTAATAAAATAAAAGTAAAGAATGGAGAAACATCAACAGAAATTGGTGTTAAAGTGCAGGAACATGGATCTGTCAATACATCCCCCAAAAAGAAAACTTTCATAAAGTGTATTTTAAGGCAAAAAAGTTCAAGTAGTATACCTTTAAAAAGATCACCATCTCCCAAAAAAGAAAGTGCTCTTTTCTATGTGCATTTAACAATGGGTCGGGAGAAACAAAGACCTTTTAGTGATTCTGTTGTTACAACTGAGTCTTCCAACAAAACTGACCAAGATACTTTGAAAGCCAGAAAACAGTCTGAACCGTCCTTGCAACAGATATCTAATAAATCAATTACACAACGACCCCGATTTAGAAAAGTTTCTAATGGTCCTCGCATACAACGTCCTAAAACACCACCACCATTGCCTCCATTGGTACAAAATAAAAATTTGTCTTCCAATAGTACAGACCTAAAAGGAAATGATAAACTTTCAGAAGATTCTTCAATTGGTTTTATTGATGAAATTTCTCCTACCCTCGATTCTCATTTGTATACTTGTTTAGATCCGGATTTTTTTCAAGACAGTAAGTTTTTTCTTCATTAATGTATATTAATAGTCATTGTTTACATAGATTTTAGTTCTTCTCTTTTGTAATAGAAGTTAATATTTTGTTAAACATAAAAAGTTGTATTGTTATTCATTAGTATTTAGTGTTAGAATAGTTTAGTTTTAATAATATACTAATTTTAAAATCTGAGAACTTTACATGAGTTGGTTGGTTGATTGGGTTTTCTGACACAAGGTCCAAACCGAACAAGCTGCACCAACTTTACATGGGAGGTTCAATATGAATTCTTTAGATTTCTTTCTATAGCCTTGTGAACTACTAATAAAGTAAAATGAATTTGTATTAGATGTGAAAAATTCATTAATGTATTAAGGTGATTTTAATTAATCTGATTATAAAATTTCCAAGTATGCCTATTACTTAAAAATGAAATGTTTTCAGTAATAATTTGGAAAATTCAAATTCAGAATAATATGAAATATTTCTTTTGTTTTGTTTGTGTAAAGTAATTTATTTAATTTTTTTTATTCATATTCCAGATATTGATTAAGGATTATCTTCAAAATATTGTATTATTATAAATATGTTTGATTGTATTTATTACTTAATACTATGAAAAATAAAGCTGTCATTTGATTAGATAAACTGTATGATGCTTAAAATAACTAAAGTTGAATATTCAAATATTTTCCAATGTTATTTCTGAATGCTAACTTATTAATTTGCATATTCATGATCATGATCACTTGTTTTACTTAAAAATTATCTAATATTAACTTAAAAATATTGTAATTTTGTGTTTTATTATCATGGTAAAGATTGTAAACATATCACACTCTTAATTTGATGGGGCATACTTTATTTTCCTTCTAATTCAATAACTCTTTGCTGTAATATATTGACTTTACTACAATATATGTCTGTATATATTTAAAAAAGGTTTAATTAGATTGCAGATTGTGATTCTTTTTAATTTTTCTTGTATTATTTAATTTTTTTAATACATTTTGGCTCAAACAAGAGAAGTTAAACTGTTTTTGTGAAACTGCTGAAGATAAAGTTTAAAACTATGGCAAATTTATTGAAAAGCTTCTTAGTAGTAATTTTGAAATTCTTATAAAATTGAAATCACAATGAAATTGTTTTGATTTTTCTTTGATAAAGAGATATATAACTTTAAACTGATTAGATTAAGAAAGCTGGAATATATTTTTAGAAGATTTGAAAAATTAATTATACTATGAAACAATTTAAACCTTCCTTTTATTGTTATTTAAAGAGGTATATAATTGTAAATTGCTTAAATTAAAAAAAAAACTTATTTTTATTTGAAATTTGAATTGAAAAATAATTAAAAGCTTTTTAATTGATAGAATACTTCAGTAAACAGTTTAATAGTTTAAGAAATGTAACAGCTTTTTCATTACCAATCATCAATTTATAATATAAATTTTTTAAAACGTAATTCTTCTTATAAAAAAGAAATTTCTCTTTAATGATTCATAAAATTGCCAAATGTTTATAGATTTCCAGTATTTTAATAGGTATTTATCATCATGCATTATTTTAATAAATTTTTTCATTAATTAAGAAAACAAAAGTTTATATAAATACATAGAGAATATTTACATTTTATAATCATTAGTAAAATTGGTGTGACTCATCTAAATTTGGATTTTGCAAAAATAAAAATAAAAAAGGTTGGTGAGAGGGGGAGTGGCCAACAATCTTAATTAGTTTAGGGGAATATTTGGTTGTTTTTTAGTGTAATTTATCCTTCAGAGATATTTCAATATGAATTAGTTGACTATGCTGTTACTTTACAATTACAGATTAATTGCAAAATCGATTAATTATTGCAAATTATAATATTTTAGAATAATTCTTCTTCTTCTTAAAATTGGGTTTGTATGTCATTGGGCACCTCTGCTTTTATCAGCATTTTGTACTATTAACTCCAAACCCAATGTTTCCTAGTTCCAGTTGCTCGGGTCACCCACTTTACTAATAAAGTCTGATAACCCTTTAATAGAGGCTAGGTGTAACTCTCTAGTATGGATGAAGCCTAAAGAAGTTAATCTAGGGAGGGCAAGAGCCTCACATTCATAAATGACATGCTCTGCCGTTTCCTCTTGCATATGACATTTCCAGCAGATAAGGTCTTGCTGAAACAGTCCCATCTGGTCAGAAAGTCAGTCATGCTAGGAATAGCTTCCTGACTTTCACCAGAAGATGATGGTTTGGAGGTCATTTCTACCTCAAGTGAAGGATTCATTGCTGCCCCTTTATAAGATTGCCTCTGAGTTCCTTGTCTTTCTCAGCAAGGTCTACTTTAGAGGCTTCACCTGCAAATGCAGAAAGGTTTGTTACTTCTTGTGTCTTTTCAGCCACAAGATAACAACTAAAAAGCTCAGGTAATATAAGTCCACCCAGCATTGCCTGAGTTACTGGGCAAGGCAAATTACTCTAGAAGTTCGCCAGGCAACTAGAGGCTCCGTTAAGACACCAATACCGCGATGCCAATTAGTCCTAGGCACGGATCGCATAACACCAGAGTTTACGGGAGCTAGTTCGCGGCCTCTGATTCTATATTCAAGGCTATCCTGTCATTCCTACAGGACATTCGGCTATCCACCACTTACCGACGCGCCTGGTGGCTGCTCAAGCCCCAGGAAGGTACACGTACCTCCTGGTTCCAGGTTAGAATAATTAAAATATTGTTTTAGCCTGTGTGCTTTTATATAAATAAAAGAGCTTTAACTTATGAAGAAGGATAAGGATTTTTCATTAATTTTAATAGATTATAAAAATTAAATTTTATTACATTGTGAATAGTAATTAACTATGAGAATTTCAAATAATTTTTAAAGTTTTGAACATGAAATTTCTTCATTTGCAGGAAGCTCAAAAATATCTACTTATGAAAATAATGTCTTCCAACAACTTTCTAGTGATAAGAATAGCAGGTATTTCTTTTATTAATTTTATTTTATAATATGATTTGCAAGTATATTATATTTGGTTTTTATCAAAGCCAATATAAAAATATCAAGCAAAATCAAAGCCAATATAATTATTTTTTATATATTAACTTCTTTCATTCCAAGATCATCATTTTCATCATCAAAGGAAGATAATATTGATGCTGCTTCTCATTGCACACCTCCAAAATCTCATCAAGAAATTAATGGCTTAAAACTATCTGAATTTAGCGTGTCTCATTCAGAGGTCAGAATTTCATTATTTTTCCTGATTAGTTTTAATAAATATATTTTATATATTAAATAAATTATAAATTTTTTGTATACACAGTAAATTACAGTAGGAGTTGGGGCAATTAATTCAAGTTAAATTATTATGTCTTATGTTATAATTGTTGTGGGATGGTTTTTATTTATTTATAATTGAATGACTACTGAATATTAATCCTTTTCAAAACATTTATTTTTTGTGTACATTACTACAATAATGCATTTGTTATTGTTTTTAATATCATTCTAAAATATGTAAAAGTTTTAACAATATTGGGCATGTACTCAACTTCATTTAAAATCCTGTAAAGAAAAAGCTTGAAACTTTCTTTTTTAGCTGATAGTACATTTTGACTGATTTGTTTAATTTAATGGAAACTTATTGGAAATCAAATGTATTTATGTTATTAATAACTGTTCTTCAGATCTTAAAATCGCCCTTTGAAGAAGAGCCCATGTATCAATTCTATCAAAGAGATGTCCAACAACGAGCAACTCTTGGATACTCTGCTGATGTATCTGAATCTGAGTTTGAAGATGATGCCTCTAGTAAATTTTCTGACATTGAATATCAAACTCCATCTCGACCACCTGTTTTGCAATCTCAGTTATCTGCAATGGATTTAGTTCATGGAGAAGGTGGTCAAAGAACTCTTTGGTGTGAAGTACCAGAAGTAAGTTATTTATTGACATAAAATTTGATAGTTTTTTTTTAAAAATTGGTTTTAAAAGTAATTATATTTATGGAATTGAATTGATTCCCCTTATTGAAATATATTTTCCTAATTTAAATTAAATTTTTATTAATTTATAATTTGTTTATTATTGAATAAAAAATATAATTTCATATTTGTTGTAATTTTGAACAAGATTTTTTTAATTTGTCATTAATGATGCTAGATATATTCCTGTTGAAATTCTAATAATACTTAATTTCAGTTTATAATGAAAACTCAATTTGTATTTTTCTATTAATAATCATTTTTGTAAAAGAAATGTAGCAACTTCATTTATAAAGGAACTAGAGAAATATAAAATCTTGATGCATCCAATATGCATCCAATTTTTAAAAATTTTAAATTGACTGACATTTATTTTGAAACTACAATTAGGTTTATTTTGTTTTTAATTTGTGAATATTAAACTTATTAGTTTTATTTTTCATTTATTAAAAAATATTTCTTGAACTCTTGTGTGACTTTGGTTGTTATATTGTTATATATATAAAATTACTTTTCACTTTTTAATAAACATATGCCTTCATTTAATTACTTTTAGCAATAAAATACATGTAATCAAATAATGTATTTATTTTTTGCTTATCATTAAAGGGATGCATGTGATTAAGATCTAAGTAGATAACCTGAATATTATTATTTTTGTAATTAAAGATTTCTATATCATCTTAATTTTTTAAAATTTGCTTTAATTTTTCACAATTTATACATTTAAATAAAGTTTGCTGTTTAATTAATATATTACTACTTATCTCCATGTTAACTTATTTTATTCCTTTATTTGTCACATGTTTTTTATTTTCTCATGATATACATAATCAGGATTTTATTTTATTTTTATTTTTTCCATAATTATTAATTTATGAAAAAAATGTTTTTTTGCATACAATGTCATCTATTCTTGAAGTGTTTTATTACATTATTATTTTTATAATCATTTAAATTTTTAGCACTGCCTAAGCAAAAAAGAAATGCTTAACACAAAAGTACTGAAAATATTATTTTATAGTTACAAAATGAAATTTCTAAAATTACTGCTGAATTTTTTGCAAAATAAGAATTTTAATTTTATTCATAATAACACATTCATGTAGAACAATAGGAATATCTCTTAATTTTAGTCAAATTTTAATAATGGATTTAGAAATTTTAGTATTTTTGTTAACAATACTAGGGATATGAAAGGTCTCATTATTACTTGGTTAGTACTATTTAATTCAGGTATTTCATTGAAGTTGTATTATATGATTTTTGGTTTGAAATTTATGTCATTTTTTTAATATCACTGTAAACATGTGTTAACTCATTTGTTAAATACTATTCATATTTTATATTTCATAGAATATGAATAGTATTTAACTATTCATATTCTATGAAATATAAAATTAATTAAATAATTAAAAGAAAGTAAATAATTAAATTTATTCTTTTATTGTCTAGGTTGTTCAAAGTGGTATATTAAAAGAAATTTCATCAAGTGATAGAAAAATTCAAGAAGCAATGTTTGAAGTAATTACATCTGAAGCATCTTACTTAAAAAGCTTGAATTTTCTTATGGAACATTTTGTTCAGTGCCCAGAATTTAGTGGCTCTCAAACAAATGTTCTGGATAAGAGAGAAAGACATGTTTTATTTTCTGACATCCAGCCTGTCAGAGATGCTAGCGCTCGGTAAAATCACTTTGTGTATTTCTTATTATTTTTCATTAAACAATCACATTATGATTATTACTTTTGGTAATAAATTATTTATATTTATTTCACAGACTGCTTGCAGACCTTGAAAAGAGATGGCTAGAAAATATTGTCTTGAGCAATATCTGTGATATTGTGTATCACCATGCTAGCAATTACTTTTCTGTCTATGTTAAGTACTGTTCCAACCAGCTTTATCAAGAAAGGACACTTAAAGAACTCAAGTAAGCCACCTCTACACTTCTTCATTCAACTTTTTATTACAAAATTCATTCTTCATAAACTTGTAAATATTATAACCTTGGCATGTTTTTAATCATAAAATGATTAAAAAAATATGATAAAATCTTGAATTCTAATTATGAATTGATTGATTCCAATAGTTATAGTGTATTTTAGAAATACAAAGTTTCTATTCATATTATTTATAAAATTATACTGCTTAATATATTTTATTTTTATTAATGTGCTTTTTTAGATTTTTCTAAGTTATATTAAAATAACTGCAACATATTAATGCCTAATATAACAGACTACAAGTAGGACAGGTACCACATATTTTTACATTAGCAGGACTCAAAAATATTATAGATGCTTAACATTTCCTTATATGTGATGCATTATAGCGGCATACAGTTTTCTTTTCGTTCCAAGAGCTGCCCCTTTTTTGTCCAAGTAATTTATTTCATTCTTTGAGTAAGAGTAATTGACAAGATGTGTGTCAATCAGAATAGTTCCAAACAATAAATGAGTGCAAACAATTCCGTAAAAGATTATTGTCAGAAAAGTTTTTTAAATCATCATTTATCTATTATTTTTAAGAGTATTTAAAATTTGCCTTTTGAAATTGTTACATGATTCAAAATATGAGAAATATGGATATTTTCACCTTACAATTTATTGTAGATGAAATAGGCTTCATATAAAACTTAATTAAAACTTCTGCCATACTGAAATGTGCTAAACTTAAATCTCTGGCGCTTAACTGTTGTTTAAATAAATTTCAAAATACAATTTTTTAATTTTTGTATCAATAAACAACGGGGATTATTGTAGTTTGAAACTTACATTTTCTGTTACAGTTTTAGAAGGCAATTTCAGTGAATAGTTACTTTGAATTTTAATTAAATATTTGTAAAATATTTGATGTTAGTAAAATATTGGCATATAATAATGATATTAGTAAAATATTTGAATAAAGTAAAATATCTGATGTTTATCTGGTTTTAGTTCAATTGAATAAGTTTCTTATATTAGATTATCATGATCATTAAAATTCTAAATGTGTTGTATAAAACTAGTCAGTTTAAAATGTTCTGCCGCAAATTGTATTTTTTCCATTAATTTTATTTTTCTTCAGTGAATTGTTTCTTTCTTATTTTAAAATAGCATATTATATGTTCATTAAGTTTCAAAATAAAATCTTTAGTATATAATAAGTTGTACATTTTAATTTTAAATGCACAAGATAAATTTGAGAATAGCATGTCATGTTTTTATTATTTGATTGTAAATGCTATTAGACAAAATTTATAGGACTATCCTCATTTGATTTTTGCATTGAAATTTTTGATTGTAAATGGAAGTTTCATTGAAATTTTAAATGTAATATTTAATTTTACTTTAATTTTTCATTTTTACCTTAAGGTTTGCTTTTGCAATTTATTCATAAATTTTTTGGTTTCTTCATTAATAATTAAGTCATGTGTGTGAAGAATTAATATTAAAAATGTCCATATAAAATATTTGCTTGTTTTCAATCAGCTTGGTGAAAGAAAACTGTGTGTGTAAATATCAATTTTGATGTGCACAAGAATGTCATTGAAAGTGAATAATTTTTACATATTAGAACAATTAACAACATAAATATAGCATAATATTTTATAAACAATAGTATTTTATTTATTTCCTAAAAAAAGGGAAATATCTAGTGAAATCTTTTTTTAGCATGACATTGTTTGCATGAGGCTAGTAAACATACACATAATTTTTTATGCCTTTAATTCCTTAATGATAGTACAATGTTAAAAAAAATACCCATAAAAATGCCTTTAGGTCAAGAGAAATTTTAATAGTCGTGAACATTGAATATAAAATAAACTATGTCCAATTATATTAAAAATGGAGTAATACTGCCATCTCATATGTAAATTGTAAAAATAAATATTTATTATAGAAATAGATTATTCTTATCTTTTTTTATGCATTACTTTTGAACACTCTAGTTCTGAAATATCAGGGACTTAAAAAATGTAGGCGAAAAGTCATCCCATGATTTTGATGGGAAGAGAGCGAAAGAGTTAACCTGAATTTTTAAAAATGAGTTTTACTTAATGACAAAGCATAATTACATTGATAATTACAGAAAATTTTATTATATGAGGATTTATTAACTTTGATAATTATAAGCTTTTAAATAACTAAAGTAACTTGGAAATTTTTAAATATTAACATTTTGTTCTAATTCCATATTTCATTGTGCTTTTAATATTTGTATTTTTAAAACAGTATTTATTTTTTTAAAAACACTGTTTTTTAGAGAAAAAAAGCCAGACTTTGTTGCTGTGTTAAAGAAATTAGAGTGCAGCCCAATTTGTCAAGGTTTGGACATGCATTCATTTTTGATGCTTCCAATGCAAAGAATAACACGCTTACCATTACTTATTGATGCAATTTTTCATCGCTTATCAGCTGAGTCTCCCATATATGATAGTTGCAAAATGGCTTTAGCAACTGTAAATAAAGTAAGAAAATATATATGTTGTGTTAAAAACACATGTTAATTATTGTATTATTATTTTTTAAAATTTTCAGTGATAAAATATTGTTTACTTTAATCATAGGGGTTATTTAGTTATGTTATGATGTTGGAATTAGTTTTATTTTTTATCAAATTAATCATATAGAGTAGGTAGAGAAGAATTAACTCATATGTCATAATTATAAAAAAAAACACTCTGAATTTTTTATAACATTATGTATATGTTGATAAACAAAAGTTAATTAGTTATATGAAACTGTTTTGCTGGGAATATCAGGAATGTTTAGTTCACCAAAATGATTGAATTTTTTAACTATTCAATCTTTTAACTAAATAAAATATCAGAAATTTATTTGCTTTAAACATTAAATTCAATTACTATATTAGTTTTGTAAATCTTATTTTTACTTTTGAAAAATAAAATAATGCAAAAGATATCTCTCTCCTTTGTTATTATTTATAATTATTATATGTTTGTAGTTAACTATAGAAGGCATACCAATTACATTATATGACATCTACATATTATTTTTTCTTTTTCTCTTCCCCTTTTTGAAGTCAAAGGTTAGTTTTAGCTTTGACAATATAACTTGAAATAAATTAAGAATTCATTTATTTTCCATGGCTTGAAGACAATTATTTTACATGGCATTAACTTATAAATTTCAATAACTTATCAATAATTAAAATTCAATTTTTGACTCTAGATTCTGATTACTATAAAACATTCATTTTATTTTATATAAATGAAATAATATTTCTACTATATTATATTTTTTTTTCAAAATAATTTTAATTTTTAAAATGTTTTTTTCTGCATTTTTCTTTTTAAACATTATTTTTTAAAATGAATATAAGTACTAAGAAATGGTAAGCATTTGCATTAATATTTGCTTGTTAGTGTAGCAAATTAGAAATGTATTCAAAATTGGTATTTTAAATTGATTAATTTATAAAATATTTAATCTTTTTTTAAAACAAATTTTCTGTACAAAGCTTGTCGCAGAATGCAATGAGGGAGCACGTAAGATGGAAAGAATGGAAGAAATGCTAGTTATCAGCCAACAATTAGATTTTAAAGATTGCAAAGTAAGTTTTATTTACTTTTTACTAATAGATGCATTAATTAAAATTTTCTCATTTGTGGAAAATTTATGTTTTAATCTTAATATTTCAAATTTATTTTTTTTAAAATATATGATTAAGTATTTAGAGAGCTTTTCTAATTTTTATTAAGTCCATTTACCTGTTGGAAAATCTTAAAATTAAAAACTTTATAATAATGATGTACAGAAAAATCATTCTTTATATTGCACCAAAATTTTGAAATTTGTATAATAATGATTTATAAAATAGCAGTATTAATTTTATATTCATTATTTATTTTTTTGATGCCTACATGAATTTTATATACACTTAATACCAACATGAATTTTTATTTTTTAATGATGGCAACCATTTACTAATGATCACCATTTTTATTTTTGATGATTGTTAAGTAAATATATAATTTTTTTTAAATAAGTGCCACATTCTTATCTGCTGTGTTTTTAGATGTTTTATTATATACTGTTTAAGGTTTTCAAGATAATTAATTCATTTTTAATGGCATGCTGAAAATAAAAAGGAACAAATGTTTTTATAAAAATCTGTAAAATGGTTTTTAAACTTTATGTCATACCTCTCTTTTAATCCATCAAGTCAATAAAGAATATGTAAATTTTCATATTAATAAATCATATTATGAAAAATCACATAGCTTAATTTTCTTTTGAAGTATTTGTAATTTTTGTAAATTAAAGCTAATCTTTTAAACTTATGAGCATGTGGATTTAACATTGTTAAAATCAACAAGATATTATGACAAGCGAAACAGACTTTTTGTTACCTTCATTTCTTTTTGAAGATGACAGTTATTATTAAATAAAAGTAGTTCTTGGAGAGATTTAGAGGTTTTTTACATATGTTTATACATTGTTATATAAATCTGCGACATTTTCTGAATTGCATATCTTACTCATTCTAGACTTTTTATAATTGTGTTGGTAGTTAATCCTTTTAGATGTGATTTCATGCTTATCTCTGTCACATTATGTAAATCTGAAATTCAAATAAGCAATACATTTCATTAACTTTGGTACAAATGCTTCATATATTTCAGAAATTACTGGGAAAATTAATGGTGTTCTCTAAAGAGATGATTTTGTAAATTTATCTGAAGAATTAAATATTGAATTTGTGAATTATTTTTGCTAAGTAGTATAAATTATCTATAGAATATTTAAATCCTGTTTTTAAACTTAAATTTTATTTAATTCTTCTACAACTTTTGAAACTGGAATCTTTTTATATTACAAATGTCATTTTAATTCCAAAACATGTTTATATGCATCTTTAAAAAAGTATTTATTATTCTTAAGGGTTTTGGTTTGCTATCAGCTTCTCGTTGGCTTGTAAAGAAAGGAGAACTGGTTCAGTTAATGTTGGATAATTCTAGTCGCAGGACATTTGGTCGCAGCACTCGTTGGTGTAAAATACAATTATATTTGTTTCTTTTCACCGATTTGCTAGTGGTAACAAGGAAAAAAAGGTAAGTTTAGGTAATCTGAAGTAGAATTTGCTATGTTATTGTAAATTATGCATCAAACCATTAAAAACTTGGAAAATAAATATTATTGAAAATTTTTTACAAAAGAGATATAATATAGGTTCTTGTTATATTGATTTTGTTTTAAAAAAATGCATAATTTTATTCGTTTCTTATTTCAGTGATGAAAGTTATTCAGTAGTTGATTTCTGCCCTAGAAATATGCTGGAAGTTTTAAATATTGATGAAAATATGCCACCTTTACCTATGCGCTTACCTTCAAGTTATAGGAATATTTTCAGGTTAACTTTGCTGCGTAACAAAGAAGGAAAAGAAGCTGAAATATTTTTAAGCTGCTTACTTGAGTAGGTTTAATTTTAATAATAATAATAATACAATTTTCTGTAAAATTGTGAATGTATATTTGATATTTTTAAAATAATTTTAAATTGATTATAGACGATTTATAGGGGGATATAAAGAATATCTAAGCATATTTTAACAAAGTTAAAATACATTATCTGTTCTCATGATTTGAATTTTTAATTATATTTTGAAAAATTGTAATCTTAATCACTGAAATATGTTATTTTTTTATATTTTTATTGTTTCTTTATTTTTATATTCTTTTTACCATGTTTACTTTAATCATTTAAATAAAAACATTTTCTAATAAATATTATGCTTTTCCTAACATATATTTACAATTTTGATGTTGTAAATAAATGGAACAAAATTGTATATCAGTATGTTCACCATAATTATATGTAATTAATTAATCACAAAACTCGTTTTTATAATTTTAAGATTTTTCCTGAATAATTAATAACAGCATCCATTATTGTAACAAAACTAAAATTTCACCCATTTATAATCACGATTTTTAAAGTTAGTTCTCGTCATCTAACTAACTAAAATAAATAGATATATGAGGGTTACTCTGAAATTTTTGAGATATGCACAGACGAGAATTTATAAAATAAAAATAACGGTTTAATTTTAAATTACAAAGTATTTTAACAAAGAAGACGATGTTTTGACTGACTTATGTCAACTTGTTTAGCGTGGAATAAATTTTAAACAGAAGAGAAAATGGAGTTGACGCGAGAACATTTTCGCACTATGATTTTCTACGATTTCAAAGCAGGATTAAATCAAGAAGAATGCGTTCAACTGTTGCAATTAGCATTTAGCGATGAATCTCCAGCTCATGCTACTGTTTTCAGATGGTTTAGAGAATTTAGAAGAGGTCGCAATTTTCTTCAGGATGAAGAACACCACTCAGGAAGGCCGCCGTCGGCAGTGATCCCGGATAATGTGTCTGCCATACGAAAAATGTTAATGGATGATAATCGCTGTACCTATCAAATGATACAGAAGGAACTTAACATTGGATCCGCAACCATACACAAAATCATTCATGAAGAATTACATATGAAAAAAGTAGTTTGTCGTTGGGCTCCCCATAATCTAACTGAGCATCAAAAAGAGGAGCATGTCAGAATCAGTAAAGAAACTCTTAATATGCTGAATGATGGTGACCACCGCATCATTTCTAAACCATGACAATGCATCTTCACATGACAATGCTTCACCATGACAATGCATCTTCACATACAGCCGGATTAACAGTTGAGTTTCTTAAACAAAAACAAATTAAAGTGATCGAACATCCGCCGTATTCACCTGATGATTGTTAAAATAAGTGATGTTTGCAATGCTATAATTCAGTATAATCTATTACACAACAAAATTATTTTTTAAAATTACAGTTAATAGAATTTAACAAAATTTTATGTTGTTACTTTAAGTCTAATGCAGTGTAGAAGAAATTAAATAATAAGGTAATCAGTGGCTTGACTAAAATCATAATTTTCGTTTATTTAGAAAGAAAGAAGAAAATTATGATCTTGTAATTTTCTTCTCTGTTTAAGAAATAATCTTCATATTTAAAAAATATAAATAATTTGCAATTAATATTTCTCAAGTGAGGCAAAACATAAAATACAATATATTTTTAATCACTATAGAATTATTCAATATTTTTTAATTAAAACTGAATGGAGTCAAATACACCCCACAATGAATTTAAATGATTATTATTAATTAAAATTTTTCATTGTAATTATAATTAATATAATTACAGGAGTGATCGAACTCGATGGATGGATGCTTTAACACCAACAAAATCTGAAAATCCTGATGAAAAGATATATGAGAAATGGGGTAAATAATTTAAAATGAACTTAACTGTTTCAATATTTAATTGTGTGATTACATTTTGAAATTTCTCATTTCAATTTAGAGTAATATTGGTATTTAACAGTCTGGTTTTTATTCTTTTGAGAATTTATTGTAGAAATGCACCAAACAATGATTTTTTTGTTAATAAATATGTTAAACTCATTTGTTTACACATTTATTTACAAAAAAACTATATATATATATGTTTAGAAGAAATGATTAACTTTACAAACAAAAATTTTTTTAAATTTTTCTACAATTTACAGCTATCATTGTAACATTAAAAATTGCCTTATGTATCATTTTTAGTGTAATAAAGATATTTAACTTTTTTAATGTAAACGAAAATTTAATATTAGTTAATTGTTATGTTTTTCAATTACATTAATTTGAATTTTGTTTCCACATTTAGAATGTAAACAAGTTCAGTGCATACATGTATATAATGCTCAACAACCTGATGAACTGTCTTTGGAAGAAGCTGATGTTGTTAATGTCTTTAGAAAAATTACTGGTATTTATTTTTATTTTAAGTGACATCCATATTTTATTTTTTGTATATATATCTTTTTCCAAAAATTATTAATGATCCATACATTACATTTATAGTTCTAAATTAATAAATTTTATTAAACATCTTTTTTCAAATATTTCTTCTCTATAAAACACTTTGTTTGTTACAGTTGATTATCATTTAGCATGCAGACAAGAAAAATTTCTTTAATCTATATAAACTTGTAAAGAGAAATGATTATCACATAAATTTTTTTATATTTAAATATTTCTGAAATTAAAGCTTCTATGTTAGTAATAAGTATTTTTAGAATTTTAGTTTACTTCAATGTTTATTTTTATTTGAAATTTTTAAATAATGAAACATTTTTCTTGCTGATTTGAAGCTGATTCTGCTTATGTCTGGTCAGGCTGGAATTTTAATTAATGATTTTTCTTTTTTTTATTATACATTTTTGAGTAGGACACTGATACACTCAATTTCATAAAAAAAATCTTCTAAGTAGCAATATTAGTTAATATGCTAAAGAACACTGTTTATATATATTATTAAATCATAGCTATAATTTTCTATATCATAATTATTGATCTTTCAATAGAAAATGGATAAAATTGACTAAAAAGTGAATTTATATGAAATAAATGTTACATATATAAAAAGGAGTATATATAAATAAAGAAAATTATTAAATGAACATTATAATGAATTATTTTTAATACTTATTAATAATTTTACTAGCAAGATGATTATTCAAGATATTATCTTTAATAATTAATGTTTCTAACTACTTGTCTAAAAATTTAAAAATCAATATAATTCTTACTTTATCTTATTTTGCACTTTTGTTTGCATCTTGAACATTAATTATTTTATGTTTCCTTATTTAAATGATGTATAACTGCTGAGAGTTGATTAAATGTAAATATAAATTTTTGAACTAGATAATTTGCTAAACTAAGAATATAGTACTTAACATTTTCTGTAGTTAAATGCTTTTAATCCTATTACTGTTCTTTATTATTTTGCACTGAAAATTAATTCTAACATTATTCTCTAGTTTCTAAAATTTTTTATTCTATTTTTAAGGCTGGTTTGAAGGTGAAAGAATTCGGGATGGAGTTCAAGGGTGGTTTCCTTGTTCTCATGTTAGGGAAATTGTGAATTCCCATGTCATTGCTCGCAATTTACACCAAAGATACAGACTTCTCATGTTATCTCGAATGTATTTGGAAGAGCAGTATAAAGCTCAAGCTAATCAATGCAAGAAATGATAAGCAGTTTTCAAAGGAATTTCTACATTACAAGTATTTTTGCCATACTTCTGCCATAAGTTTATTTGCCATATTGGTTGGATTATAGCAAATACATAGGTTATGTATTGTGTTGTCCATTTTCCTAATTCAAACTTGGTGCAATGCTGTGTTTTTTTCAAATGAAAACCATTTTTTGTGTATCTGTATTTAATATCTTGTAAATATTTTTGAGAATTTTGTTACATTTTTTATTTTTATGTAAGCAAATCAGTGCTGTTTATTCCATCGTTAAGTTTGATCTCATACTTTTTTTCATAAAATTTCCATTTTTTCACACTTTTAATGAAATATAAATTCAATTAACAATTCACTTTTATCTAGTTTTTTTTTTATATTCTGCGAACTACTTATTTGATATATTGATTAGAAATTATTTTTGTCATATTTTATTAAATTATAAATTTATTCATTTTCTAGTTTTATAAAAATATAATTTCAAATTAAATATAGGGAAATGGAATTTCTGACTAAATACCTCCAGTTTAGCTGAAGTGCATATGAATGTCCTCAAAAAAATATTAATTGCCAAATAGAATTAAATGATCTTTCAGAGAAGTAATCTTAGGCACATTTAGTAAGACAGCTTTATAAGTGACATTCTTTTATGATATAAGAGGATGAACATTTACATACCACATTATGATCAAGAGGAAGGAAAAACGAATTTTTACCAATATGTCAAACAAACAAGTTTACCAATTTAAATTATATTTTTAAGAAGTCGTGCATAAAAAATCACTTATAAAATTTCAACAGACAATAAGTAGAACTATATAGGTCTTTAATTTTTTTTTTATTTGCAATCTAATTGCACCCTGAAGCACTTTACTGTTGCAGTATGTAGTTGCTGATTATAATTACCATTAGTAATCAGTAATATTATTTCCAATTATTTTTTGTACTTGGATTTCATTTGTTTAACATTATGATGAAATCACACAAATTTACCATATAATTCTCATTAATTTGATCAAAGTTTTTAAGAAATTGCTTCAAGTTCTTCTTTCAATTATTTAGAAATCTGTATTTCACTTTAGTTTGAAAAACAATTAACAAAGTCAACAAAGAATTTTTTTTATCCTAAAGAAATGAAATAAATTATTAAATATAACATCATTCTTTGTCCATCTCTTTCAAATTGTTTTTGTAACTCTACAATTAATAAGGAAAGAAACAAGTGAATATTTTCTGCTATTCAACTAATTTCATATACTTAATTCTTGTTATTAATTTGAATTTGTCAGTCTTTTTAATATAAATTCTTATCATAATTATCAAATTTGTATGAAACAGATACATTGTATAACTTGTACAAGAACGAAAAAATGCACTTCTGATTATAGAGAATAAAATAAAAGTGTAGTAATTTGCTTATAGTTACAAATGTGTATACATTTATTATTATTTTGTTTTGTATAAATATGTATAAAATAATTTCGATTTCTTTATTGTGTAAATGAAAGGTAGTATTTACATATAAGCAAATTAACTTATAAGTTTTTATCTTATGTCTGGCTATCTTAAGATAGATTTTTATTACGAATAGTGTAAAAATATCTGTATATGATCAAAATTTGTAATTACTATGCTTATGTAAAATAAGTGTTCATAGAATTTAATTTCCAGTTTCCAACACTATTTGATCACGATTCTTTTATAACAAAATAATGATGTTGACAATAGAAAAATTTACTTTCTTTCAGTATACCCATTTTATTTACCAATGTATACAAAATATTTACTCTTAAACAAGTTTAAGAATATTTAAACATAAATGTATTTGAAATCTCCATTCAGTTATCAATTGTAATTGTGTTTATTTTTTATAGTTTCCATTTAAATAGTGAACATAACATTTAAAGTGACACTTAATGCCATTTGAACAAATTGCTTAACTCTTAACAAAATAATACATGAGTTTTTTTTTTTAAAAAAAAAGAGGGAAATTTATTTTACATGCGTAACTCAGGTATTTTGTTCCTCATTAATGTTAATGGTGATGAAATGTATTTTATAGATAGTATCTTTCTGAAAATATATTTTAAGAACCATTTTTATAATACAACATCTTTTTATAATGTGGAATTCTTTGAATTCTATTCACATTTTTATATTGTAATGTTAAAACATTTATACTAAGTACATAAATTCATATGGAGATAATTTTACAAACTCTTGTAATGTGACACATTATGGTTAAATACTTAATTGTGAATTTTTACAATAATTTTTGTCTGTGATTAGTATGTATGCAATTTTTGAATCTTTAAATAATGAAGTATTCCAATAATTTATGAGTATCTATATTAATATTTTTATCAAGTATAAAAATCATTAAATGTGAACTACATGTGCATTTTTTAAATACACATGGAAATAGAAATGTAATCTATACAATAAAGAATTTTTAAAATTGCTTAGATTAATACTCCTTTTAAGTAATGATTACATCCTGCATTTGTCATGGATTAATATATTTTTCTGGTAAGTTAACACACAATGCTGGAAAATTCTCAACCCTTCAATGACATTAAATGTTTATTTATACATACCTTTTATTACAATTTTTAAGTTATATCAATCTATCCTTATGTTTTGACGTAACATGCATAACTTTGATTCCAAAATAGAAAATTATACTTACAAATTTCAATTTTCTAGGTTTTTGTATAGTTTTAAAATTTAGGAAACCTCTTGTTATAATATGCATTTTCTTTCAAAGCATATGTTGCAATATAAAAAAATCATTTGATGACAAAAAAATTAATGCAAAAATATAAGTTTTATTAGAAAATTTCTACACCAGAAATAAATTTAAATGCAGATTATTATCAAATGAATTTTTTTTTATAGAGATCATCTTATTTTAAAAAAGTTTTGAAATTATTTTAATCTTAAAAGCTTGTTTCATATAATATTAAAATTTCAATAATGATAATTACTCAAATCAAATTGTTATTTAATGTTTCACAATATTTGTAATTTTATTTTTAAAATATTATGCATTCTTTTCCACAAAGTGTGGCAAAATAAGACCTTAAAAAATTCAAGTTTAAGATAATAAAAAACATGTCAATAAAAAATATTTCATCTCTAAATATTTCATTTATGAACTAAATTTTTAACTATTTAGATCAGCTGTCACCTGTCTTCATGAAAACAGAAGTATATTTTTGTATTCTTAATATCAAAAATAAAGCATAACTTCAATAACATACATACCTATTAATGTGTGTGTACAAATAACTATTAATGCATTCAACTGTGGTTATATTATATTGAATAAATATTTGGCATTTTAACAGAAAATTGAACATTCAAACAATGATTTAAAAAAAAATGATTTATTCTTCATGCTTTATAATATGTTATACCAAAACTAACAATGGAAATGATCATATCAGCCATAAACAAAGCTTAAAAATTGTATTCCTCAGTTCAAGAATATATTATGATGAATAAAAAAATAAAATTATCAAACACAAATATTACAAGGAGAATTTTGAAATTTCACTTGACTAGTTAAGGTATAAATAAATTACTAATGAAAGAAGAATTTATGTAACCCATTACATTAAAACAAAGCTTGATTTAGTAATTAAAACAAATTTCAGATTTTCAGTGCATTTAAAAAAATAGCAGTTCATATGATAAATACCAACTATGTGCAAGAAATCTAATTTTTAACCATAGAAAGTAATAAACAAAAAAATAAATTAGATTTCTTGACTGATTCGTAATATGCTATAGTTCCACTTCTTCCATAAACACAAATATTTGTTTTCAGACTTTTGTAAAAATGAGGCGATCACATCCTCCCATAACAAAGTCAACTTCTGCATTTACAAAGTCCAAAAGCTTTGCAGGAGCTAACATTCGAAAATGTTTCCCCCCAAGTTTCCAGACCATGTAACCTAAAAATTATATTCACTATTTTTCATTTTGTTAGAATCACCTTTCCTGAATCTTCTTTTCCTCTATATTTGGTTTTGCCTCTGGTCCATGGCAGGTATCGATATTTGATCATATGCTTAAAAAGAATTTAAAAAAATTCAAATTACAATAGAATATTTAATGAAAATTAATAACCACTTAAATAGAGAATTAAAAACAATGCATATACAGCTAATTCCTAGACAATTTATTAAATTAATATCAATAAAATTACTCAAGATGCAAGAAATTTTAAAAATTGATTGAAATGGGAATACATTTTCTTAGAATATATCAAAATTAAGAAATTACTTTTAAAAATATATAATGAAAATGTTTATCTTTATCTTACTCTTTTTTTATATTTAATTAAAAAGTTTGCTCCACTGCCAAATAAAACCCAACTTTTATGCAACTAATATTTAATAACCAATAGTTGTTAAGAACTGAATTTTTTTAGTAATTTCATTTATTCTTACTGCAAGAATATAAACTAAAACAAAAAAAGTAAATTAATTATTTTTTTATCTCATTTTATACATGCTATATAGAACATCAAGAATTAAAAACAGGCCTCCAAATAAAAATGATACTGAGACAGAATGAAATTTTTTGATTGTATAATACAAGATGAGAAAAAGCTATGTTTGAAACTTCTAAAATTTTTTGCAATAAAGATGATACTTCTCATTTATTAATTTTTTTAATTTTGCATATTATTTTATTAAATATAATTATAAAACCACAGGTGACAGAATAAAAAAATTGTTTATATTTGTCAAACTTAGCAATGCCATTTTGTAAAAAATCAACAACCAAATAAAGTATATTTTGAAATTTTATATTATAGATCAAATGGTACTGAAAGAAACATAATTGCCGATTGAAAAAATTACGTTATCGGAGGGAGAATAATGGAATAAATAATTCCAATAAACTTAAAAATTTCTTTTTTTCACAATCATAATCCCAGTTCTATCAGAAAAATTATTGCAAGAATTAAGAATTTTTCATTTTACTGAGATACGACAAATTTTTTAAAAGACATTATATTTTATTAACACCAGGAGAACATTCACGCTAAAATAATATCAATTTATAACCTATGATTATAATAGTTCTATCATTGGCTGATTGGTCTTTGTCAAATATACTTAATCAAAATGATCATTTTCAGAGCAAAACCATGGAGAAAAAAAAAACATTTTCAACTTCTTCCTCTAAAAGATCATTAAATGTTCAAAATATTCCATTGTATGATTACATTGATTAATTTTTTAAAAATAAATTAACTTAAGTTTTGAAAAATAATTTTACACACCTCTAGTTTTCATAAGTGAATTTTGCAAAAAAATAAATCTTTAAAAGAAATGACACTAATGTAATTTACAATTTTTCACAAACACTTGCATATTGTTAAGATTTATTAAAAAAATATTCTTAAGCAAAGACTAAAATTACTAAAAAAGCAATAAAATCTAAAAAAACATAAAATGTTAATTGTAAATTTTAAGTTAGCACAGTTTTTTAAAAATAAATACACTAAGTTGATTGATTCCTAATTTTTCTCTTTGAGCTTTTTAGGCTCCTATTCTTGAAAGTAAAGAATTTATAACATAAAAATTATTGATGTCACAGCATCAATATTATTATAAAATTTTCTTGCACAATATTTTATTCCTATAATGGAAGAATTTAATCTTCACATTTATTCATTTTGTCACAATATGTACAAACACTAGACAGAAAATCAGAACATTCCTTTTTCATGTTAGACATTATTAGACAAAGAGCAAGTTCATAATAAGACAATGCACTATTAATCAAAAAAAAAAAATTATGTGACACCTGGATTTTAGAAAAATTTTCTAATGACATTTTCCTTGGTGGATCAGAAATACATTGCAGAAAGTTTGGTAGATTATAAAAATGTTAAGTAAATAACAATGGTTTATCTTGTAAATTTAGAGTGGTAAAGTAGAAACTGTAATTACTTTTAAATATTAAAATTTTAAAATAATTATGAATTTTATTACAACTTTTATGATTTTACCAATAAAAGATCATGCTTTCAATTTTTTGGACATTTTTAGGATAAATAAGTTCTATAAAATTTATTGCAGAATTTGTTAATTATCAAAACAAATGAAAATAAGAACTTACTTTGATCTGACGTTTCATTGTTATTCCAAATAATGTTAGGAAATACAACAAAAGTATTGGCCAAAAGACTGGAATATTGAACATTTGGAAAAAAGTGCAAAAAAGAGCTACTAAAGTAGCTTTTGTGGTGGAATACCTGAGAGATAGAAATGTCATAAGTAAATGTATAGCATTAATGTATTACATATTGCTAAGATATTTAGAAAAGTGAAATTGTCAAATTAATAAAAATACACTTATATGTAACTGGTAATTTAAAACATAGTATATGAATATATTTAAAAATAGGAAATCAATTTTGATAACAAAAATTGAAATATATATATATAAATTCTAACCAACATAATGATATGAATGTTTATTTTATATTATATTACATATTAAAACATATCACTATTAGAATATAATATACTTAAATCCAAGATTTTTCAGAAATAGAAGATTACAATTGGAATTCATAAATAAGAAATTCATAACTTTATATTTTAATTGAAAATTCTGCCAATTTTGATAAAATGGTTTTCAATAATTTTATTTTTTAAAATAAAACATTTTATATTCAATTTTTTTTATCAAAAGAAGTATCTAATTGAAAAAGGGAATTTTCTACCAAAATGAGAAACATGCTATGTAATTACACAATACCTTTTGATAATATAGCTATTAATTTAAGAACTTCTTGTTCATTTATGGGGGAAAAGAGTAAATTAACCCTGCTATTGTTAAAATTTCTGACAATCAATAGTAGCTTGCAATTTCCCATATAAGAATTTTTCTTCAAATTCATCAATAACTAGCATAAATACAAGACAAATAATAAGCAAATCACTAGGTTTAGTTATGGTTATCTCTTAAACATATGAAATATGAAACTTTGCTTCACTCATAGACAGTATGTTTAATCTTTACAAGTTATATTTTTTATTAATAAATGGGTCTTAATTCTTAGTAAAAGTTATTTACTGCTTACATTTGAAAATACGATATTTCAAACACTCAAGATAATTTGTAGTAATAAAAGATAAACATCCTTTAATAATAAAGAATTGTTACTCACCAAAATTTGAATTCTGGTAGACGCCTCATAAATGGTTTAAATTCTTCATTATTTTTGGTCGGTAAGCTAGGACCATCATCTTAAAAATAAAACCAGTATTCAGTATTTTATAATTAAGTTTATATAAATCTCATATATTCAAATTATTAATAAAAGAATTCTTTTTAAAAATAATTTCAGTTTTAAACCACCAGACTTTCTAAATTTTACTGATAAAAATAACATTTTTGTACCAATTTTTAATGGTCACATTTCACAATTTAGTTCTAAAAATTGACTGAAATATAGGTCTATAAATTCCTTCACTTAATGTTCCATTTTTTCACTTGCAATTAAATGTTACTCACAATTTCAGATGAACAAATCTTTATAAAAGTGAATTGATATTACCTAATATTGAACTTCATTTTTGTATTGATTCATGATTGAAGAATTATTTTTTTATGTATTGACATTTTCTACATTAAGTTTTTGTGCTTTACTATATACAAACTTCAATATTTTTAAAACATTATTGAAAACATATGCATAAGATAATTTAAAAATTGTATTTTGTAAAAGTATTAATAATAAAATTCTATGAACAGATATGGGTTTGGTGCATTCACAAATTTTTGCATACAGTTATTTTGTCAATCTAAATGATGTCACTCAGCACACTATCCAGTTTTCAAAATCCCAATCCTGCTCAAACTACTTTGAAAATAGCAATCGTACTGTATTTTCGATTTCAAATATCAAAATTTTAAATATTTCTTTATGTTAACTTACTACAAAATTAATAACTAGAAACAAATTTCCCAAATTTTGTAAAGATTACACATTGAAAAACAAATATAAAAATAATAATGCTTAAAACATATTATACATAACAATATTAAGTAGGTATTAACAACTGTTAAAAATCAAAATAGCATACATTTTTAGGACAGCTAAAAATTTTAACCAGACAATGGCATCCAGTTTGAAAAATATCCATTGTAATGCAATCTTAATGAAGACATGACTGTGCAATGAAGCTAAATCAATAATATGAGTTTCAAAAAAATTTTGCATGCATGCACATGTTAGATTACATCATAAAATTGCAAGCATCTATTTGGAGCAGTAATCTACAAGTTTGACATAAGTACAAATTCGTATAGATTTGGCCTTATTAATATTGGTTTCCACTGTTTATCATTAATACAAGTAATTATAGCATACAAAAAAGCAGGAAGTTAATTTTATAACTTTACCTATAATAAATACACAAAATTACAAGAAAAATGTAAGCAAATGCAATAGTCCTAGGTGGAAAAAGATCAGAAATTCTAAGTATTTCCTTTTTAGAATAGGTGTTTATTAAAATTATATAAAATCAATGGAATTAAATTAAAGAAAAAATATGTTCATTGATAATAATTCCAAAATGTTTACAAATACTTTTTAATGAGCATCTGATTATGGCCCAACTGTGCCAGAAGGAATATATAACTAGAACTAATATAACTCAATAAATTAGTAATTAAATGTATGAAAATACTAAAGGAGAAATTTAACAAAAGTAAGAAATTCATAGAAGATAAGCCTATAAAATTTTATTTTGTGCCATGTGAATTGATTTTGTTATAATTTTGTTGTATAAGTGATAAGAGAAATATAATAATGCATGGATTTTTAAACACTATTTTTATGTATTATATAATTTTTTAGAGCTTTGAGAATTTTAATTTTTTGGCAATATATAAAACAAATATTTTTATTATATAAATAAATCTATAGTAAACTGTGTTTAGTGTTTAGGCATTAATGCAGTTTAATGTAAAATTTTAATTTGTTATTTAGTAATATCTAGTACTGAATCTAATTAATCCTTTTCCATTCGCCAATATGAAATATATCACATAAACATTACATCAGAAATACAAAAAAGAAAACAGCTCATAGATGCCTTACAAGAAAAATATATAAGAAATTATACAAAACAAAAGAAAAAGGTTTACAACATGAGTCTGATAATACTAATTTTAATGAATGCTTGTGAAACCTAAACTTTGACTCATATATGAAATTGTATTAGGCATTTTCAAAAAGGTTTTAAGATGTATTTTTGGAGAAAAATGATGAGCGTGAGAAGATCAAATTTAGAATTTTATTGATCATTTAACGAACTAGGCTGTAATTTCATTTAGTTGCAAAGAATAAAATGAGCTTGCCATATTGTTAAAGATGGATGAGGCTCATTCAGCAAAGTCTCTAATAACCAGATCAACTGCCACAAAAAGGAGCAGGCCAAATCTAAGATGGATAGATGACCTTGAAAAAGACCTGATACTAAAAGTTTGAAAACTATAGCAACAAGATTGGACACAGAAAGCCTTGATGAGGCCAGATCTCACTATGGGCTGTTTTGCCATTGAAGAAAGAAAATCACATACATATACATAATTAGTTTTGAGTAATTACAAGCACATTAAGGAAACAAAATTGATTAATAGTGTAAACTTACCATCTGCCATTGCTGGATCAATTTTGGGTGAGAGGAAAGCAAGGAAGAGATTCAGTTGATAGATTCCTAGTGCATAGGTAATGATATACCATCCCTAAAAATATACAGCATTAAGAAATAAGCTTTTACAATCAATAAAATATGCAATACATAAAAAAAAACATGGAAAAAAATATTTAACAGGCAACAAAATTTGGAAGCAAATATATACTTTAAGTAACCAAAGCTTTTAACTAAAATTTTTTATTATTAAATTAAGAATTTGGTTAAAAGATAATGTCAACAATGCTTGTTTGCTTGACAAGTCATATTGACATTAATCTTTGAAGTTGAATTTTAGTTAAGTAGTTGAATTGTCATTATATATGCTCTTTATCATGAGGTCTAACTCAAGTGGGAATTACAGGATTACTGATCATAATCAATGTTTGAAATGTGTTGCCCCACAAACTCACAAGCTTTTGATTTTCAATTCAACAGAATGGACAAGAACATTAACAATTCAACTACCATGTTTAATGTCACTCTACATTCAATTTAGAATACTGAACTTTATAACAACTAAGAAGAAATAAGTTTTAAGTTGTAAACATTAATAAATATTTCTTAATTTTTATAAGATTTAATATTTATGACAACATATTTTTAAATGATTCAAAATCTTAAAGTTTTAAAAAGCACAGATGAAGCATATTTGATAATTTTTATGATCACAAAAGAATCAAAATGAGCTTAAGATCATGTTTATGCATAATTTTATAGGAAAAATATACAGATAAATGTAAATATTAAATATACATAAACTTCAAATTATTTATCACAATCATTTACCCAGATTTAATAATCAATAATGCGTGTGTTTATTAATTGAGAACATGCAATTAAATAATATAAATTATCTATAAATGTAATTGACTAAATACCAGGAGCTTGTAAGGTAAGGAGTCAAATGCTTCAGTGCAGTTTACTGAGCCGGAATGCATTTTTATGATTTTATGACATGATCATGATTGTTTTGAAGATTTAATAACCAACAATTGAAGCTTCTATTTATAGTTAAGTATTCGATATTTCGTTTTAAAAGTGTATCAAACTGAAATTTAATTGCAGCAGTTGTATTTGGTTTTATGTATCAAATTGGAAATTTTGAATTTTAGTATCAGCATGTAGCAAGTAAAAAGCATGGATAGATTGAATTTGTTTGTTTCTTTTCTTTTTTTAAATTCTTCGACAAATGATAAGTAACTTTAAGTGTCATTTGATTAAAATTGCAGTTACTTAAAATCAGAGCTTTAATAAAAATGTATGTTATTTACTTTAATGATTTAGCTTTATTGCTCAGTTATTTCCAGGAAGATTTCATTTACATATTTTTTTAAAGGTTGGACACCAGTACCTGTTTAATTAAAATCTGAGTTTTATAACAATGTATATTATTAATTTAGCTTCATTGGCTGATTGTTTTCTGTTCTAGATTGCTTGATACTTAATTTATATTTGATTTGCATTATGCAATCTGTGTGAAATTATTTTCTAGTTATTAGTTTTGTAATGCTTCTGTAGTAAGTAATTATAATTTTTTGAAATTTTGATAGCTGAAATTGAAAGATATGCTAGATTGTGTTATTTAAAATCCAAGTTTAAGTGTGATTAGGATTTCAAAAATTGGATATAACATTAAATGAAGTAATTTAGGTAGGTAAGATCATTGTAGTGCATGGTATATGTGGCAACTCAGCCACAGTAAATCCCTAAAGGGGAATAAGAAGCGCATCTTCCCTATCCGATGGGGAATCTTGCACAGTTGCTATTTGGATGCGGTCGAATGAAGACCGTATTGGCACCAGTGTATCACGGTGTGGAACTCATTTTTATGGAATATAATCATGAAAATTGTTATTTGTTAATTGTTATTGTTAAAATAAAATATTAAAGGCAATAGGACTCATTAATGAAAGGAAATACACAAGCAATAATTTCGTAACGCAACAATCTTGGCGACCCCCGGACGTGATGGTTTGAATTACTTTGAAGGAGCGTTCACGGCACTAGAGAGCTGAGATTTGAGGTAGGCCCATTTTTCCTTTATTAGAATTTAATATTTTAAGATAATGGATTTAGAACGGTTAAAAGAAAAGCGTAAAATTTTAAGAGCTTCACTTACGAAGCATTTAAGTAAAATCGAAACTACATTGGTTAAGGAAATTTCAAATGAATATTCTAATGAAACAAAACTTGAGGAACTTTGCAGTTTAAAATCTCAACTCGTAGAAAAATTGAATGATTTAACTAGGGCCGATGAGGAAATACAATTAAAAATTGAAATAAAAGATTTTTCGAATGAGATTATTACGAGCGAAGAATATAAGGATAAAGGTATAGCAGCGAAATCGAAAATCGAAAGGCAGTTAGAAACTATACGCTATAAACCGCCAAGCGCAATAAATGCAAGCAGAACAAGCGATCAAATTACAGGTGATAATAATGATTCGATGCAATTCGCGCAAATGTATAATTATCCCTTTAGAACTGAAACAAAAAATGTAAAACTTCCAAAATTGAACATACAAACATTTTATGGAGATTGTAGTCAATTTTTAGATTTTTGGAATTCCTATGAAGTCGCGATACACAATAATCTTTCTCTCACAAAAACTGAAAAATTTACTTATTTAAAATCTTATCTAGGAGGAGTTGCGCTAAGTGCAGTTAAAGGATTTTCCCTCACAGACCAAAATTACGATGCGTCAATACAATTAATAAAGGATAGATTCGGTCGAACAGATATAATTATGTCAGCACATATGCACAAACTTTTAGTAATAGAACCAGTCAAGTCTTGCTCTAATATTATTGGCTTAAGAAAAATGTACGACGCCATTGAAGTACAAATAAGGTCCTTGCAATCCTTGGGAATAGCCGCTGACACATTCAGTAATTTATTGTGTCCTGTAATTCTGCAAAAATTGCCCGAAGAATTAAATTTAAATTATAATCGTCAGCGTAAAACAGATGAATTGTTTGATATTGTAAAATTAGTAGAATTTATAAGAAAAGAAGTTGAATGTAGAGAAGCGTCATTAATATTAGCTAATCCGAGAAATTCTAACGCAAAGGAATATCCCTTTCGAAACAAGGCAACAGATCAGAGTTACCCAAATAAGCCTCATTTCTTGAACTCAAAGAGAAGCGACGCGAGCAATAAATTTAGCAGCGGGGCGGTCTTGAGCACTCAAGTGGGTAATAAATATCCCTGCGGACCGCGGAAATACGAACCGAGCGCTACATGTAAGCACAACTTTTATAGAATAGAAAATAACAAAAAATGTATTTTTTGTACACAAAATCACATGAATCATGATTGCTCACTAAGTGTTAATGATAAAAGGAAAGCTTTAATGTCAAAGGGTCTTTGTTTTATTTGTTTTCAAAATCATATAAGAAAATTTTGCGACCGTAATTATCTAAAATGTAAAATGTGCGGTTCTCAAGGTCACAACTCTCTGCTATGCGGAGAGAGGGGTGAATGTTTTGCTGAGGATGTTACGGTTTCAGTCCGGGAAGGCGATTCGAAACAAGAAGCGGTCTCGTCAATGGTTTCATTTTCCGCCAGGGAACTTAATGTAAACAGAACTTCGCATAACTCTGTTTTGCTACAGACTTTTTCGGCTTTAGTGAAATCGAAAGAAAGCAGCTTACAGTTACGCTGCATGGTAGACGGTGGAGCAAATAAATCATTTATTTTAAAAGAAGTAGCCGACGCGTTAAATTTGAAGGTTATTAAGAAGGAACCTTTAATAATTCATACATTTGGATCTAAAACTGCAGAAAAGCGAATGTATAATTTGGTCGAATTAACTTTACATAATATTAAATATCCTAACCAATGTGTAAAAATACAAACAATAGTGATTGATTCGATTACTTTGGCAAAAATAAGAATTCCGTCAAAATTCGTGAGGAACCTTGCTTTTGAAAAGGGTATTGAATTAGCTGATATTAGTATTACTGAAAAAATTCACATTTTGATCGGTTCAGATTATATCTCAGAAATATTAGGCGATAATATTGTAAGACTCACTAAGAGATTAATTGCTCAAGAGAGTATATTTGGACACTTAATTCAAGGTAGGGATGGAGATTCTAATAGCCAAGGGGTATCTGTCAATCATTTAATTGTAGAGAATGAAGGGTTAGATTGTGATGGGATAAAAAATTTATGGCTATTAGAAACCATTGGAATTAATGGGGATAAGGAAATGTCTCTCTCAGACAAGGATATGTTGGAAACCTTTAAGAAAAATACCACATACGCAGATAAAAGATATGAAACAAAATTGTTATGGAAGGTTAGTAATAAGGAATTAAGCAATAATTATGAAATCGCAAAACGTCGTTTATCCAGTTTAACTTGTTCATTAATCAAAAATGAGGATTTATATGCTAAGTACGATACAATAATTAACGAACATTTAAGGGATGGCATTATTGAAATAGTTGACTCGAATTCATATCAAAATATGAAAACTGGTTATTTCCTCCCACATCACGCAGTCGTGCGCGAGAAAAAATATAGTTCTAAAGTTAGGATAGTATTTGACGCTTCATCTAAAGGAAAAGGCGAGTTGTCGTTAAATGATTGCTTAGAAAGCGGGCCAAATTTGAATCCCGATTTATTAAAAATAATTTTGAGGTTCAGATTACACAAAGTGGCATTTTGCGCAGATATTCAACGCGCGTATTTAGAAGTAGGAATTGCTGAACAAGATAGCGAGTTTTTAAAATTTTTATGGTTAAAAGATAAGGGTCCTAATCTCAATCTCAGCCCTCAGAACATTGCAACATTTAAGTATAAGAGAGTAACTTTTGGGATCAAATGCAGCGCCTTTTTACTTACTGCAACTATAAGGCTGCATTTGGAAAGGTATCAAGGAAAATATGATGAAGCATGTGAAATGCTTAAAGAACTTTACGTGGATGATTTAATAAATGGAACTTCTAATGTTGAAGACGCTCTGAAATTAGTTAAGGAAATGATTTTAATACTTAGTGAAGCTAGTATGAACCTTCGTCGATGGGTGACGAATTCCTCGATTCTTGATGAATACCTCAAGCGTGCTAATATTGATTGTCGAGAAACATCAGCGGACCAAGGTGTACCATTAAAAGTTTTAGGTCTAATTTGGGACAATGAAAATGATGTTATTAGCTTCGATATTGATCAATTTGAAAAGTTTAAAAACCCAAAAATAGTAACGAAGCGAATTATTCTCGCGGCATGTGGTATGTTATTTGATCCTATAGGCTTAATGAACCCATTCACAATAAGAATGAAGTTGCAATTACAAAAGATTTGGGAACTAGGCCTGCAATGGGACGAATGTCTTCCCCCAGAAATAGAAATATCATTTTTGGACTGGTTAAATGAAATGGAAATTGTAAGAAACTTTGAAATTCCAAGATTATATTTTCATGAAATCAATTGGGAATCTTTAGAGGTCCATATATTTTCTGACGCCAGCCCTAAATGTTATGGATCAGTATGTTATTTTCGAATGAAGCATTCAGATGGGTATGAAACGAGGTTTGTTTTGTCGAAATCACGTTTAGCTCCATTAAAGAAGCTTACACTCCCTCGGTTGGAACTATTAGGAACTTTAATTTCAGCTCGCATGGGACATTATCTGCGAGACACTTTTCCCCTGTTACACAACCGTAATATGCATTATTGGACAGACTCACAAATTTGCCTTCATTGGATCAAAGGAAACAACGACGAGTGGAAGCAATTCGTCCGCAATCGTGTCATGGAAATTAAAGATAAAACAGATCCGAGCAGTTGGCATCACTGTCAGGGAAAGACCAATCCTGCTGATAAACTCACGAGAGGAATTAAGGCTCAAATTCTTGTGAATGATAGTATCTGGTTCCATGGACCTTCATGGCTACAGAAAGGTGACTTCCCATGCTCTGAGACATGCTCTAGACTGGATACTTTGCATTGTATAGAAGAAGAAAGAAGAAGTGTAGCAGTGTCTTTTCAAACGAATATTGAAACTTTACAGCCTTTACTGAATTTGGAGGACTTCAGTGAATTGAACAAGGTTTTTAGAATCACTGGTTACATATTAAGATTCATAAAAAACTGTAAGGCAACCCACGAACGAGAAACTGGCGTTATCACTACGAGTGAACTAATTAATGCTGAACGATATTGGATTCGGACAGTGCAGCAAAATGAATTCGAGAAAGAATACATTTGCCTTAAAAACAACCTTCCAATTCCCGCTAGTTCCAAACTCTTTACACTAAACCCAGTTTTGGACTCCAATGATTTAATCGTTTTAAAAGGAAGACTCCAGAACTCCGAATTCAATCATCAATCCAAACATCCAATTATCATCCCCTATAAATCAAGATTCACAAATCTTTTAATAGATATGGAGCATAAAAACTTGTACCATTCAGGTGTCTCCGATACTCTTACCCAGTTGAGAGAACGATTTTGGATCATCCGTGGTAGACAAGCTGTGAAAAATTGTCTAAACAAGTGTTTTAAGTGTAGACGATTTCAAATCAAGCATGGAAATCAAATTGTAGCACCACTACCTGCCGACAGAACCAGTGAAACTGATCCTTTTGAAGTGGTGGGTATTGATTTTGCCGGCCCCTTATACTCAAAGGACCAAGACAAGGTTTATATCGCCTTATTTACATGCGCTGTAACTCGTGCCGTTCACCTTGAAGTTGTCTCCGGATTAAGTACCGAACATTTTCTTCTAGCATTTAGACGTTTCATCTCCAGAAGAGGTATTTGCCGCATTGTTAATTCTGACAATGCAATGACATTTAAAAGTGCTGAGACTGAACTTAAAAAACTCTATGCAAACATAACTGAATCTGATATTCAAAATTACTTTGGAAAGAAAGGAATTAAATGGCAATACATTGTTGAACGTGCTGCATGGTGGGGTGGTTATTGGGAGAGAATGGTTCGAATAACAAAAGTTGCATTAAGGAAAATTTTGGGAAGGGCATTAGTTTCTTTTGAAGAGTTACAAACTATTTTGGCTGAAATTGAAGCTATAATTAACTCTCGTCCTTTAACTTATATTTATAATGAACCTAATGAACCATTCCCTCTCACACCCGCAAACTTCTTAATTGGAAGAAGATTAACTACCTTACCAAATTGGTCAGATAATCAAAATTGCAAATTATTTACTGGTAAAAAGGATTTAATTAAAAGATTTCTTTATAGAGAAAAAATCTTAAATAATTTTTGGAAAAGATGGAAAGGTGAATATCTTCTTCTATTAAGGGGTGCGAATTTCCCAAAACCTGTCAATGTAAAATGTGTATTTAATGTAAATGATGTAGTTTTAGTAGGTGAAGATAAGGTTCCGAGACAGATGTGGAAGCTGGCCAAGGTACTGGAAGTCCATAGAGGCAGGGACAACAAAGTAAGAGCGGTGACTTTAAAGACTCCATCAGGGGTCATAAAACGTCCCGTACAGCTTTTGTATAATTTAGAAGTCCAAGAGTAAGTTAAGACATTTTGTCTGAAAAGGGTGAAGAACCTTTATTATTGTTGGTGAATTGTAATGATTAATAGTTAGTGTTATACAATTATAGTTACTATTATGTGTATATTTTGTTTCGAATTCATATTTCTTAAGTATTCAAGTTATTTTGTAATTTAAAATTTTAGTTTTTTCATATTTACGCATATAAAATTTAATATGTGAAGTGGTTAACTTTTGGCTGATTCTTTGTCGGGCGGGAGGATGTGGCAACTCAGCCACAGTAAATCCCTAAAGGGGAATAAGAAGCGCATCTTCCCTATCCGATGGGGAATCTTGCACAGTTGCTATTTGGATGCGGTCGAATGAAGACCGTATTGGCACCAGTGTATCACGGTGTGGAACTCATTTTTATGGAATATAATCATGAAAATTGTTATTTGTTAATTGTTATTGTTAAAATAAAATATTAAAGGCAATAGGACTCATTAATGAAAGGAAATACACAAGCAATAATTTCGTAACGCCACAGTATATAAGTTGGAAACTCTGCCAAACCAATACAGACTCTTAATATTTTATCATATAATGTAATTTTTGCCATAATTTTAACAATTTATTCAACACATTTTTTGGATATAACAGATTTATTTAATGAATTCTTTGATAAAAACACTTAAAAAATATATTTTACCTGCAGAATAAAAACGCGAGCTAAAAAGCTAATCAGCAAAATTACTGAACCAATCCAACGAGCAATTGTATAAGGTGTCCATACATCTAAAATATGCTGATAAACCTGAAAAATGCATAAGATTGGTACATGAACAATTGTCATAAGCTGAAAATAATTCAGCATAGAAGTTTAAACTTATTTAAATAAATCATTTAGAAATAGATATTAACACAAAATAAGATAAGTTATCAATATTAGTTTTTGAAAAGTTTTAAGAAGCAGTAAATTACTGTAGTGAATGACTTGATATTGCATTTAAATACTGAAATATTAGAATGTGATAGTGTAAATTTTTTATAATTAGCCAGTAAATGGTACTGTACTCTTCACAAGATATGTCCCCAAATAAAGATATGCTAATATTAAATAAAAGATACAACATACTCCACTAACTTATGGAAAAAACGGAATTCAAATTATTCTTTTTCTAATGTGGTTGTAAGACTATTCTTATAAAAGCAAACTGATTTTTTTATAAGAGTGTCAGTTGCATTGAAGAAGTTTAAGACATTAAAGGGTATACATAATTCTGGTCCAATGTCTAGATTTACAATCTAAAAAATTTGTAAATTGAAGCTTCATTTGATGTGAAGTGTGAGAATAAAAATTGCAGGAAGTGTCAATCACTGCTTTAGGTGCAGAAGTTGCTCAAAAATTATTAAGCTCTTAAGTAAGGTTTATTAATACTAATGTAATCATATGTAATTATAGTAAATAACATTGCAGAATGATTTATGAATATTTTACAAATCATTTTACAATGCTAATCATAAACATATGTTTAGAGAGTTAAATTCCTATATCTGTAGTAAGATATTAACTTTTTGAAAAAGGTGAAAAATGAATGGCTATGGAATATTTTACGAACAGAGACATTTCCATTTGAAGTTTGATATTCAAAATCATTAATTTTGATGTATTTAAAAAAAATAGTCGCTGTCTGAAAAATTTTAAAACTAATCATTTACACATTTTTTATCATATCTTTTGAACTTTGTTATAAATTTTGTATACATTAAAAAAAAAAGATAACACATAACATTTTAAATGTTTTGGATTCAATGAGTGATAAATATTTCAACAGATTTTTTGCACTATTAGCATATTTTTTAATGCAACATAAAAATAAGACAGATAAGATTGTTTTTACTTATGGAAACCAATAATTCTGAGATATGAATGGTTACACCAATTATTAAAAATTTATCATCCATACTTCGTGTTGCAATTTTATTTGTTTCAAATGAAAGCAGGTGATAAGATATGCAAAGTCCTAATATTTGTAATAAGATGGATTTGGCAAAATTTGCAGACATTTGGGAGGGCAATAAAGTTTGTGACCTAGGCTTCATCCTATGAGCCCGTATGGGTACAAAACCTGTAGATTACTGTGAAGCATGGATTTGTTTGATAATTCTATAGCATATTCTAAAGTTTGCCATTTTAGTAACACTATAGCTTAAGCCGTCTTATTTTTTAAAAGTTTGTTTTTAAATGGTTGTTAACGTGAAATTTTGTTTATTTTCTCATAATGTAATAATTAGTTGCTTAGTTTGCATAATTTATTGTTTTGAAAGTTATTTTAAATTTTCAGCATGAAGGTAATTGATAAGTACTTTTACATTGTATTATTCTATTTAATTTGCCCTTTTATAAAAAAAATAAGTATAATTTATTAAGCATAATATACAAATATTTGATATATGTTATTAAACTGTATTATTTAGTTAACTAAAACTATAATAAAGCCTTATTTTAAAATAGGGGCCAGTGCCTGGTTAATAAGAAACAAGAGTTTTCATAAAAATGTATGTTATTTACATAATTGATTAAGATATATAATACAGTTAATACTTGCTTGGTTTTGTAATATACTGAGTCTTTATAAAGTACTTATATTCTTTAGATTAATTAAAAGAAAATTAAAAAATAAATAGTAAAATATAATCCCAATCAAATTATGAATAATATTAACTAAGAAATTTATATTAGTTTTGTAATATGTAAATTTTGTATAAATATATGAATTTAGTAGTTTTTAATAGCTCTTTTATAAATAAATATAAAATATTCAATATTTGAAATTGAAAATAGCACAATATTTAAAGTTGATGATTGAGTGTGATCAGGATTTTGAAGAGTGATTCTACCACAACCATTTGTTAATTTGGAGAGTTATTACTTTTTATACACTTTGCATTTAAAAATCTTATTATTCCACCACTTGCAAGATTCTTGAAAACTACACAAACACATTACATGAACTAGGATTCTAGTATTTCTCAGTATAGGCCATTAATTCATTAATTTCATTTTTGTATAACACATATTACAGTGAAAAAGGATTTTTACTTAGTTTAAAAGTTCATACAAAATGGTCAAAAAGCATATCAAAATAAATAATAAATTTTAATTTCTTTACAGATAAGATCCTCTTGCATTTATTTAAAAATTAGTTTAAAAACTAATCAAAACATTTTGATAGACCTAATAGTAAAAAAAGGCTTTAAATATCTATTATAAAAATCATCTATATATGCTACACCACTTATTTTTTAGACTAAATAATAATTTCTTAAAAAGGTTTCATGAAAAAACATTACTGAAATAGATGTATAAGCAAATAGACAAGATCTCTATTACTAAATAAAATGGAACACTAAATGGACAAAATTTCAACTACCTTCACTTTTCTTTCTATAAAACTTTAAAGGTATTAATATGTACTTATTATGAGCAATGAAAAATATTGATATTTGCAATTACATAATATCAAATGGCTTTAATTAAGATGATAAATATAAATACATTTAATGTCTGAAAAGGAAAATACTATAATTGCAACAATAATACATATGGGAATGAATAATTTCAAGAAAGTGTGAGTGATAGCAGAAATAAAATTAATCAACAGAAAACAAGAATTTTTATGAAATTTTCATTAAAAAATTTAACTTATATCCATAGTTGACATCCGACTTTTCTGGTCTTTGAAATAAATGGTCAAATTATTAATAAAAAAATTAAATGAAAGGATATCAGACTTTAAGTTTCAACTCTTATTTTTGAAATTTAATAAACCTCTCAATATTGTAACTTCTTTTTCCAATTCAATGATTGTAAGAAAAAAATCAAGACAATTTTTAATTTACTGAGATCGGAAGATAATTTTTGTTTTTCCAGAATGCAGATACATCATTTAGCAATCCAATATGCATAAATGTACTCAAAAGGAATCTATGTAAATTAAAACATGTAGAGGTACAATTTAAAAAGATGCATACTAATAAGCAGCATTTAATATTTATTACCTAGAATTGATTCTTGAATATTCACATGCAACTAAACCCCATAAGAAAGATAAGTCTTGATGCTATATGGTATGTGAGTAATTTTAAACTTTAGGAAAAAATTTTTTTATGTAAGCTGTCAATTTTAATTAGAACACATGAATATTCTGATGATACACAGAAATTTATCACAATACAAATCTAATTGGCAACAGTTTGTAAATAGAGAAAATTATGGAATAGTTATTTAAGTTACTAATTTAAACCAACTGTATGTTTCATTGTATTTGGATGTTTGCTTAATGAACATAATAAAATATTATTTTGTAGAAAATACTTGAGCTTAAAATTAATCTTAAGATAGTAACTATAAAATATACTTAAATTGTTAGTTTTAATAATAAGAAACAAATAAAATTATTATAAGTAAAATATAAATAGTATAAGAACATTTAATGCATTTTAAAATTATTTTCATTGAAATCATTTACATTGAGCAATAAAATAAAAATATTTAAGTCAACAAATTAAATTTATTTTATTTTCCCCATGCATAGAATCAAAGAAATATATGTTAACACAAATTATTCTCTAAAGAAAAAGCAAAAACTTGATGGCAAAAGTTTATCTGAGAATATTAATAAATGTTATTTTGCAAACTCTAAAGTTATTCAGTTTAATATGCATAGTAAATCAATAATGATATAACCCTAAGTTGTAACAATCCAGTTAAGCAACTAATAAGTATTAGAAGAAAAATAATGACAAAATTACAACCAAAATTAACTATTCCTAGTCAGTCATTGGTTTGTTTTTGGTTCAACAATATTTTCTGTTGTTCCGAGGTAATTAAATTAAGATGTATAGTTTAGAGCCAACTTAAACTACTAAAATATCTATGCTCAAAGTGAGAACCAAATTCATGTATTGCTGAAGCCCAGAAAGTTGACCATTTAGTTCCTAATGCAATAGTCAAATCATAACAAACTTTGTATAGTGTCATGCTTGAAGTTCCAATAATTTAGATCATATAAATTGTTTATAAATGGAAAAACATTTTGATAAGATAATAACTCAGGTTATTCTAGCAAGCAGCTTCAAAATTACTACTAAATTAGATAATTAACTAGAGATAAATCTTACAAGAAAAAATTTCAGCAAAAATATGCAGCATAAAAATGCTACTATGTAATAATCACAATAGTCAACAATATTTAGAAATTTCTTAGCAATAGCACTAAGTAAATTTAAGATTTAAAACACGTTCATAGTTCCCCAATTTCTCAGTTCCTATTTATCAGTTTTGTCACACATTTCCAAATTCAATTAAACCTAAAGTATAACTTACCTGAGATATTCTATGTGTAGTACATGCAAACACCGATGGTCTAGGGCGCACAGAATCATCACTTTGCATCATCTTGACAGCTCAAAATTAATAAAAATTTATTTACCTAAAAAAAATTGAATTATGTTAATAATACATCAAAAAGCATTTTCCAAAAGGTGCCCTATTTTACTATTACTTTCTTAAAGATAATTATTAATATTGTATAGTTCACTGAAATACACACAACTGAGAATGAGAATCATATAGGAAACATATTTTAAAATTTAACATTTAAACACATTAACTAAATAAACTAATACATAAAAGAGAAACATTAATATATACGTATTTATTCCTTATAAATGTAAAATTAACTTTCGAACTTATTTGTTAGAATACTTTATCCTATACTGATTAATTTTAATGACTCACTATAGAAAGATACTGATATCTATAAACATTTCTGTTGTGTGTTTTACTTCATCATATTTGCAGAGATGACCACACGAAGCAAGTCATCAAATGAAAAAGTAAACCGTAAGTGGACATTTCTAAGTTGAGATGTATCGCAGCTATCTCATAGAATATTAATAAATAAGAAAAACTTGACTAGGAATACATTGAAATTTATTGTTTCCGTAAGAAATATAGAATTTTTCATGATTTTTCAAAAATATTAAGATAAAAATAATTTTATCTTAAATGAAAACATTTTTGTCAAAAAAATGTAAACATTTTGCTTATAAATATGGCATTACATTGTCATTGCTTGTTTGTTTGTAAACAATCATATACCATACGATTTATCAATCATTAATTTCGTATATGAATAAAATGGTGCGCTATTTAATGCACGTAGGATATATTGGAACTAAATATAGGTTTGTTTATTATTTTCTGCCAGTGAAAATATTATATTTAGCTTTTATATGCTCATGATCAGTAAACTATGCAAATGTAGTATGCCATGTGATCATTAAATGTATTTATAACTCATTAAAAATACAGAAAAACAGCCATGAGTATTAAAGTTTTTAATATTCATGTATGTGTTTTTTGTATTTTTATTGTGTTTGTCATTTTTTATATTCTTAATAAAAGTTTTTTTTTTAGTTTATTTTCATTGTTGTGATTATTTATCGCTACCAAAAATAATAGATCCATCTAACCTGCAATTTTACCTCTAAAACATAAGGGAACTACATAATCGACGAATGACAAAGAAAATTTAAATTCGGTGGGCACCTTTAAGTGTTAAATCTTACAGTATTATAGAATTTGCATTAGGTGAATAAAGGGGTGGCCTATACTTAAGTGTGCTCCTCAGTTTATTGCCAATTTGGTGCCACATTATTTGTTGATTTATTTCTGTTTCTATCATATCTTCTGCACCATCTTGTCTCTTCAAACATGTACGAAATCAAACTGTGTGAAAAAAAATTCCCACTTTTCGCCGACGGTTACCCTAAAGTATAATGAATATTATACATTGGACACCAAGATTGAAAAGCTTGTAAGAAATCAATATTATGTAAAAAATGAATTTTCCGAACTCAATAATAATTTATTGAGCCTGACGGTAAAAGTTACCAGACCCGTACGCGATTGGCGCGATTTCAAATACTCTAATGTTATTTTCAAAAACATACGTTTTCCCAAACGTATGCAAAATCATATTTTACTTAAAAAAATATTGATTAAGCTAATAATGATAATTTTTTTGCTGAAACATTATTATTTAAAAAAAAATTGTCAATTATTTAAAAATATTATTTGAGAATATCAATAAATATTTACGCTAAAAAAGCAAGAACAATTTTTGATTCTTGATGCTGTGGCCAATTTCTTACTGCATGGATTAATTTTAAATATTCTTCGTGTAATCTATTTTTAATGTTTTTCTTATCCATGAATATCTTCTATTAAAGATTATTTTATGTTGAAAATAGAACAGCTTGCTTGTGATAGGAAAATAATAGCATGTTTGAAAATGTATGTTAGTTAAAATCTTTATGCATAAAACAGAAAAAAAAGTTTTATTCAAATGTATAATGAAGTCATTTGAAATCAATTAGTGAAAAATTAGAACTGTTTTTAAAATTTGCATCTGTAATTTAAATAGAGTTCAATTATGTGAGCAAGAAATTTTTCTTGTAATGCTTTTATTTTCATCTAGCTTTTAATTGTTTCTTAATTTTAGAATTTGAATGATGATCAGAAGAAAGTTTATCAGTAAAATATGTTAACCTGCAAACAAACTTGTGTGAGCCCTCTAATTATTCCATCAACTTATTTTATATGTAATAAGTTTAACAAATCATGATTTTTTACTGGCTTCAAGCATTTATTTTGGTTGTCCACATTTATAAGCTGCTCAGGTTATTCATTTTTTTAATGTTATCTAATTTTTATATTAAAAAAATAATAATTTAGAAGAAATAACTTAACTGCAAAATGCAGTGTCCTTGCAAATAAATAAATAATAAAAAAATTAATATGTTATTTCACATTTTTGTCATAATTTTTTTCTTTATAAAATTTCTATTTATTATCAATGCAAATTATAATACATAATCAAAATACATATTGAAAAAATTTTCACAGAGGTACACAAAAGATGCCAGGACTTTTGAATGAAACAATACAAGATATCATGGAAGTATGTACTCAAATATTATATTTTATTGTTAGTTTCTGAGTTATTATTATATATAATATCAATTAAGATTATACATTTGTTATTTCATATGAAACATTTTATTAATTATGTAAAGTTTTGGCATTTCTCTCACAGAAATTTCATTATGTTAACATTTTTTATTTTATACTTTACAAAATACAATGCTGATATCATTGTAATGAAATGAATTAATCCAATCTTGAATATCAAGTTTTTAAAAAAAATTTTAATTATGTTATCAAAATTGTTTTTTTAAAATATTTTGTTATTTTTCGCTGTTATTGTATCATTTTGTATTTTTGTGAACTTTGTAAAAAAGACACTTTGTGAAGATGTAAAACATATGTATTGATTGTTTTTTTGTGAGTTTAAGTTCTTTTGCTGATCTTAAGCTAACATCAGTTGCTCTCAAATATATTTGCTTTATAATTATTTAAGCAATTTTCCACTATTAATATGTTTAACATTTATTGCTTTATTATATTAATGATTTATTATATGTTTGGTAATATAACAATATGGCAATATTGTTATGTTACCAAACATAATTTTGTTTAATATTTGCTCGCAATATTTATCTTGCTCAATTTAATTTTTAGACTGCTTTGTCAAATTTGAAATTGAACAATGTTCCTGCAACTTATTTCGCCAGTCGAACAGATAAAGGTGTTCATGCTTTAATGAATGCATTTCATGTAGATCTGGAGCACGCAATTCCTGATCAAGTTTATCATTCTCATTATTTAAAAAGGAAATTGAATTCTTATCTGATTGATAATGATCATGAAATATTGTGAGTAACATAATTTAAAAGAATTGTTTAAAATATTATATTGTGTATTAATTAAAATATTTTTTGTTACCTATAGTGATAATGATATCTTCCAATATTAATTAACAAATGAAAATTTTTTTTATATTTTTGCACAAAATAAGGATAGATATTTATGGAATATATATATATATATATATATATATATATATATATATATATATATATATATATATATATATATATATATATATATATATATCAAGTCAACTATTCAATAATTTAAAATCCTAAAGAAATGGATTTTTCCTTTCTTTCAGTTTCTAGTTTATACTTAAAGTATTTATATTATTATTAAAATTTAATTATTCTGTAAAGTTTCTATTGTTTATTATTACTTAAATTAATTTTATTTTTACAGATAAATTTGTGTTATAATATTAAAATCGTAATTTTACCGTCTTCATTTAAAATGCAGTGAGTGTACTCCAAAATTTTTTCAAATACATATTTAGTTTAAAAGAATATGTTACAAGAAATGGAAATTTTCCATTAACATAAAAGGAATCAATCTTGTGTTATAATGTTAAAATTGCATTTTTATGGTCTTCATTTAAAATACAGTGAGTGTATTCCAAAATTATTTGCAAATACATTTTTAGTTGAAAAGAAAATGTTACAAGAAATAGAAATTTACCATTAACATAAAAGAAATCAACTTAAATTTTAAGATTCTTCCTAAGATTGACATAAAATTCAATTATATTTGTGACTGTTAAAATTTACACCCAGGAAAACTAAATTTACTAAGGGAAAGGATAATTTAAACTAATAAATATTGCAAAAGTAATAATAAAAATGTTTTTTTATATAAACTTCTAAAAATTTCTCAATGTTGTAATTCAATATTATTTATATTAACAAATTTTTATTTCAATTTACAATTTTTCAATAATTTATGAGAGGGAAAAGTTGATATATATTGAAATTCTTTGTTGAATAATTATAGAAAAAATTGCCATTTTTAGTGAAAAGCTATCAACATGTATCTGATTCAAAGTTAAAGTTTTGGAAGATTTATTAAATACATTTGCTTTTAAGAATTAAGGAAAAAAATTACAAAATACTAATTATTTTAAATGTTACATATTATAAGGAATTATATATGAAATATGTGAAAATATGTTGTAAACTGAATGACTGGGTGCAATTCATGTAAATAGATGTGTAAGTTAAAACTGATAAGAAATTACAATCGTAATGTTTTTGAAATTAACTTATGCTTTAAAATTAATAAATTTAATTTGTCAATTTCACTGAAAGTCATATTCTATAACAGCTTTTGTTGGTTTAATTCTTGGAAGTATTCTTGTACATAAGTGAGGCATTATTATTCAATTGTATAATCTATTAATTTAAAAGGAAAAATCTAATCTTTGCTCTTTCATAGTTATTATAGACATAATGAAAGGTCTAAAGAAAAGAACAACACAAATTCTTGAAGTATCTCACACGTTTTATGCAATTTAAGTTCAGTAATTGAGTTAGTTATTACATATGAATTTTATATTGTTGAGAAGAATTTATCCAAGACACCAGTCCTATTCTAAGAATGTATATAAACACATTTAAAAATATTATTTATGAAAACTTGTTGATTTTAAAATTCACAGTTCCATGTGGAGGTCTGTATATCTACTCAGATAGCAATATTGGCACATGGGTTATCTACTGAATATAATTATTTTTGGATAATAATAATATCTGAAATTTTTTATAAATTAAATATGACTTATTGCTTTTAAAGCTAAATTTAGAACTTGTATTTTATAATAATGAGAACACATATTGATTAGCTACTTGATGGACATATTAACTTATATGTCTCAAGTGTTTTTCTTTTGTGTTGTGCAAAGTATACAGACAGCTAATCAGTTTGTAGAACACCCTCATTCAGTATGTTTTATACATAATAAACATTGTAACCTTTTTTCCATTACTATTAGGGTTGGAGAGTCTTAATTAAATTGAAGATGTAATTTAATTTTTTTCTTATGCAAGGCTACAAATGTAACACATTAGTGCTCAACATAGTTTTTTATTATAACTCAAGTAGACTTTCCTAATCATCACAACTATGCATTGAGAATGGTTAGCAATTTGAGTTTGGGTTCAACAGTTCATGGTTTCAATTCCCATGTCAGGCTTAAATTCTTATAATGGTTCAAAATCTATTTGTGACAAAAAAAAAGAAACATTAACCAATAGTTTAAATTCATGTGTTTAAGAACGTTGCTATTTTGATTAATAAATCGGGACTTCTTCATTCTTTTAGTAGTTCTTGATTTTTTTTTGGCAATCATGCTCCATTGTTACAATTTAATTATTCAAAACTTACTATCACATCACCACTGTTAAGTTTGTAATTTTTCTTAAAAGCATGTTTTTTTGCTCTTTACAAAAGTATTGTTTTCTGACTGCATATAGTAGACTACAATATAATTTACATATGTTTCAGTTTTACACGGTTCATTTTTATGAATGAATGTTTTAAATATTTTAAATATTTATTTTTAATGATTTATCACTATTTTTCTTATTTTCCTTTTGATATTAGAAATTAATGTATAATATTGTTTATTTTATTTCCATATCAAAAATTGCATCTATTTTTTTATTTTTTTAGAGTCTCAAATGTATATGTAGTTCCTAATATGTTTCATGCAAGATTTAGTGCTAAATGGAGGAGTTATTATTACAGAGTGGCAGTTCTTAAAAAGGGGTTGAAAATTCCTGTCAAGTCATATTATCATCATGGATATTTACCTACCTCAGAAATAAATAGGTGTCTTTTAGTTTCGTAGGTTAACATTTCTTCATCTGAAAGAGTATTTATCTATAATAAGTTTAATACAAGTATATCCCTCACATTAAAAATTTGTCTATAAATAATCATTATTTTTTAAATATAAGTAAAATAATTTTGAAAAAATGTTATTTACCATCTGTTAGTTAAATAGATGTCATTATAAATAAAACTTTTTAATGGAAAGTCATTTAATATTAATATTTTGATATTTTATTGAATACTTCTTTGAACATTGTCTTCAAATTATTATGTTTCTAATATTAGTAAAATATTTTTATTTATTTTCATGGACAAATACATCAGCTATATTAAAAAATCATAGTGTGTAAAATAATGCAACATACTAAAAAATTTTATACCTTCTTCTTTAAAATAGTTTAATTAATTAATTAGTGTAAAATACATAGATGGTTAAATACATTTAGAGATGTCTGTGCACAAATATAGTTTTTATCTTCATCATAAGCTTCATTATGAAGCTTGTGTTCTTTGGTCCTCAGTAGCTGGTGCTCAATGTGCCTTTTGTTCCATTTAAGATGGTGCTATCTCTTCTTGAATATGAACATATCTGATCTTTTTATGTAGTTGTAGTGTTCATCCTATTACATGTGCAATTCCAAATGGGTCTTGTGTTTTTCCAATGCTTCCATGCATTTTTTAAGTTCTTTAAGGATTTTTCTTTAATCACATAATTTCAATTTTTTATGTCTGCCAGTCTTTGCTTTTCTCTGACTCTTTAAATTTTTCAAGAAGCTAGAAACAGTGTTTGGACTAATGAGTAAGTGTCTTACAATTTCTCTTACATCTTTGCCCATATCTTTACATGACACAATTTGGCCATTTTGACTCACTTAAAAGTTTCTCCCTAGGCATTTTAACTGTACAAAAAATTAATGATTTTTTCCAACAAAATATATTTTTTGATAGAAAGACAGTTTAAGGGAATGTTTTCAACATATTAAAGTGCTACAGATTCCAAAATGAGAATATTCTTGCAGGTGTCTTTCTACTTTTTTCACAGACAAAAAATCCTTAAATACTATTTTATCGTATTTTCTTAAAGATATATAAAACTTATTCACTGAAAATAAATAAAAAGTTAGATTAATAAAATAAAAAAATTTACATTAATTGCACTAAAATATAAAGCATGGTTTAAAAAATATAAGTATCTTACTACTTTTTTCCAGATGTTTTACATAAAAAATATTGTATATTTTACACAGTTTTTTGCTAATCATTACAAAATTTAAAGTAGGAAGTGGTTCTACTCCTGGATAGAACTTTTTTTTAAAAAAAGATTCATTTAGTTTTATTTTTGATTGTCCTCATTTTTATCAAAACAGATACACTTATTTGACACAGTTATATTGTATTAAAAATTGCTTACTCATAATCAATCAATTTTTAATTGTTTAATTATATTAAACATTTTAAAATATTATTTGTATTAGTAGTTTCTATGAGCCACTTGTTCTTTTGGCAATAGTTTAGGCTTTATTAATTAGCATACATTTTGTTAAGATTCATATTTATATTAAATAACCTATAATGATCTCTTAATGACAAAAAAATGACAATTTTAAGTTTTGAAAATTGTGTTACAGTTATTGTTATCGTCTGGCTATCAATCTGCTAATTATATAAAATTAAAACTTTTAAAATTTTTTTTATCATTTTCTTTATTTAATTAAAAGAAATTGCTAAGTTTTAAAAGTGTTGATTTTTGTTTATTAATTTTAAGTATATCAAAACATAATATTTCTGATTAATACATGTTAATGTAATATAAAACTGTGTTATATAGTGTGTTAAACTTTTTATTATTTGATTTTAAGGATTAATAAGGATACAATTGTATAAATATTTTAAGAGTTAATAATTTTAATATTAATATAAGTTAATGTATAGCCTTTTAATTATCTGAGTTTGATTATATACGTTCATATATTTAGTGTAGAAAGAGTGTTTTACTACAGGAGATTGTGCACATTCTTACAGATCTGAATTAAATACAGATATAGTTAAACGTGTTACAGATCTTTTTTGTGGTGAACATGACTTCTCAACATTTACAAAATATTTGACTCGGGAGCCATGGAGAGATCCTACTAGAATCATTGAAGAGTGCAAATTTTATGAAACATCTTATAATGGTTGTATACCTGATCCACAGTATTCAAATATATCAATGTGGGAATTTAAAATACAGTCAAAATCATTTTTATATCACCAGGTAAATAAAATTTTTAGAAAAGTTTATGAAAAATACTATATATTCTATTAAATCATTTGAAGTTTTTCTTATGTCTGTCACAGAATAGTTAATTTTTTTTCATTCTGCAGAATTTTCAAATTTCTTTGTCTAAAAATCTGGAAAAATATTTTAAAAAATAGTTCCATTTTTTATTATTTGAAAAGGATATCTTGATTATTATTCAAATTAAAAATTTAACTAAAATTTTCATCAATATGTTTTTGATGTGAAGTTATTTTTAAAAATGTATTTAAAATGGGAAAAGATATAAAAATGCCAATATTCTAGGTAAACCTCAAATTTTTCGAAAATTAGACATGATTAATGGTTATTTAGTATTAATTAATACTAATTTCATATTTTAAAATTGTACATGCTTTTTATCTTTTACATGTACTTATTCATTTAAATTATATAACTTATTTATTCTTTTATTGATTTTTAAAACAATTTTATTCAAAAATTCTCTTATAACTATCATGATAAAAAAAATATGTATATTTTAATGTATTTAGGTTAGAAAATTGGTCTCAACAGCATTGTTTGCAGGATTTGGAGTATTTTCATTATCAGAAGTAAAATCTATGCTTGATAATCCTAGACCTGATGCATTTAAATGCCGTGTAGCACCAGCTTGTGGCTTGTATCTTGCAAATGTCCATTATGATAAAAATGGTTAGAAACATTGTTTTATATAGTTTTATTCTTTAACATTATGAGAAATGAGCATCAAAACCAAAAATAAACTATATGGCCATTAATAAAAAAATATAAATACAGAATGGGGTAAATTTTGTAATCTCTTCTAAGTTAACAATGTAACCAACCCTGTTTAGTGTAATACATCTTAATTTATTTTTATTCGTACCAACTAATAAAAATGCATTACAATATACAAAATGCATCTTTGCAATGCTTAACAAAGCATACATTAAGTTTTTTTGTGAAAGGAAACAAAAAAACATAGGATGCACAAAAGGATGTAAAAATATGTTAATGAATTTTTTGTTTGTAAAAAGAATTCTGTCACTTCTAAATATGCATTATTTTTTAATACGTTAAAAATGTCTTAAAATTAATGTACATTGTTCAACATTCACTTTCACCAGTAAATCCATGTTGAATTAGTCCTCTTAAGCAAAAAAGCAGCTGTAGAACAACCAATCAAATCTACCTTTTTCAATAATAGTGTGCATGTGTTATTTCTAATAATTTGATTTCAAAATTATAAATATATTCATTTTCTCCTTTTTTTAACTAAAAAAATTCTTGATTTTAAAAATTAATTTTAATATTATTAAATTAAAAATTATTTTAATGTCAAACCTTTTAATTAAAATTAATATAATAAATACTGAACTAATTAATTTGATCATTATATAGTTATTAAATTTGGATGTGATAATTAAAGTAGCTTTTTTCTAAGTTTCACCATTGTGTACTGATATAAATGATTTTAATGTGTATAAAATTAATTATTTTTTGCATTTAAATTATTCTAAATGTTAAGAAATTTCATTGTAAAAATTTAACAATTTTAAATATTTTTCTCTTTTTAAATTAATAAAGAACTTTCTGACCTTTAATTAAAAATAAAGATAAAAATAATTGCTAGAAAAAGTTTATCTCTTGTACTTTATATGAATTACAATTGATAACTCTGTATTTTCAAAGACTTAGTGTCTGCAAATACATATTGCCTAAATGTTTTATAGAAATTCATTATGATTTGTTATGTTCTTACATTACACATTGTAATTCGAGTGCAAATTAGTTTAATAAGGAATATTTTACTTTGCCAGTATTTCAATTAAATAACACTTCATAATATCTTTATACTGCAGAATAACTGTAATTTATTAGTGATGTATAAAATTAGTGAACTTTAAAGAAAATCAGAAATCTGGCAAAAAATTGCTTTAAAATAGATACCAGTAACTGAGAATATAATAAAAGAAAAGGTAAAGAAACAAGATAGAGGTTAATCAAACTTTTAAATAAGTGAATAATTTTCTTCTGTAGTTATCACTTTTACTTTCCTAATTTGCCAAATATTTACTATTGTTGATATTTAAGAAATACAATAATAAAATTAAGATGTAAATAGATGTATTAAGCATTTCTCTATTTTTTTTATTGAATTATTGAACTTGGAATGATTTCCATTGTTATATTTTAATTAATTTTACTTGTTCATCCATTAAAATTATCTGAAAATGTTTCTGAAAGTTATTTTAATGTGACACTATTGTTATGCACTTTTTTATTCCTGTTTAGAAATGAGAAAAAGGTAATTGTTTGAAAAGTCATTTAAAAATTCCTTTGTTTTCTAAAAATATGTGTGTTAAATTTTCTAATTTCATTTTTGTTTCATTATTATATGTAATCTTAATGCTAATCTCAAACATTGATGATTTAAAGCAAAATAATCTTCACCAAAGTTTCGTAAATTATGCTACCGGCAATCATTTTAATATTCTAAATATAATGAAATTTCTGCTATCCATTTTATCCAAAGTCATCAAAACTGTGTAAAAACAAGTGTTTTTTTTTTAATTTTTAAATGTCACTTTTTTGAAAAAGTAAAAGTATTAAAAGTAAATTTTATTTACTGCAATTTTGTAATAGTAGTTTAGTTTTACAGTATAATGCAATTTTTTCTGGTTTCAACAGTGTTGTGCTTCATTTTTCTAAGAAAAAGATTATTCTATATATAATAAAAAACTACAATAAAATAATAAAAAAACTTTAATCTATTACTTGAATTCAATCTTTAATATCCTTTAATTTAGATGTGAAAGCACTTTCTGTTCTTTTTTGAAAACATGTAATACTGATAAACAATATATAATACTTTTGATTTTTAGGTAATATTTTTTATGTTTTTGTAATTAAGAAATATATATTTAAGATTTTTAGATCATAGAAATTATTTTCTATTTAAATATTGATAAATTTTTATGTTTTTTATACGTATCTGCATATTTTTAAAAAATATTGCAAATTAGAAATGTATTGAAGGCTTATAAACTTAGTAATCATATTACTCATTTTTCATAAATTTCTAAGTTTAACTCCATTTACAGATTTCCTGGTTAATGAACCTTTGGACACAGAAATAGAAGAAACAAGATGTGATTTATTATAAATATATTTAAAACATCAATCCATTTTGTAGATATTTACATTAATAAAGTTTTTTTATTTTAATAAATTGTCATTCCCATAAATGACATTTTGTTGATGGATTTAAAAGAGATCCTTTTTTACAATTGAAATCTTCTGCAAATTCTTTTATGTTTGATAATGCTCCTATGACTCTGGAAATATAAAACAATAATCTATTTATGCTTGTTTCACATTCTAAAAAACTGAATTTAGTGTCTTATGGCATAATTTAATCTGTTTCAAATTTTATATTATTTACATGTTTTTTTTATAATATATTAACAATAATTTCATAATAAATTAATAAATGTTTATGTTTTTTACGTTATTTCTAGAAAATTTATCCTTTGCTATTTTTATTTTTATTCAATTTAACTTAAGTTTTAATTATGAGTTTATAAAATGGAAATAAGTTTTAATAAAATATTAGTTATTACTTTGAAACTTATATTACTTACCTAAATTTAGATGGAGAATGTACACTATTTTCAAATGCATATTTGAGACTGCGATTTGTTTGCTTTCGACACCATGCCTGAATAAATGAGAAATTTTATGTAAATACTTTTATATAAATGGCATTATATAGGTTAGTATTATATAGGCATTATATAGGTTAGGTAACAGGATAAAATACTTTGTATACAATGAAATTAAAAAATAGTAACAACTTAATTAACAATAAATACTTTTAGAAATTTTTAATTGAAAAAAAAAACTTGAAGTGTCCAAATTAATAGAAAAGATTTTTAAGAAATTAAAAAAAAGATTTTCAGTGGAAGCAGAATAAATTATGTTAAAAAACAAAAAACAAATAGAGGTATAAAAATGTGATTAGTAAAAATGGAAAAGAAACATATTGATAAAAATGTTGAGAAAAGGATTGAAATAATGATGTTATCAGGGAACAAGAGAAAGCTGTTTTGAGAATTATAATATGTTAAGGTAACTTGCTTGCAAATAAAGTTAGAAAACACAAAAATACTTTCGATTAAAATAAACATTAAGTAATAATTAATATAAATTCTTTTTTAAAAAATTAATGGGATTGATGAAAAAAATAACTAAAAATGCTTAAATTACAAAAGATTTTTACTATAGTGAAACAAATTTTTTATAACAGTGACATGAATCATTTAGAAAATTTTAAAAAGTAATTAGAGGGATAAAAATACAAATTAAAAACAGGAAAATTCATAAAAATTGTTGAGAAAAAAGTTTAAATAAAAACTTGTTCCACATATGTGCACTATTGGCCACTAAAATTAATATACCAGGAAGAAATGCAAATAACAGTTGATATTGAAATATTTAATAGAAATAAATTAAATTTTCATGAAATTTTGAAAACATCAGAATCATAAGACATCAATGCCTGTAACAACCACTTCTGGCAGCAATAACAGCACTTGCATGTTTAAATATTGAGTCAGACAGAAATTGTATGGCATATACAGATATAACTGCACATACAGTTTTAGTACAATGCCACAGTTCATTCTTCATAGCAAATGGGATATTGTAATGAGTTAGTTGGCAGTCATTGCAAAGATGTTTTCTAGTGTTGAGAGATCTGGGAACATACTTGTCAGATTAGTTGCTGAATATTTTTGTATCGAGGTTTCATATTATACTGGTAACATGTGGCAGAGAATTTAGCAGCACTTAAAAGTAAAGTGCAGAATCTCTGGTCTTGGCAAAAATGTAACAGCGTACCCTGAGATGCATATACAATTACACCTTATATCATCATTGGACTAATATGAGATGTTGAATACACATTGACCTTATACATTTATGATTCCTCCAAACATAAGTTATGCATACTTCTCCAAATGTATGCTATTACCATGATATTGTAAAAAAAACCAGAATTTGTCTGAAAAAGAGGACATTACCCTATTATGAGTTCAAGTTTATCATTGATCAAACCATTATAGACTTTCTCATTTTTATGTAGCATCGAGGGTGGTCAAAATTACTGTCATCGATCTGATAGTCCATACCTTTGCAACCATCTTCAAACTACCCGATTTCTGATTCTTGTCTCATGATGTTTCTGCACTATATACTAAGATCATACAGAAAGTATGTCTGCTTCCTCATTTGTTCATAATATCAGGCAAATGAGGTTCAGCATAGTATTCAAATGATCATTTTGAGTTCATTGATTCCATATTCTACAGACAGTTAAGGTATCTTACACTATGAAGTTACAATAATATGATGTTGTAAATTGTAATCCCATTGCTTACAATGACACTTCTATTCAAGTCAAAATGTGCTGGTAAATATGTATTTGTCTTTGATAGAGATTCTCAGTAACAATATTTAAATGCAATTTATTTATGAGAAACCTGCTGTATTTTTTTCATTTAAGCACATTGTAGGTATTGCTATCACCAGTTATTTTACATGAACACAGTGTAAAGGTAATTATTCGCATATCAACATTTTGTTTACCGTCATTTAAATTTCATGTGTGCATTATATTCCTTTCTTAGTGTATCAATAATGGCCAACTGTGTATGTGTTTATATAATTAAAAATATGTAAATTATATGAATATATTTATTGAAAATGTAAAAATATTCAATTATTTTTTAAATTTGTGATTTTTGAATAAAATCTTATCACACAGCAAATTAAAATCATCACTTACCGAAGCAAAAGATATCCAAAACATTTGCTTTTCTGTAAAATTTAACCCAGGTAATTTTTGCTCTTTTCCTATGCGTTTAAGTAGTTTTATGTATGCCTAAAATAAACAAGCTCACAGTAAATAAAAATTAATTTAATTATACGCTATATATAAATTTAATATGATTGCTCTATTAAAAAAACTCTGTTTTTTTGATAATAAATGAAGCATAAAGATTTACGATACTAATGTGTCATATATTTTTAAATTTTTCCTTTACCATTTAAGTATATAAAGAAGTTTTTCTTACTGTAATGCATTTAAGGCTTTTACTTTAATAATCGATAGCTGTTCCCTGAAAACAATCTATTTCATTATCTGCTTATTTTGAAGATGAAATAATTCTGTTTTATGCTACAGTTTAATTTTAAAATTATAATTGCACTACATTAAATTCTTTATTATCTCTTTATAAAATCACAGATTATTTTTTCTTTTTCAAAATTTTGTTATTTTTAATTATTTGTTCGATTGTTTCATTTTGTCAAATGTAACTTTACTTAATTTGAGGCAACATAATTTATAGAAGTTACTATTCAATTTTTTATAATTTTATTGTGTGCTACATATATATATATATATATATATATATATATATATATATATATATATCATATGTGTGTGTGTGTGTGTGTGTTAATAGAAACATATTTTTTAAAGTACAGAAAGATCAACGAAAAATTTTGCTAATCAGTTATTCTTCTTCTTCTTAGAATTGGGTTTGTATGTCATTGGGCACCTCTGCTTTTATCAGCATTTTGTACCATTAATTCCAAACCCAGTGTTTCCTAGTTCCAGTTGCTCGGGTCACCCACTTTATTAATAAAGTCCGATAACCCTTTAATGGAGTCTAGGTGTAACTCTCTAGTATGGATGATGCCTAAAGAAGTTAATCTAGGGAGGGCAAGAGCCTCACATTCGTAAATGACATGCTCTGCCGTTTCCTCTTGCATATGACATTTCCAGCAGATAAGGTCTTGCTGAAATAGTCCCATCTGGTTAGAAAGTCAGTCATGCTAGGAATAGCTTCCTGACTTCCACCAGAAGAAGATGGTTTAGAGGTCATTTCTACCTCAAGTGAAGGATTCATTGCTGCCCCTCTACAAGATTGCCTCTGAGTTCCCTTGTCTTTTTCAGCAAGGTCTACTTCAGAGGCTTCACCTGCAAATGCAGAAAGGTTTGTTACTTCTTGTGTCTTTTCAGCCACAAGATAACAACTAAAAAAGCTCAGGTAATATAAGTCCACCCAGCATTGCCTGAGTTACTGGGCAAGGCAAATTACTCTAGAAGTTCGCCAGGCAACTAGAGGCTCCGTTAAGACACCAATACCGCGGTGCCAATTAGCCCTAGGTACGGATCGCATAACACCAGGGTTTACGGGAGCTGGTTCGCGGCCTCTGATTCCATATTCAAGGCTATCCTGTCATTCCTACAGGACATTCGGCGATCCACCACCTGCCGACGCGCCTGGTGGCTGCTCAAGCCCCAGGTAATCAGTTATTGCTTTCAACTATTATCATTTAAACTAGCATATCATTGCTGTTGTAGAGTGAAACTCTTTTCCCTTTTCCCCTCTGTGCAACCTTGAACTTTACTCCGTTTGCGCATGCGGAGGACTCGAGAGAAAAAAGACTTCGTTTTTGTAGAGAGTTAGTTGAACTACTTCGAATTAGAAACACCTCTGTACCTTTCTTTTTGTAAATGTATCTTTAAAATGTGTTATTTTGTTAATTTTTATTATAAATATTTTCATAATTTATTTGGCTCGTTTTAATTAGGAAATTGACACTGAATCAATACTATTAATTTGAATTAGAATTAGATATTTTGACCCATCGTTCAATTTCTAAAATCATTTATATTATGTAATCAGATATATTAAAAAAATATATAATAGAAATTTTATTTATACTTGTGTAAAAATATGCTTTTTCTCTTTCATCTTTTTAAACTAAAAAATAATTATTGTAAGGTATAAATTTGTGAATCAAACTATTTAGGAAAACAATATTTGTACTTTTTTTTGTTTTAAAAAATTAAATGAAATAGGATATTCTTTTCTGAGAGCATTTTACTTTTCTAATAATTTAATTGGTTGAAAAAAATTTTTTCTCCAATTTTTAACAAAAATTAGTGTACCATTCTCATCAAACTTACATGATAGGCTGCAAGAAGTCCTCCATTGTCTGCTATATTTTCACTTAATGTCATTGTTCCATTGACCTAAGAAATGTGTTACTAATTAGACTTTACTATGATTTAAAACAAAACTGAAGCAATATGAGCTCAAAGCAAAAAATTTAAAAACAAGTTATATTGATAGTAAAATTTAAGGTATGTTTATGTATCATGCATTTCTGAAGATATTCATTTTCTAAATATCCAAATCTTCAATATTAATAGTATTATTCTAAGTTTAGGATATATATATTTGCTTTTAATGCAGTTTGTTGATATATGAAGAAAATCGAATTATAATATGTATTATTTTTGTTGTAGAAAAAGTCTAAAACTAAGCAAATAATATGTTTCTATATATACAACACACACAATGATTGATACACAATGATGTTTAGCAATGATTTTTAGCCCATTTTACTAATATAGTAGACGCTTTTTTCTCTGAAACTCCTAAGGACCTCTTAATAGTTTTAAAAACAAAAGTTTGTTGAATAGAAAAATATGATAAATTTTAAAGCTAATTTTTTATTAAATTGACCTCTCTCTTTATAAATAAAGTACTACTAGAACAGTTATTTTGTAGGCTCTATAAGAAACACACAGAGTAAAATTAGTACTTAAAAACTATTCTTACTTTCATTTTTATCTTGTAGAGTAATCATTCTTTTCATTGTCGAAGTTACATTTTCCCATTTTATCGATGTAAGAAAACAATTCATTTGTTTTTCTTAAAAAATTACCTCAATTTTGATAACCATTTATCTGCTTGTTTTATAAGCCGTTGAAATACTATGTTATTTTTTTCTCGTTCGAGATCTGAAATTATTTTTTATTTCCTTTTATTATATTCTCAATCATTCTATATTTTTTATGCGCAAACGTCTATGAGTTTACATTTAAGAAATCCTAAAATGACATTTTGAGCAGCAGTGGATTGCTTTATCAAAGTGCATGGATGAGTAATTCATGTCATCTTGCAAATGTTTTTGGTTTTCTTGCCACATTATTCCAATCAAAGATGTTAAGTTTATTGCGCCTATAGAATATTAATTTGATAAAGCGATTTTAATCCACCATCATTCCTTGCAAATGTGCTTAACGACATTTACTCTAAAATCTATTGATTATACTCAAATCCATTGTGGGAGAAACTCCAGATAAATTGTTTAAAAAATGTTTTTCCAGAATTCCAAAATCTGCAGTGTACACAATTAAAATGATTTACTATTCTCCAATAAAAACGTCGAATTAAATTTCTCAATCATAAAGTAAAAACAAAAAAGCTAAAACGAAAGTTGCCTGAAAATGAGTTCGCAAAAAATATTTTTGTTCGTTAATGGGAATTATTGCTTCTGGGTTTGTGTCATGAACCAGTCACTATTTTGTGAATGTTCATAAATTACAGAGATTCCTTAAAACGAGCATTAACTGTAATTCGATTTTTAACTACTTTTTTAAACATTTAATTTCAGAAGAAATGGAAAATTATCTAAAACCAATTATCGAAGTAATTTTTAGAATTATTGCATAGAGACAATATTTAAAATTTTGTTTAATTTATAGCTGTTTCATTATATTAGAGCAGCATCATTACTATTGTATATATATTATATAGCAGATTGTATTCGCGTGCAATTTATTGTTACTAGTTACATAGTAATGAATACATAATAATAACTGTTTAATTACTTTATATATATATAGCTTATTGATTGAATTTAAACGTGAATCTTAATGTGTAAATGATCTACATTCACTTATATTTAGGAAAATACAAATATATATATCTAATTGCTTGAAAGAGTATTATATTTCTGATAATCAAATTAAACGATTTTTTAAAATGTTGACTTCATCACTGGTTACGTAACACAAAAAACACAGGTTGAAAGAAAAATTTATTTTTATTTCAAAATTGTTTAAATAAATTACGTGATAGTAATATTCAATAATTGAAAGTCTTGTGAAATTACTACAGAATTTTAAAAGGAGTTTTGTGTCTGTAAAGCAATTTTTATTTGCAACATAAGTAAGTTAATAATTTATAGTTTGATTATATAAAAAGTGAAAAATAATAGAATGAAAGGAATGTTATATAAATATTTCCTACTTTTGCTTTTATTGAAGGTTCAGAGTATTTATTATATTGGTCAACATAACATTGTGTTCTTTCTTGAAAATTCTCCCAACTACTATTGGTCCACCACATTATATAGTTACCTTCTTCGTCATATAAGCTACCTATTAAACACAAAATAATTTCAATTTTTTTTTCAGATATTACTTTAAATAGTCTCTCTCACCATATTTATATTAAAATTTAATTTTTAGAATAAAGATATTTTGTATAGAAAACACACACATAATATAGAATATTTATATATAGAATGGACATAATTTAAAAAAATAATTTATTCGCAATCAGGAAACCAATCCATGCATTTGAACTGTCATAAAATATTCTATGATGTGAAATGAAATTACTTCCCTATAATATTTGCAAATTTGTAACCATTTGTTGGAAGATATTTGTTGACATTTTATACAATTTTTGCATTAAATTTATCATTTCTAATTGTGTGCATGGTTTTTTTTAAATCTAATTAATAATTTCTTACATACCCTTATTTATATTTGTAACATGGCTTATTTTGTAAATATTTTCGAATATGTGATTTTATGTCTAAAAAAAGTTGTTAAACCTGAAATTTAAGTAATTTTATAAATTTTATCAATATGAATACTGTTACATTTGCGGCATTTTCAGAAATCCATCCTGCTCTAGATTAATTACTGTCATTTTAAAATTATTTAGAAATTCTATGTGTTGAAGGAATCTCTAAAAATTCATTACAAACTAAAATGCAACAACTTGGTCAATATTCAATCCGAATTAACAAATCAGTTTCTTTTCATTTATTTTTAACCTGAGAATGTGAAATAAACACGAGAATAAACGATTCGAACCATTTATGATCGACTTTATTAATTTCCTTTGTGTTATTTGACCGAATAGTTAACAATGCCCTTATATTCAACAGTTCATGAGTTCGATTCCTATTGATTCAATTAATGATTTCTCTATTTCCTTAATAACAGAAAAAGGTTGAACACCAGCATTAACAGAATTACTTATGTTTCTAATATTTGTAATGTTTTGAAGAAAAAATTAGATAAAGAAAAATACATAAAATTTTATTAAATATTGAACGTTTAAAAAGTCATATTTCATATAAAAATATATTTATAATTCAAAAGTAGCCTCACATACTTATTTAGCTAATTTTTTAACTTTTTCGATTAATTATTAAGGAAATAAAGATGATATTTAGGCTTTTACGCGCAATTCAAATAAAATCTGTTATTAAAATTACGTAAGTTAAAATTGATAAGAATATGAAGGTCTGAATTATTTTAAAGATGATTTAATAGGTAATTTATCTTGTTTTATGTATTTTTCAATTATGAATAATAATTTTTTTAACAAAGGGATTACATAATTAATTTCGTGAAGTTTTGCAGTTTCTTTTTTGAAAAATAAGCAAAATATATATATAATATAAAAAATTATTGAACTATTTGGAATACATCTTCAAAGATAATTAGTTATAAATTACATAATTTATTGTATTAATTTGAGAGCCTTTAAGAATATATAAAGGAAAAAGGAAAAAAATGATAATTACCAGTACTATCAAAGGCATGCGTGTATTCATGACCCAAAATAGTGCCAAGGCTTCCATAATTTACATAACTAAAAATAATTGAATAAATTAACCTAAATAATTGAATGAATTAATATAAAAACGTAAAGCGTAAGATAGTAAATTTTATGCTAAACATATATAAGCCAATTCATTGTTAAATCTATAATATTTGTCGCCGACAGATGGCGGAGTGATCAGCTCCCTAACTTCGAAACAGTGTATGGATGTTCCTTTCTCTCTGAGTTTCTTTATTCCTTCATCCCTTCACTTTCGGGGCGAAGATGGCATTACTTCCCCCCCCCCTTGTAGTGCTGAAAATTTATGTCCTAAGTGCAGCCGGACATTAGAAAAAAAATTTAATATTTGTTAATTTTTTATTTTTTTACCATTAATGTTATAATTGCTGATTTGAAATCTGTTATTGTGAGTATGTGTTAAACTCCAAGAACGTTAAAATATTAGTCCTGTTTTTTTTTAATACCTTAAAGTTTAAAAAAATATTGAATCAGAATTTTTTTTAAAAATATCGACATATAGAAAACAAATGAAGAAATAATTTTTTAAAAAATTATACATTTATTGTAGTAGTATTTAAAATTATTACCGAGAAATTTTGTTCCGATTTTCTTAACTAAGTAATAAGATTTTCTCGCAATGTGATGGGAAATAGAAATAAAATACATTCTCTTGAATTGTGTTATTTATTTCTCCAAAAATTGAACTATAAAGATGTGTTAAAAACATATGATTAATATAATTAAAATGTATCATCAAGTATCAGTTTCAAATAAAATTTTTAACAAACGATATGAACTTCATATGATTTTGGTGAGCCATACGTTTCCATAATATTTGTAAATATGTAATTCCAAGTATTCGACTGCGTATATATTCAATTTAAAATATAAATAAGAATATATGAAATATTGTGTCATGCATATCCTAAATATTTGTAAAATGTAAATATCTTTCTATTGAGGGAGTGGATCTTCTGGTGTGGCCATCTATCGGAGGACTTTAGAGCAAATTCATACTTTTACCATCGTGGTGATCTGGATAAACGAAAGACGCGAACCCTACTGACTTAAATTTGCATAGCCAACGGCATAGTGAGCTTGGCTTGTCCAAGTGTCATAAGTAACAACAGCAACAAATATCTGTTTTTAATTTAAGATATGCTCTTGTTTATTGATACATTTTTTCTGCTAGAAAGTACAAGTTGCGTTGAAGAAAAAGGAAGTCACAGGATTAATGTCATTAAAACGAATCATTCTGAATATGAAATGCTGGAATTATTTTAATATTTTAAAAGCTGTTAATATCAAAATAAAAATTCGTAGATACATGTAAGCTACGACTTGTCAACTTCTGCTATAATTAGACTATTTATATTTTTTAATTCATTTTTTAAAGTTTTACTTCTTTCTATGTTGATATGAATTATATAAGAGTTAGATTATAGTACGAAACTTTTCCCTGACTGTAGTCTCTAACCACATGAACCGTCTAATAACTTTAAAACATTGTCAAATGAGAGGAACAATACTTGAGTTTGCATCTTCCCCTCTTCGACAGAGGAGGAATCTTATGCTTTACACAATATTTAGCACACATAAATTCCCCTTGCATGATGGTCCGATGAAGTATCGAATCCATTGCTTTCCACAACTTTTTTTCTTAGCTGGAGCCGAATGGTTAACGCTTTGGCCTTTGATTCACCAGTTTGTGGCTTCGATTCCCACCTCGAGTTTAAGTGTTGTGGTTTGGAGTCTACTTTAAAAACTGTTAGATCTTGGTTTAATTAGCTTCCGTTTGCAAAAAATTATATTTGACCGACAAACAAACTAATCCACATCTTTCTTCGGATTATTACCTTTCGATGAAATAACGTGTTTCCTGTAAGGCTACTGTCCTTATATAAATATAGTAGAAACTGAGAAAACACATATTTTCAGAATGGCACATCAAGTATACAAGTTTTCAGTTTTAGTAAAAAATAGAAATTATGAAAAATATATATGAAAGGATATACATATTTTTAATTGAAAACTTAATAGTTTTTCTCAATTTGATCAAAATTTGATAGGAATAAAATAATTGTTTCACATTTTTAGATAAAAATTTTTATGAAGAAAGAAACTTGCTTATATTTTTATTAAAAATTATTTCACGCTGGATACATTAGCAAAGGCTTGAAGTAAAAGGTTACAGGTATAATGTGATGTAGTTTTGAGAAGAGGCGGGATTTTTATGAAAGATTTTTTGCGAGTCTTAAATTGAAAAAAACATTCAAAACTCGACTGTTGAATGTCCAAAAAACATATTGAAATTTCAAAATAAAATTTTTGATTTTTTTAAGTACCCTTATATTAAGGAAAAATCCAATGAAATTCAAATTTTCTAATCACAGAACTTATTTTAGGATTCAGGAATTGAAGTGTCTGATCTGTATTCAATATATCATTTTGCATTTAAAAAAATGAATTAATCTACATCTCTACAACAGTAACATTTGAGAAAATACTTTAGTTTGCTTAACTATTGAAACATTTGGTGAAAATTTAAAATAGCTCACAACTACTAAAATACTTCGTCAATAAAAAAAACCTTGTCTAGTTTTTATTCAATTATACACCATGTAATTGTGCGCGCGTGTTATATATATATATATGGCTTTCAGAAAGTAAGTGCTGGAAATGAAAAGGAAATACTCAGTCGTCTTGAAACTTATGTAAATATTGATGAATGATAACTGCAACCGTGACAATGTTTAAAAACTATATATAGTGCGCTCTTGCCAGTATGCTTCTGGAACTGAAAGAGAGACAAAATGTTGTATGGTTGTTAAACGACCGAATTGGTCGATTTTGTTATGTATTTTAATTTCATTTCAATATATATTTTAATAAATGTTTTTTCCCTTGTTAAGCTATGTGTTTGCGTAGTACGAGATAAAAATGGCGTGTCAGCTAAGAACTTGAAATTTAAAATTGTATTTTGTTGTGAAAAGTTCCAAAATGGTGAACTAAATTTTTGACGAGTTTTGTGAAAAAACTCAATCCTACTCAATGCGAGCTATAAACCTACGAGCATAAAGCTCCAAAACTGTTTCTGTCATATTACTACTATTACTACTACTGAGAACTTCCTCCAGCGTTGAAGTTCGTGGAACAATACGTTTCTTGCAGATAAAACGTTTAACGAGTACAGAGATTTATCGTAAAATATTGGATGGACCACGTGCAATGTCACTTCCAACCACTGTAAAATGGTGCCAGCGGTTCGAAGACGGTAGCACAGACTTACATCAACCAATTCGGAAATGTAAAGATATGCCAATAACGGTGAGCAAATCAGATGTGGTGGAGCGAGTGAAAGATACGCACAGCACAGGATTTGCTTCTCAATTTTTAGTGAGAGATATGGAAGCATCCACTGTATACACCTGATCTGGCGCCCCGCGACTGTCGTGTTCGGCAAGCTCAAAGAATATTTTAATGGAAGACAATCATCCAATGATGATCAGACAGCTGTCCTAAGCTGGTTCCAGGACCAAGGAGCGGTTTTCTATTGTTAGGGCATCGAGCGATTAGTGCTATGTTCCGACAAATGTCTGCTGCGACTGGGAGATTATGTAGAGATATAGTGTGTTATATATGTGTCATATTGTGTTATAGCGACTATATATATCGCAAATAATTGTTAAAAAAATTGCATAAGCTTCACAAGAATTACAGACTTACTTGGGTCTTCCTTTTTGGAAAAATGTATCTTGTAATAAGCCTATGGGAACAACTGGAATAAAATAAAAATAGATTACACAAATATTTTATTCATTAAAATAACTTTTACATGTGTTTTCCTTCCTTATTTCACTTTTATCATAACGTGAACATTGTTTTGAAAAATTAATATTTGTTGTTTTTCAATCGCATTTTAATTTTTCGTAATCAGGATGTAATTGGAAAAAGCAAATATGCATGGGATTCATTGTAAATATCCGTGAACGAAGCATGATATAAATTTGGATTTGTCAAATCTTATGTTTTTATCTTATAGTTACAAAGAAATATATTTTTAGACAGAAAATTTAATTGGCTATAAATTAAAACAAATTAAGTGTTATAAAAATTGTATTCTAAAGTAAATTTAATGAAAGAATCAATGTGTAAATTTTAACTAAGAAATGAGAAAAATACCTAAAATGATTTGTACTTATCACTTATAGAAAAATCCATTTATATTTTAATAAAACTTGAAATATGAATATCGGAATTAATTCTTATATAAATAATTATTAATTCTATATTAAAAAATTCATAAAGATATAACTGATAAGAAATAATTGTCATGTATTGTTATACTTACTGATAGAGTTTTGACTAGGATGGTAAAAAGCATTAGCAGTCAATAAGTTGTTCGTATCAGTCCATCTAGAAAAAAAGGAAGATATTCAAATAAATGCAAAAATGTTTTTCTATTATTTGTTTTTTTCCTGTATGTATTCGATAGAAAATATTAAAGAACTTTATTAAATTTTTTGCAGTATGTAGTTTTTAACTATGCAGTATTTACATACATTAAAAAAGCAAAATTATTCTTCTGTATAAAATAAGTAGGAGAGAAATATTTGGAAATTATACTGAAAATATCGTCAATAATACAAAAATCCAAAGATACTGAATTTATGCCCAGATAAATAGATGTCATGGAGTAGGAAACGATTAATATTTTTTTATTTTGCAATGCCTAATGATATTAAAATTTTACTTAAAAAGAGAGACTGCTCCTACAGAAGAACAATTTGTCAGATTCTACGTTAGAAATTAATATCAATATATAGGTTATACATTAAAACACAAACGTTTTCATTTATAATTACAAATTTGAGAAACTAAATTATAAACTTAGCAATTTCTAACTGTGGATAATCATTCTTACTTTTTTTATCTATGAGAATGAAACATTTATATTTGTGATTACTTAACAATAAGATGTATATAAAAACGATTATATTACTTAAATCGAATACGTTTCTCGCTAAGTCCAATCATCCTTTCTTTAGAATAAAACTTGTAAGCTGATTTGATGTTCCTAAAATGATTTTTTCCTATTTCTACCTGCATAAGCAAACAGTTTATTACAAATTGAATAGAAATGAAAAGTGAACGGAAAGATTAAAAACTTTAAATATTAATAAATATCACTTTAAAAATAATTACAGGTTTATAGAATTCGTTCAGTTTTTCAGGGTCCATTATTTCATCTCGGTAAGCAATAGTAGATCTAGCTTGTATTACCTACAAATAAAGGAAATAAACTTGAATTTAAATGAAGTACAAAATATCATTATTTTATGTGTACGACAAATGTAGTTTGATATTATGATTCGAAACCAATCCTATTAGGAAACAATATTTAGAATATTGGATAGTGTGTTCTCTGATCTATAACATTCTAATCAACAAATTATTGAGTAAGAAGAAATACTAATGATTCAGATAGTCAATTTTCTTTTTTATTATTATATATTGAGGATATTTTTCTTAATTTGAGTCATGGTATTCTCAGTTATAAAATGTAGCTCAAACTTAAAACTGATTCAGTATTTTAATGGGAATACTTTTATTGGAATTTTCAATAAACTCAATCACTGAAATTATAAATTCATATCTTTTATTGAAAAAGTTCTCAATAAACAACGCTTTAGTTAAATTTAACTTCTAGTGATCAAAAATGATTGTTTGAGAGAGAAAAAGAAGTTCGAATTGCTTATAGTCTTAGTACACATTATTTTGTGGAAATTACTAAAAATTTTCAGGAAGCACTAGAAATCAATTCTCATATTATTTCATTACTCTGATGCAAACAAATTATTCTCATTTGGATAACAAATTATTCTCTGATCTATCTTTAATTTAAATAAATTTATAATTTCATGAACTAAAATAATATATTTTAACTATGATCAAATTTGGTTGCAAATTCAATATTCTTCATTTTAAATAAAGTTAAATGAATATTTTTGTTATTGTCGTATTTAATTTTCAATTTTAAACTATATATCTGTAGTGTTAGGATACTCTTCATTCTCTTCACATGATGGCGCTGTAGTCATAAGAGAGAGGAGAGGAGGGAGTCCACTTTGGCGGGGAGAAATTGTCTTTGACCAGCGAAAGAGGAGGGTCCTTGGATGTTTGTTCTGTTGGCCTTGTAGGACCATAATCAAATTTCTATTAATTACAATTTTAATATACTATACTATTAATTACTAATTTTAATTTTTAAATAAATGTTTGTATTTGTTCGAGTTGTGCTTTCTTCTACGGAACAGACACTACAATATCCAATACATTTTTTTAGTGTTTATCACAGATAAATTTTTATATTACTTTTACATGAAGAATTCGATTAATTAGCAAATTTTTGAATACATAGAACTTTATTTGCGCCTAATTTGAACAACATTTTCTTTAATCATAATTCAGTATATAATTATGCAATATAATTTAATTCATAAGCAATTACGCGAATGCAAGAAAACATTTGATTAAAAAAAAGTTAAGTAGATATTCTACTAATGTGGATCATCGACCAAAATTAATTTATTTCAACATGGAAAGATTTAAAATTTTATTTATATCTAAGTATATTTTGCTTGTTGACTATTTTCATACATTGCAGTTTCTTAGTAATATTTCTTAAATGAAATAGTGGATTAAAAATGGGAAATTACATGTGAAATAGTTGTTAATAGTAAATATTTTTTAATCTAATAGAATTTTGTATATAATAACTATTTTTTCCAGTAGCAATTAAAAAATAAATAAAAATAAATTAAAAATAAATAATAAAAAATTTTTATAATGGCCAAATCAGAAAAATCATTTTTCATGAGAGTAAATCTCATTGTTTGATTTTTAGCATTACATTTTTAAAGGCTTTTAATTATAAATATTAAATTACATATACAAAACAAGATAAATTTTTTTCGATGATATACATTTAGCATATTGCTAGACAACCTTTACTGACCATCAGTAGGCAACTTAAGCTTTGATGATGGATAGAAGTTACGTTTTTTCAAGCTGAAATTTACAATATCATGATATCATTATACCTCAAGTTAAGTTATTTTTTAAAATACAGAACCATAGTTAACCCAAGGAAAGACCTTGCACACGGAGAAAGATTTTAATGACTAGCCAATTAGCAGGTAGAATTTTTTGAGTCAAATTTTTGAATATACACTGTGGGTAAATTAAACGATTTACATACAAATTTGCAAATAAATCCTCTTGGCAGAATTTGCTAGGAAATCTTTATTTTAAAGTAACATTATTTACTTTAAAATATATTAAAATATACACTTTTTTTAATTTTAAACTAAATATTTGCACATTAATTATAAAATGACATAGAAAATACGGCATAAATCATATTTCTTACTATGCTTATAAGTTTTAAGAAGAATCGCTATTGACAGAAAAAGAAAAATAATTAATTATTCAAAATTACACAAAACAATAATTATAATAAATAATTAATTATACATTAGTATTCATTATTTTGTTAGTATTCATTATTTCATAACATTCACAACATACTATTTCATAAGGTATATATCATTTTCCACACACATACACAGTAAACATGAAGGAGTCATGTAAATATCCTTACTTTTAGCATAGCTTTCTGCTTAGTTTCTTCATCTAACCACTGGGCCGCTTTAATATCGTCGAGCAGTGTGGCTTGAATGTCTTGAAACATCATTTCTAGCTAGGAAAGATGGATATTTGAGTGGAATGCAAATCTCACAATACATTTCATCAATACTAAGAATAAAGAAAATCATCTGAGGAAAAAAAACCGGTAAATATATTACTTTGCTTGGGTAAAAAAATACTATTTTTAATAAGTATAGATAGCATATGTAGTAGGTAATTGATTAATCTTCATTTCTGCATATTGAATATTAAGTTTTAAAATACCTAAGTTCCCCTACAGTTTTTTTTTGCGTCTTATTTCATGAATTGCGTGTTATTCATTTACTTTCCAATTCCTGTGCATAATTATATACTCCGTCTGGTAAAACATCAAGAATATTTTAATTTCTTTTAACAAAAAGTGTTCAAGAGACATCGTGAGACATTCTAGGTTATGTGTAGAAAATCTGGCTCTTTATATTTCTAAATATATGCTAGTTTTGTTTATTAGAACAATTATTGTCAATCTGCTAAATCTGTCATTATTGGATGAAACTACTGAAAAGACAGTCTGTTGTAACACTAAACATATTGTATTTCCCTCTTTTGCTATTAGTGAAAAAGTTCTGATTGTTACATATTCATAAAATAATTTAATTTCTGTTTATATAAATTTTTACATTTTGATAAATTGAGTAATAAGTAATTTAATTATCAGAATGTGAAAGCAATGAAGTATTAACATTAAAAAGAAATAATTTATAGAAAAAATATAAAAAAGTGATAAAGATTAATAAAAAAATATTTTGTTATATGCATATAATTTTTCATATAAAACTAATTTAAGAGAAATATGCTAATAGTTTTTTTATGACGATATCTTTTATAATAACACGTAAGTTAACTAATCAGTATCATGAAATGAAACAGTAAATTTTATTAATAAAGTAAGCAAAAAATATTATAATTATGCAATCATTTAATTGATAACTTAGGAAACAAAAGAAATAATTGTCATATAAGCAAAGATATATATATATATATATATATATATATATATATATATATATATATAATATAATATATGCAAACTTACAAGTGATTTTGTTTCAGCATCCATGTAGCTCTCCGCATAGGTTGCTGTAAGTGACATATGGAAAAAATTTACCACTGCAGGCACACACAATTCCCACAGTTCCCTGTAGTTTGAGTGGTGCATGTTTTCTTCCACCAGTATGAAGGCATCTTTTCCCAGATGTTCAGCAGCAAATAGGACAGCCCTGTACAGTATGTAGTTAGCCAACTTTTCTTTTCTGCACAATAAATTATATTGTCACAATTTTGTCAGGGGAAAAAATTCTAAGAACATTTCAGTTAATAAACCTTATCAATGAATGGAAAACAAAAATTTCCAAAAAAGTTAAGTTCTTAGAGTAGATCATGTAGCGTTAAGTTCTTAAGACTATGATCTAAAGTCCATACCAATTATTGATAAATAAAATGATCAACAGCAATTTCCGTTAATTTTCATTCATCATTCGCATATTTAAGATACACTACATGCAATTTTCATTATTATAAGTTAATGTGTAAGAAAATGAGGAACAATAGGTTACACAATTTGAAATAACTTTTTTCAAAGAGAGAAACATTATTTTAATACGTAAATTGAGGTGGTAAAGTATTCCCAGTAAATCTTAACATTCAAACATAAGTACATGATTTAGCGATACTGAATTTTCTGTTGATGTAGTTTCACAATACACTACATCAGCAGAAATTTTGTGAAGTAAAAAAAAACTTACTAAGTTTTTTCCATGTAAAATATATCAAAAGTGTAAAAACTGCGTAATAAGTCTCATGTATCTCAGATTATCATAGACTTGATATCGTTAGTACTCTTTGTTCATGTATAAATTATTTATTATAAGACTTACATTTATTTCTTAACAAACTGATGCTCATAATTAATTCTGAATATAAAACTACTCATAGTAAACCTTTTTATTCGAACGTTATTTTAGGATTTTGAGTTTTCTCTATGTGTTTCGATTAGTTTTGTTTATCATCATACAGAATAATTTTGCGCAGCAACGAAAACTAACGAAAAAATTGGATTTTATTTAGATGTAAAATATTCCTTTGGGAATCAAAGTCTATGATCTAAATCTCATTCTTAGTGGAATATTAAAAGCAAAAAGACTGATATGCCATTTTAAAATATTGGAATATGATAATGGAGACTTTATTTAAATTTTTATTGTATTTTGTAAACATTGTGATCTACTTATTATGTATAAGTACACTGTAATATTTAAAAAAAATATTATAATGCACAACTTAATATTATAAACAAATGAATAATAAAAAAGAATATTATACTACATTGTATATAGTTAAAAATATTATGCTGTATCTAATATTGTTGAGTATCAAGCAGTTTCACTTTAGGCTGACCACCTAAACAGGACATTTGTTTCGTTCCCCAGGGACCTCAAAAAAAAAAAAAAAACATATAACCACTGTGTAGCCTTTGAGCCAAGGGGCTCCCCAATGGGTTGTCGTGCCACTGAGTTTATTTTTTTTATTTTTTTTTAGCTTAGCTATAATATTTTATAAAGTAGTAAACCTTAAAAGAAATCAATTTAGGTAAAAATTAGAAATTTACTACTTACCCTGAGGAATTATTCAACTCTCCCAGAAGATCATTTATTCCTTTCAAGGTATCTGGGACAACAACCATCAGTCTTGTGCTATTATTAATATTTTCTTCTGGAGGTAACAATATTTTCAATAAAGTTCTCCACGGTATCTAATCAATAGCAAATTTATATTTATTCACATCTAAAAATTATTTTTTTATCTATATAAATGATGTAAACTACTTTGATAATTTGTTTATATCGTTTCCATTATTAAATTATCCTATTAGTATTTACACACAAAAAAGTTAAAATCTCTGTTTGTTAAAGTTTCAAAACTGATGTATAATTACCACATCCGATACTTTAAACTTAGAAAAAATTTACGTAAAAATATATTTCAATTCACGGACGATCGATAAAGTTCAATGATTATTAAAATTTATTTATTTCCTCCCCGGCTAAGTAAAATGAATAATAAAAATTATTTTCTACTTAGGTTTTTGATGTATAAAGGCGAAGAAAACTTATAGCTTGAAATTTTAAATCTTGTTTATTATTGCTGAATATTTTATAAAGAATTAACTAAAATAAGCGTAATAATTTTTCTATAAAATAATTTAATTATATTTCAAATTTAGTCTATTACAAATATAGGTTTTTTAATTATTTTTTAAGTGATTTTTTTAACTCCTATTTTATTCAAGTATTCTTTATTATTTTTCTTAAAAACTCGATATCGGAAACCTCTATTACAAAAATCAAATAATCTATTTACAGAAGCTTCCATTTATAATTGCGTTATTATTTGTATGCATTATATAGTTTACTATCTACTCAATAGTTGGTCATAGTCTTATAATCTCTCTAGAGTAAAAAATGACTGTAGAAAGAAATCAACCAACTTCCCAGGTAGGATGATACATTTTTCAGTCATTACTTAAGATCGAGAAAGATAATTTTTAAAATAATGCACAGTTGTTCCATGTCTGTAACTTGAAATTTTTCAGGCTCTAAAATGAAGTTGTGAGTAACACTGAACCACTACTATACTAGTCACACTTCGACATGTTATCACACCCATCTTCTTCCAAGTTTCTGGTGATAAAAGGTAGTTATCGAGTAAAACCTGATAATTGCTTGTTTCCCGTAACACATTGTATAATAGCTATTCGAGATCCTAGAAGACAAGGCATAAGTTTTACCAAATTGCTGAAAGTACCCATCTAGTTTATTCATTGGACTCTGAACTTTGATGTTGCTTGCGACGTATAAACACAGCTGACAGACATCTCGATCGATTTAATTAATTACCCCAACTGCTTTCACAATAATTTCTCAGTTTTTTACTTAATTTTTGTTCACCAGAGTTTCCGGATACTAATTTTGGAGACAATAGTTAACGATTTTAAATTTAAAAGGCGAGCGAGAGATAACATTCTTTATTGACTGTGAAATATCTACTACAAAATTATTGTAAATATGTTTTTATTGTTCATAATTTCATCAAATTCTAAATGTATGCCAATTTTTCAATGAGTATGTTTGTGCTTTTTTTATTTTGTAGTAATATAGCACCAAAACTACACAATATGTTATTTGTGATTTTTATGGTACATACAAAAGGACATTAAGAAAACATATTCAATAATTTTAGCCACAATTATGAAGTTAATATTTGCGATCACATCTTCTTGCATTCTACATTAATAAAAAAAACACTAATTTAGATTCGTACTCTAAATTGACATATTATTTGATTGCATAAGTTTGAGCCCTTTCCCTTTAGTAATAAGAGTAATACAATGTTAACGAATAAAAATATATAAATTGCAAAATTATAAAATATTTACTTCATATCTTAAAAATATTTAATTTACATTAATAAAAAACTCAAATATTTTTAACATGAATGAAACAAAATATTTTTATACAGTTATTTTCCTTCATTCAACAAAACAATTGTATACAATAACTATTACTCCGAAGTTAATAAAGGTAAATCAATATGGGTAAAACAGAAGATCAAACACAAAATCTAAAATTAGATTACATACGTTTGGCGCAAAATTGATGATCTCCTCCAGAGTCATGATGTTATAAAACTCATCTGGCTCCCTCACTCGATCACTCATTACCTGGAGAAAAATCAAAAATATCCAAATAAATGATTCTAAATATACACTACATCATTGACCTTAATAAAATAAAATATTGAAGAGAAATTACAATATAAATTATTCATTTTATAAATTAAAATGTACATCAGATTGTCAAGTCCAATCTTATTTTGTTTGATATCTTTTTAAATTTACATGAAAATTAAGTTATATTTCTGTTATTTTTGACATCCCGTAATACAATTCTTTTATCTCGAATACTCATTTTTTAAAGTTTTGAAATTAATCGGCTTATATTTGTAAGAAAAAATTTACTATAGACTAAAAATCAGGGTATTAGTCGTTTATCTCAATTTTAGTATTTTCTAGTCTCATTTCCTAGTAATTCTATTACAATGGAAACATGCAAGTGTACTGAATTCTGAACAATTTAAGTGGAATAAACCATATAATTTAAATTTGTCATTATATTTCTATTTTTAGATACCATTGTTTCAGTAAAGCTCATTTAAATACAGCTATTTTTATATTTAAGATATATTGCAGCAATAACATTGGGAAAGTTTTGAATAATTCCGATGTATTCTAAAATGGCAGTTTTAAATGTCTAAATTTTGATTTATAATCAAAAACTAATATTGGCTACTAAAAATAGATATTAGAAAACATAATGCTACGATTATTTAAAATGTTTAAGTTGCTGTTAGTCTGCATTCTAGTAGGACAATTTTCATAGATAATAGGGCTTATTTAAGAGAAGAAACAGGAAAACTCACTAGCATAGAACTTAAATATGAGAATATAAAAAGCAGAAAAGCAATATTCATCTTTCTTTGTTAAGTAGGATTCAGGATCGAAGCTTTAAATATTTTCATTTGAAGATTCTATGAATTTTTGCTCAAAGCTCTAGTTGCTATTCTTGTTTCATATTGGTATAAGTTATAATTTTTCTTTTATGTAAAATTTTAGCTTAAAACTTTGAAATTTCACTTTATTATTTAATAATTATACAATACACAGTTATATTAATTTATTGGAAATATATAACATTATTAGAACACGGCATATTTTAATAATTTAAAAATCTAGTTAACTCTCTCAATTTGTTTTTACAGTAAAATATCACTCTTTTCCTGAATATTTTTCACGGCTTCTAAAGCCACAATTTATCTTAATTCATGATTTTTTTTAATAAATAGCCGAACTACTTAAAACAGATGAAATTATTAACTTTCAAACAAAACTCGCGCAAGTAATAATGCTTTTATAAACTGTAATAGTAATAGATTTATCATAATAGTAAGAAAATATTAAATAACAGAATGTATTTATTTTTAATATTATTATTTTGAAATTCGTATTATATTATTCGAATTAATATTCTATTTTATTTTCAAATTGCCATTGTTAGTTTAAAATGTTTATTTTATTAAGATTTAAATTATACGAGCATTAATTCTAATTATCTTTTTATATTAATTGCACACAATTAATGTTTTATATAATTTTTATAGCTAAACTATTCAGATTTCATTCATAGAATGTAATTCTGAATTTTATATATTATTTGCATGTTCATTCATATCATATCTTTTTTATATCACTCTACTCTTCAGTTATTTGATAAATTCTCTGAAGGAGAAAGTGATAAGAAATCCTTCGCATTTGTTTGTATTTATAATATTTTTTTATCAGTCGCAACGCAATGAAAGAATAACAAATTAACGAATAAGTTTCAGAATGAATAATAATACTAATGTTTTGAACAACAATAACTGTTACACCAATAAAAAAGTCTTAAAAACAAACAATTTATATGTAAATATTTTTCCTTTATATTTTCTAACTTCTTAAAATTTCATTTTTTAAATTTTGTACTTTAAAAAAGAGTAGGGTGAAAAGATTTTACAACTCATATGATGGAAGGAAAATCTCAAGAAATTCTAGGTTCAAATTTTAACACGAATTTAAGTAAGCAAGTTTCCAGAACCAAAACTTTTCACCGAAAGTGCTTTTTTTTTTTTGGAGGGTGGGTTTGTTAAAGAAGACACTAACTGCAAGAAATGATAAGAAATTATATTAAAAGTAGTGAAATTATAAGCCTTTATCCATCATAAAATAAATTAAACATTTTTATCAACTTTTTGCTTTAATTAACATTTTTATAAATTTTTATTGATTGATTAACATTACAAAAGACACAAAAATAATTATTTGTGCAATTCTAACCTTTTAATTTTGAATGTTTTTCTTCGAATTTTTCTAAGTATTTCTAGTTTTATATTTATTTCTTTTACTATTTCTTATTTATTTATTTGTACATAAGCATTTTTAATAAATCTGGCAAATGTGTATGAGGGAATACGTTCGACTGCTGAGTAAATTATCTACGAAAAAATCTGATTCTGTAACTGTAAATGGCATTTTAAGATAAAATTTCTATATTATTGTCCTTACAAAATAAATATCTTTTGGACATTAAATGTTATTTCATCCTAAAAACAAAATAAATATTTGCATTTACATGTAATTTTAATCAAAATTATTAGGACTCATCTGTATTTCTTTTAATCTGCTGATTCTCACAGGGATAAAACTTTTTTACATATCTAAATTCAATTATGAACTTAAAATTATTTTCTGCGACTCCATTCTTAGATTGGTCAGCCTTTCTTTTTTTTATTAATGTGAAAAGAGGATAAGGATCATCTGTATATTTCTTTTTTTCTATTAATGAAAGGAGGATATATTAATGAAAAGAGGAATTCAGTGATGTGTTTGCATGTGTTTATTTCAGGAATTTATTGCGTCGTAAGCAGCGTCACGAGTTAGGCTGACAAGTTAAACCAATATACTAGGAGGTAATGTATAAGTAACTAAATGAATTTCAAAGTATTTTAGAGATATAGAACTTCCGCCAATTAAGGTGGATATATATAGTGCTTTTCAATTAATATATATTTTTGTGAGGAAGATCTTTAAATAGAAACAAATGTTGTCGTGTGACGAGTGCAAAAAGAAAAAAAAAAGAAAAGGTAAAAAAAAAAAAAGACAAGTCATATGGGACCAAAGGCATGGAGTACTGTCCTGGCCATATCTTCAGCTTTTTCCGTATAAAGGGTGTCATGGCAGCAGTTGGGGGTCGATGCTGAAGAGGGTCGAGGCAACAGAGATGCAGTTGAAGAGATGCCTCGGATCCAGCGGAACTCCTGTGCAGTGCCTGCATTCTGCGTAGGTTCTAGATCCGTCGGGCATGATTTTCATACCCCTCATGTGCCCAGTCCGCATTCTGCTGATGGTAGAGGTGGTACCACGGTCAGGATTAAGCTCCAGTAGGCACCATTTTTTCCGTAGTCCCCCGCAGAGCTGATGCCTTGCGACGGCGTTTGCATCGAAGCAAGTGGTAGTCGTGGGAGGGGGATTGATATTCCTAGCCTCCTTGGCGAGGGAGTTTACCTGTTCATTTCCCTCGATGTTAACATGTGCTGGGACCCATTGGATGGTGCAGGTTTTAATAGAAACAAATAAATATCAGATTTAAAGCAGAAATTAAATGATTTGAGACGCAAACGGAAAACAAGTCTTAAATGGTATAGAATATACTTATATTAATTTCTCTTGTATATTTATAATTTGCCAATATTCTTTTTACTTTTCAAACGGATTTCACAGAACTCTTAGTTTTTGTTGGAAGCAAATTATTACTTTTCTCTCCTTCCTTTGCTGAAAATAGAACGGATCACAGAATGGCACAAATACCTTCGCCAATTTCCTCTCGATGCTGACTGCTGACTTAACATCATTGGCCAGCTTGTCCAAATCTATTTCGGAACTCAAGTAGTAAGCTAAGTTATAAATTAGATTTAGGTAATTGTTCATGACTTGGCTTTTAGACAACAAAAAATACCCACGATCGTTCAGGCCCAGAGACGGTTGGTCCACCTGAAATCAAAATTGCGATTAATTTTTATAGTTAGATACATTATATTATATAATTAAATAAGTTACATATAGAAATTTGGCTTTTTTCCGATTGAAAGAGTTATTGTGGCAATTTATAAATTATTTTAAAAGATCGACAATTAATGATTCCACTTACTTATAAATCAATGATAAATTTTTTCAATAATCATTTAGTTGTGTTATGTTGTCATATGAAGTTTATATACATAATGCTAATGAAATAAACTGGTAGATTTTCATCTACACAATGGATTGAATATTGATTTAGAAGATATTCTTTAATATAGATGGGGTCAAATAAATGTAAAAAAATTGTAATAGAATTTTAAAAATATGTGCCGACCGATGGAGGAGTAGCTAGCGTTCTTAACTTCGAAGTAGTAGGTCCCGGGTTCGAATCCTGGTTTAAGCATGGATGTTATTTTCTCCCTCTTTTTGTGTTTCTCCATCCTTGCATTTTCGGGGCAAAGATGCCACACTCACTGGGTTCAATACAGTATAAGATGCATCACGTGTGTTCTTTGTAATGATGAATCATAAGTGTATTTTAAGAATACCTTAAGTGCAGAGCCACACATAAGAAAAAATTTTTTTGAAAATAAAATATGGTCAGTTACATAATGTACATTCATATTAAAAATATAATCAGCCTTTAATTAATAAAAGTTGGAACATTTTACCTTGACATCTTTTTATTAAAATAATTATTATTCAGTTAGTACATAGAAAATAAAGTTTAAGGATTTAAATTTTTGTAAAGCAATTTTGAAAGCTTTTTTGGTTAGGGATGATTCAAAAGATTTTTTTGGTTAAGCTTGCTTTTGCTGTATAAATTAAGTAAAACTCAAAGTGGAGTATTAGAAATACCTTTATTTTCACTTTTCACAAAAAAATATTTATTATTCTAAATTTCTTACAGTTTAAAGAACTTCAAAAGAAATTAAAAATAAAGTTGTGATAAAGATATTCATTTTTATTATTATTTTAATTTTTAATTATTCTTCAAAATTTCTTTTCAGTAAATAATGGTATAAAATATCAGAACGTTTTTAAAATTTAGAAAAGAGTACAGCTATGATGAACATTTTATGATATAAATCATAGGTTCCCAAAGTGATCCAGGTGAACCCCCAGGGGTCCATAGGAGACCACACTGGGGTCCACGTAGACATGAAAAAAAACAGGGGTTCACAAGTTGTAAGTGGGGGTCCACGAAAAATTTTCTGGTATTCATAATAAAGAACAAAAATTTTGGCTTGGATTTACCTATCAATGTACGCAGGTAGTATCATTCACTAGGTAGGTACTCAAAAATGTTCGAGACTCAGTTCAAACACAGAATTGAATAGAGCAATAGATTATAGTATAAGAGTGTACACCACATGTCGAGACTTGCAAAGTGCCGCCAGTGTGCCCGCTCGTCCGGGATGTTTGTTTAGACCTGCAAAGGGATGAAATGCGACTTGTGCTGTGCTTGCTATCTACATTAGTATAAATACGAATGCCAAGGAACAGAACGTTTCTAATTTGTTTCCGGGATTTTAAACATAAAAGTGTGACTATGAGTGAATAGATGTCAGTGCTTGCAGTGCCGGAAAAAATGAGTATCTGCCTATTTGTGTTATACATATTTTTATTGTATATTGTAATTTATCAAACATATTATATTTGTTTTACTACTTGAGTGTAGTATATAGTTTTGTAGTAGAAATTATAAATACTAAAGATTATTCTAAACTTATATAAAAAAAGAACAAAAAGCCAGGGAAGATTAGACTTTAGGTATCTAGGTACTTTTTTGTTTAAGTAATTTTTGTTAGTACCTAGGTATTTTTTGTTAGCAGCAGGGGGTCTACCGAAAATAGTAAAACTTTGAAAGTGGGGGGGTCCACGAGAATAAAAAGTTTTGGAACCCATGATATAAATTGAAGAAAAAAGTTTGAAAAAAAAATGTAATTGTTTTGAAGTAAAAAATTTTTAAATTTTTAAACAAGAAATTAATTTTGTTAAATAAATACAAAATATATTCATCATTAAAATGAGTTTTGATTTTCTCACAAAACTTACTTTATCCAATATAATATTAATATTTCCCTGCAAAAATGATATATACTACGATTTCTCTTTATATTAAGCACCATTAAAAAAGAATATATTTCCAATCAACTCTTTTAAAAAAGCAATGAATAAACACTATTGTAAATTTATTGTCCAATAAAGTAAGCACTAAATTTATTAAGATATTGCCTTATCTATGGATAAAATACAATACTTTACTATTAACGAATAAATTAATTTCATTGGCAAATACTCGATCATTTCATTTAAAACTACTTTAAACACAAATTTATTATTAAAAAAAAGAGAGAGACTTCAAAGTAAATGTAATATGATCTCAAAAATATTAAACTTCATTAAGTATTTTATATTAACATACATGAGTTATTTAAAGTAAATTAAAGGAAATTTTAAGAAATATAAATATTTCATTATATTTTCTTACAACCTAAAATTCTTTAAGTATTGAAATATGTGCTTTT